>JABSTQ010009494.1:302500-755278 GCA_013358835.2 Ixodes persulcatus | reverse complement strand
TTTTCCAGCTATCATTCGAAATATCTTTTGCTCTTTTCATTAGTTCGTTTTTAATATATTTCTTTGATTTTCCTATTGGCGTATATGTTCCCTGGCGACGGGCTCTTCTAGGTACTGCGGCTAACTTTAGCCGCGGTTAGCGCTTCGAGCAAACGGGCCCTGGGCCGGTTTGCTCATCTTGCGGACGCGGCCGCGGCTGCGGCCAAGATCGCTAAACTCGTCAAACACAAAGTTGGGCACGAAGTTCGCAGAGCGTGCTGATTGGACTCTCGCGACGTTGGCGTCACGCGGGACGAGATGTCAATCATCCAAGCTCTCCCGGTGCTCAAATTCCAGCGAGAATGTTAGGCACAAAGTTGTAGCGAGCTTCATCGGAGCGCGCGCGAGCAACACCGTGGGGCCAGCCGATTGAACGGCTGCACTGATGACGTCGCGCCCGCGTGTCCCTACATCCCTACGCCGCGATAGAGTCAATTAGAGCCACTAAATGAGCTGCGCTTAGAGTATCGGCACTCCGTTCCCCGACATTGTTGTGGGCGTCGCCATATTGGGGCTTGTGCAGAGCAGACGCAACTGCAGATCGTCATGATTCAAAAGTGTGACTTCCTCAGCATTCGAATCGGTGTTAGGAAGCTCATGTAATATTGCTTTTCTCTGTCGCGGACTGTTTAAACATTTGTGGAGGACAGAAAAGCGTTTCCTGTGATTTCAGATAAAGCTTCAGATAACTGGCAACCATGATTTTAAGCCACAATATGGCCAAGTGGCGTTACTCTGAAGCGTAGCTTATTTAGTGACACTAGAGTCAATGAAACGTAATTGTACCTAGGCGGGCGGTAAATACTCTGAACTTTGTCGTCGCAAGATCGTCGTTTGTGGAAGTTATTGCTGACGACAAAGTGACGTTTCACAACTTTGGGAAGGATTTATTTGAGGCCAAAATATTCGCTTCGGAATCGAGGCGAAGATTGAACTTTGTGATATTGTGAAGCCGTGCGCAGTGTATGCGGTTTTAGAGCTCATCTTTCGCCACTGTCAAAAACGTCACCGGTGTCACCCTACAGGCGTTATGTATAGACCTTTTCCGCTTACTCTCGCCCCCGACCGCCAAGTAGGCATATCCGGTATGGGCGACGAAAAAATATTAAAACGTTTCAACCTGAAAGTAGTAAAAAAATAGAGGGGAGAGAAAACGAGAATGGGTGACGGTTACGCTTTTCTCCTAAATGCATTCTATTGGCGTGGCGACGGCAAAACAATGTTTTCGCCCATACTGGAAGTGACGACAATTCAAGATGGCGACGCCCTTGAAGGAAGGGTCTATAGACCGACACGCTGTTTACAAACAAGCCCGCGTTTGCCCACACCAGGTGTGGGCACTGCGCATGCGCAGAAACCGAATTCGCGTGAAGCGTCGCGTCTGCGCATGCGCAGTGCCGTCGACAGCGCCACCGTAGCTGCGTGACGTCAGGGCCGCGTGTTGGTTTATAGAGACGTCGGTAATGACTGAGAGGTGAGGGGGGATGGCGAGAAAAAGCTGTGGAAAGGGGAAAAGAAAGGTATAACCAACACAAACACACACTCAAAAGGGGGTCAGGAAGGGCCGTAGAAATTGTTCGGGAGAGAGAGAGGGGGGTGGGGTGATAGTAGTGAAGAAGGGGGATATCCCTTTCCCCGAATTTTTAGAGCGCAACTCTTATGCACCCGTTTCGAGCTTGAGCGGCGTCGCCGTCGGCGTAACCGCGCGCGCGTTGCATTATGGGACGTTTTTTCACTAAGTTTAGTGGGGAAATTGACGTCATGTGACCTTAACACCAATTAGGTTTCCCCGCTAAATGAGAGGGGAGCAGGATAGGAGAAGGGGGGGGGGGCGGGGTGGAGGGGCATACCCTCCCCTCCGTACCCTCCCCTCCTCCTCCTCAAGAGCTGCACTTTAATTCGACATTACAGAGAACTGTAAACATCTGTCTTTTTTTATTATAAATCTCTGAAATGCAATAGTCCGGGGCTGGGGCGATATCCTCCCCCCCCTTATGCCCTTTGCGCCCCCTTTTTGGACTCCACTTGTGGGGGGGGGGGGGGGTGAATCGCTCCCCTCCCCGTTCTTCTGTTTCGACAACCCTGCTTAGAGGCGTTCCAACTGAGCGATGACGAGGAACAGCACAGCGTGCAATTTTCGAAGTTATGGTTCTAGAAATTCTGGAATTAAAGCGGGGCGCGTTCGATGAACTTACGAGCGGCCATGACAGGCTTCCAATCGAGAGGCTCGTGCCAGGGCTCGTTGTGTGCAAGCTCGTTCAGTGACGTGCTTTTATAGTTCATAACTTTGACGTCAGGATCAGGATGATCAGTTGTGAACGACAAATTTGATGGTGCGTGTTCGAGTCAACGGTGAAAAGTTTGGTTGTATACGATGAAAGCTTGGTGCCCTCGCGTTCTCGAAACATCACCGTCAATATTGACAAACTGACATTACTCTTATTTCAGTTGATGAAGGCAGAATTAATCCCAGTTTGGCTAATCTTTGAAAGTCTATCATAAAATGATTTTATCTCCCGCTGATGGGGGACAACTGCCCGGAAGCCAAATCCGTCGAAAGGTGGACAATGCTACTCGGCTGGTTGTGACCTAGCCACGTCGGGCTACACTCTGATTCAAAGGGCCGAGGTAAATAAAAGGGACGACAGGGACGTTTTTTAGTAAATTCTGCTTTATCGGCAGAAATAAGAACGATATCAGACTATCAACTTTGACGGTGTTTATTTTAGAATGCAATTACCCAAGCCTCCGCTGTGCTTTTTAGGGACCATCAAGGTCGCCGTTGATAATCTTCATCGTGACATTATACGTATACGAACGACGTTCGTCTCCGCGTGATCTCTGTGCTGCTCTATCTCGGCGCCTAGGGAGTAGTAGGGATTTTTCGCCCCTTCAATGAAAAACGTCACGAACATATACGGATCTGCGGGTTTGTGAGAAAAGAAAACTTCGCTACAGTCTTTCGGCTCCTCCCCCCGCTATGTCATAACACGAAGAAATTTGTGTCTGACGAGTTTAGCGACCCAGGAGGGTTTTTCTGTCACGTGATCAGCTCCATGGGGACAAGGAAGTACCTAGCGTCCCTGCCTAATGGCGGAGAAATCCGTATTGCTTCAAGCACAAAATCCTAATTTCGCTCGCAGAAACTGACTGCAGGGACTTTCAACTGGAGTCCATTTGACCGCCCCTTTATACTGTAGGAGCGGCAGGTAAAGTTACGGCCAGGGAGGGTAAATATAAGCCAAAATGAATTAAAAAAACCACGCGAGATGAAAGCGGTGGCAGTATATTTATATACTGGCGCCAGCGCCGGCGGCTCACGCTTTCTGCTGTGGCCGAGAGGTTAGAGCGCCGGTACTTTACGTCGCGGCGTGAAAGTCCCGTGTTCAAATCATGCCAGAAACTCTCTTTTTTTTTTATTTGACTGCACTCCCACTAAGAATGTAGACAAGGCCCTATGAGCTCTATAAAATCATTGGGCGGGTAGTTCTGACTCACCAGTTCGTTGTTCATGGCCTCGGAAGAGCGCATACATGTCTCTGGCTTTCTTTACCAATTTACTCGACGCCTCCTGCATCTGCCGTACACTCCGCGGAAAGTTGACAATATCTTCCCATGCCCGTCTCTTCGTTCACCAGGTGTTGCTGAATTCCTCTAGAATTTGTTGTTTCCGTTTTCCAACTGCTCTAATTATTTCCATTTGTTGATCAAAATTCATTTTAGGTGTTTGCGTTAGAGAGATGGTTTGCGATGTCGATGCCTGATTGATTTTTGAATTCGGTTGTGATCGTCTGCTATTCTAACTAAAATTCAACGAGTATTCTGTTACTATTACAAAACGATTGCCACAGCAAAATGTAAAGAGTAAAAATATACCTTTCATCACATTCCATGCAAGTAAAAGTATGACCTCTTTTATTTCGGTTTTACTACTTTCTCAGACGTTTGACTTGCTGCCTTGCCTGAATTTCGCTGAATCAATGCATCCAGAGCTGCTAGCATTTTTTTTTCTTTTTGCTTATTTTGTGGAAGTTTTTTTTTTAATTGTCACAACTGCAGTTTTTATTAGAACTAAATAGGCGTCTCCTGTTATTGAAAGGAGTCGTAGCAAGAGCGTTGTATATTTAGAAACATAAAATTGTAGTTGCTGGGGAAAGGATGCTTGTTTCGGCTCCGTTTGTGTGAAAGCCATACCGATGTTGTTACCTTGGTTTCCTTTCAATGAACATTATGAAACGATTGGATTAGCGCATTAGCTTGCCTTGATCTTTTTTTTTCTTCCCGGTGTTTCAATTAAACAGGCGGGACTAACAGTAGAAATAGTGTAAGGCGCAGTAGTGCAGGTGGATGATTCGTAAAAAAAGATCACCATTAAAAAGTGAGACACGTGCGAAATACACACACACAATAAAAGTTGCTAGCGCGATTCGAACCCGCAACTTTCACGCCGCGACGGGAAGTACTGACGCTCCAACCGGCAAAATTTTTAGGCGTGTTCAGGCTACATATTCATTTGCTTAGCACGTATCATTAAGAACGTTTGGAGTTTTCACATAGTTTTTCACATTTCTTTACCCACGGAGGCAGGTCATCTTGATACGTGTAGGTACAGCGTATTTGTGTTACAAATTCCACGAAGTATGCTTCAACTGGCCGTGGGTTAAGGTCTGCGTTTCTAACTGCCATCCTGGAGCACCAAATACTGTATAGACCAACTAGCATTATGAGGTCGTACGGCACAAGTTCATGAGAAGTAATTGGAAGAAAACGAATCGATTGTGACGTTATTTCGAGGTCCTTTTTCAATGTCCTCTGTAATACGTCCCAAAACAACAGGGCGTCCCAACAAAAAATAAATACATGCTCTATGGTCTCAGGCGTTTTACACAGTAGGCAGTTGGTGGTTCAAGGAACAAAAATTCCTTTCTCGTGGAGCCATGCTTTCACTGGGAGTGTCGAGGTGTGAAGTTTAAAGAAGAAACTTTTAGCACGCGGCGGGATCGCCTTTTTGTTTAACACTACAAGGAACATCCTGGCCAGGGCTTTGTCTGTGCACTGCGCGATACAATGGCTCTGGAAAAAGACTGTCATACAGGGCATTGGACAGGCCCTTCCTATTTACAGATGACAAAAATTCCCTGGAAAAGCGAACTGACAAAAAATTGTACGTATCGACAACCTCCTTGAGAAAACCTCCTATTTTGGATGGCTGCTCACCGTAGCTTGAGACCATAAAAGTAGGCAAGTGCCACGCCAATTTTGTTTGAATGAAAGTGCGCATAAATGGTTGTTCGATGTCTCGTAGAAAAAGGAATCGTGACGCAAGTTTTCGCACAAACAGGTGTGCAAGGCCCAGTCCCCCCAAAGGGATGCGACGGAAAAGGTTATCTCTTCTCATCGGTTCCCAGTTTGATTTCCAGATAAACATAGCACAGATTCTATGGACTTTTTGCATACTACTTCGAGTACAATGCATCACTTGAAGCACATACATGAGCTTGGCGACAAGGAAGATGTTACAGGCCGTTGCCCTCGCAAAAATTGACAAGTCACGGTTCGGCCAGCGTGATACTTTCCGTTTCAGTTCGGCTGTTGCTTCGGACCAGTAAACACCAGGATTGTGCATATGCTGGAGTGGTACACCAAGGTATTTTGTAGGCGTCAAGCCCCATTTGATTCCTTCGAACTCCAATGGCTTTGTAGCCCATGAGCCGTGCCAAAAACCATAGCATTTTTCTAGATTTACAGCCGCACCACTAACGTCGCAAAAGTGTTTAACCAATGCGATAGCGTTGGCCACACTTCTTTTATTGCTGCAGAAAACTGCAACATCGTCGGCGTACGCCAATATCTTGACTTCAAGCGCGTTGAACAGAAAACCTTGTACATTCGCACTGTTCGCAACACTCAAACAGAGAGGTTCCAAATAAAGTGCGAACAACAATGGTGAGAGGGGGCAACCCTGTCGCACTGAGGACAGTACGGGAATGCTCTCAGTTACGTTACGGTTTACTCTTAGTCGCGTGGAACAGTTCTGATATGCCACTCGTACTCCGTCATATAAAACGTGTCCAATGTTAACATGTCGCAAAATGGCCCAGAGGATTTTATGGCGCACACGGTCGAATGCCTTCTCGAGGTCAATCTGTAGCATGGCGATCTGATCTTCTCTATCGGTACAACAGTCTAGAATGCTTCTGGCTACGTGAATATTTGTTTGTATTGTTCTACCCTTTATACCACATGTTTGATGATCGCCTACCAATTGGCATATTACATGCTGCAGCCTTCTATTGAGAATTTTCGCAAATATTTTATAATCTACATTGCAGAGACTTATTGGCCTATAGCCCTCTACACGACGCAACTTGGCGATATCCTCAGATTTTGGAATTAAAACCGTGTGAGTTCTCATGAAAGACAGCGGCAATATTTTTCTCTTATAAGATTCTTCGATGACAGCGAGCAAAATGGGACAGAGCCGACTTTTGAATTTTTTGTAAAAAGTTGAACAAAGTCCGTCAGGGCCTGGCGTTTTACCCCCGGGCAGGTCGCTTATTGCTCTTTCTACTTCTTCAACGCTGGTGGGTTCATCCAGCCATTCCCGCGTGTTGTCGTCTAGCCTCGGCATAAGAGACAGGAGGTCTTTCATTTCACAATTGTGCCTGCCTGAAGTGAGTGAAAATATCCGTCGGTAATGTTCTAGAAATGCCTCCTCGATGTGTGTGCTATCCGCGGTGAGGGTGCCATTCCTCTCGATTTCGGTTATTTCTTTGGACATTGCATATCTTTTTTCGGCTATCAAAGCTTGCATGGTAGGTTGTTCGCCGCAAAGAAACCTTTGCGTTCTTGCGCGGACCACAGCACCTTCGTATCGCGCTTTCTGAAAGTGTTCGAGTTGTGCTTTAATATTTTCTATGTCTTTTACTCCTTGACCAGGGTTTGTACATTCTGCTTCACTCAGGGCCTGTAAATTGTGCTGCAGTTTTCGTTCTTCTGCCCTGGCGTAAAACTTGAGCGTGCTCGATCTTTCGATTGCTGACATTTTAACCGCCTCTTTGAGCCGCTCCCACCGTTCTAAGGGGCACATCCTGCTTTGCTCAACCATTTTATCAAGGAGCTCGTCCACTGCAGCTTCAAATGTCTTGTCTTTAAGTAGGCCTGCGTTCAACTTCCACAATCGCCAGTTAAACTTTGACCTAGGGGTTTGGTTTTCTCCAATTGTAACATTTACGAGACAGTGGTCACTAAAGAACACAGGTTTTACGTGATCAGATCCAATGTTATTTACAATGTCACTAGAAAAATAAATGCGGTCAAGGCGTGCATGAGACGATTTCTGAAAATGTCTGAACTGAATTTTTTTTGTACTTTTTGAAATGTAAAAAACATCTTCCAAGTTATTCTCAGCGATTATTTCACTCAGGACATTTGCACTAGAATCACTTACACGCGTCAATGGAGTTCTGTCTCTTGCTTCACAAATGCAATTAAAGTCGCCTAGAAGTATAGTGGTCTGATCAGATTTAATGTAATGTGAAATCCCTCGGAAGAATGCCTCCCGTTCACTAACCTTACTAGGGGCATAGATGCAAATTACTCTCCACTGCTCTTCCATCAAATTAAAGTCACACGAAATAAAACGCCCATGGTCATCGGTAATGACACTCACGTCTGAAAGCGGAACAGACTTTTTCAGGAATAAAAAACAACCACCTGCAGTGCCAACTGCATGCGTTACGCATACCTCGTACGAGGTAAGAAAAGGCTGTAACGCCCTCGTCACCTGCTCTTCCTCCGCCATTTTTGTTTCTTGTAAGGCCAAAAAGTCTAATTGCTCCTCGTGGAGCAAACGTAGCAGCTGGTACTGTTTTCGAGTAGAGTTTAGTCCTCTAATGTTTAGGGTCCCAAATGTAAAACCTTTAGTGGAAGGGCCGGTTTTTTTAGCCGGAAACATTGTTGGGATTGGAGGAGGAAGCGTGCATTGGAAAGCGACATATAAACAGCCTCACACGGAAGTTACACCAAGCATAACTTTGCAACTGGCACTAGTAAAGAGAAAGTGGAACTAAGAAAGACTTGACTTAAAGCGTTCGCAGTTTGAATGTAACCAGAAAGTAACCACCTTCTACGAGGTTCGCTCTCGTCCATTGCCTGGGGGAGGGCGGGGCTTGCACCGTTTCTTCCTCCCGTGAACTGGAGTCCAGTCAGGCCCCTCCTCTACGAGGTCCAAAGGCCTCTTTGAGGGGTCAGCGCCGTCATCCATTTCCAGGTCGTCTTCGGACGTGATGTCCGAATGGTGATCGCTCATGCAAGCTGGCTTCGCTAACTGGCCCCTTGAGGGGTCCGAGGCAGCACCGTCGACGTCCGGACTGATGCTCCCAGCCGCAGGGTTGTCAGCTCCCAGGCAACTTGGCAATATGGTGTCGCTCTCCCGTGCTAGGTCCCCCTCTCGACCAGTCAGAGGACTAGATGAGGTGGTGTCGTTCTTCCGGGATAGGTCTTTCTCACGACCAGCTTGATAATTAGACGCCAAAGTGTCGTCCTCTCGTGCAGGGTCTCTCTCACGACCAGTTGGACAACTTGACAAGGTGGTGTCATTCTTCCGTTCTAGGTGTTCTTGTCGTCCGTCTGTAACCTTTGGGTCACCGGTAGTGACTGGATGTCGAATGTCGTCTTCGCCTTTCTCAGCTTCTTCTTCATCGATGAAGAACTCCGAGTTGTCTTCCCCGGGAGCAGGCAGCATCACGGTGGCATATGTTCGAATGCAGTCCTCTTGCTCGTGGCCATAACGATTGCACTTGTCGCAGTGGGGAACTCGGCAGTCTCTGCGAATGTGGCCTGTCCTCTTGCATCGGAGACAGAGTGGTGCCCTCCCTGGGACGACGACCAGGACCTTGCTGCCGAACATAACCAGCTGGTGCGGGAGGTGATCTTTTGTTGTGCCCTCCTTGAGGTTCATTTTAACAAATCTCGTTGTCGTCTGAACATTCTGGAATCCTTCCACCCTCCACGTGTCCCGGGACACTTCGTTCACCTTCCCGTAGTGCTCCAGGGCCCTCCGTACTGCGTCGCCGCTTATGTGAATCGGTGTCCAGTGCAGTCGTAGTCGGACCTCGCATTCGTCAGGGTCGATGAGCAAACAGCGTTTTTCTTTCACGACCAGTTCTTTTGCCGCAAGAAGCTTCCTCTTCGCAGTCAGAGAGTTAAACGTGAAGAGCCAAACATGGTTCATTTGGTACTGGCCAGCTCCAATCAAATCTTGCAGAACGCCATGCCGTTCCATTTGTGTTCGAAAATCGTCTATCTTGTATGGCCGTCCGGAGGTGTCACAATGCGCAAATAGAGAGTTCAAAACTTCGGTACCTGTAGGCAGAGACGGCAGAACCACTCGGTAGGAATCCTGAGACATTTCAGTAGATGAACCACGGCCGGTGAAAGCCGTTGCAGACGATCCTCGGGAGCTCATCAATCTTGCGACCGTTCCGAACGGTGGCACGCGCTTCTCCAACCACAGCAGAAGACGCAAGCCGCAGGCGCTGGTGGAGGTATAGAAATATACTGCTACCGCTTTTATCTCGCGTGGTTTTTTCTTTATTTTGGCTCCTATTTAACCTCCCTGACCGTAACTTTACCTACCGCTACTTCAGTATAAAGGGGCGGTCAATTGGACTCCAGTTGAAAGTCCCTGCAGTCAGTTTCTGCGAGCGAAATTAGGCTTTTGTGCTTGAAGCGATACGGATTTCTCCGCCATTAGGCAGGGACGCTAGGTACTTCCTTGTCCCCATGAAGCTGGTCACGTGACAGAAAAATTCCTCTTGGCCGCAGCCGCGGCCGCGGCCGCAAGATGAGCAAACCGGCCCTGGGGGTCTAATAAAGAATAATAGAGAGTTTTAGAATAGGGGGCCCCAACGCTTTGGGGAACCCAACGCTTTGGGGTACCCAACGCAACGACACCTCACGCAGCGTGCTTATAGAATAGGGTTTACGCAACGCGGCACGCTCGCCTTTTTCGCATGCAGCGCCATTGTGGACAACGAACGAACTTCTTAAGAGTGAGAAATTATTAAAACGCAAAACATTTGCGCTGAAACGATACTTTATTGTGGCTTGGGGTACAAATAATAGGGAGGGTAACACCAGTTGGAACGGCACAGCGAGACCCATCTGCCGACCGTCTCTGAATCAGAAGATTTACTTCTCTGGTCACAAGAAAGTGCACGCCCTCAAATAGCAGGCTATCATGTGCGCCAATGGAATTATCTGCGAATTCGGCGGCGCTCTTTCCTGTCCTGCTGTCTTCCTTCCTTGTCTTTGCGCTAATTTTAATAATAATGTTTAACCAACTAGCCCACCAGATGATACTAATTCAATTTCCCGGTCACAGGCACGACGCTGGTAAGCGTAGCTTGCTTTTAGCCCATCCTGTAGCTGAAGCAGCACGACAGTTATAAAGAGTTATATAATAGGGGGTCCCAAAGCTTTGGGGCCCCAAAGAAATTGGGGCTTAGCACTGCGCACGCGCAGAACCCAGGGTCTTGGGTTGGCGCGCGCCCCCAACGTGAAATTCGAAAAATAGCGTGGGGCCCCCAAATTGCTTGGGGCCGAATTGCGCCGGCAAAGATGGCGGCGCCCTTTCCGCTCGCTTCGGAGCAAATTCGTCATGGTCGCTCCAGCATTAGCCAATGGACCTCTTGGCGAATATGTGCTGCCACCTAGACACGCGAATCAGTTCGAGACTAGGTGACTGGAAAACAACGCGTGCCCAAGGCCTCTCCCACCCGTTCCACACCCAAAACGTCAGCTACATCCTGTTCACCCATTGAGGCGATGTGACCGAGATACGGCTCCCCCAAGCTCACCTTTGTCAACATCGTGCGTAATCTTCCGCCCCGAGGTCGACAAAACGAAACCGCTCAAAGGCGAGAAATGCAAGATGGCGGATTGTTTGGAACTAGATACTCTCGAACCCAGGCGCATGAAATACTCCGCGCATGCGCACCGCGTATTTCTACAAAAGGTCCATTTCATTGCCAATGAATGGTGCAACCGGCTTTCGCTTTGCTTTGTCTCGCCCAAGTCGCAAAGAATGAGCGGTGGGCTCGCCCCATTTTAAAGATCGTACCTGATTCTGGCCGTTCCTCAGCCTAAACATACGTCGTAACTGTTGACATGGTAACGTATTGCTACTCCGTGGCTAAAGACTTGTTCACACAGACCCGTTTTTTTTTTCTCGTTACGTTACCAAAAGTCACCGGGAAATCTGTGTTTCGTATTAAACTGTGCCAGCAGCAGGTCGACCCGGTCGCGGATGGCCCGCGTGGAGAAATTTCTTCCGATTGCTTCGGAGACCCTTTCAGCAATAGACCCTTTTCGAAATTTTGTCTGGCAACTTCAATAACTATCATCATTTAAGTTCATATTATCTGTACATGCTAATGGCGTTCTTTTGATGACTGGTGGAGAAAGAATACCGAAGCGGAGCCTGAAAATTCCAGACGTTAGTTCGCTGCATTATTCTCCTATGTTACCGTGACGAGACTTATAAGCTTCTGCGCGCTACGCATTTGAGGGTGTCATGTAAAACCTTGGAATGCTTGGCTTCGGCACGCCCCAGACATCTCATGGCAATAGAATATGGTGAATTTTATCAAGAATTTCACTCCACCGAGCGCCTTGTACAGAGTGGTACACACCGTCGCAACTGAAACAAATACAAAAATAACTGTGCAGCGAAGAAAACCGCAACTTTCGCACGTCTGCCGTTGACGAACATGTACCACATTCTAACCGCCATTAACATACAGAAATTTAGACTGATATTTGAGCCACTAGATGGCACTGAATTTGTGAAAGGGTCTGTTGAAGTCCATCTCCTGGAATCCTGGAATGGGTTATACTCTGTTTCACCTTATGATGTACCGCAAGAAAGGCTACAAGCGCGAGCTCCTTGCTCTAGGGCACATCTCGGCGGCAGAAGCTCTCGTGTGTTAACAGCTGCTCCCAACGCTATGAGCTCGCGCTTCTAGCCTTCTCTGCGGTACAACATAAGGTGAAACGGGGTATAGTGGCGTATAGGGTGCCTTCATGTGCGCTTTGCTTGGGGTGATGACATCTGGCCATTTTGTTTCGAACGCTTATATATGTTTTTTGTTCGGAAGCGCGTGAAAGGGCGTGTCCCTGCACGTGCTCGTGGCGCTGACTGTGCTACGGCGACATTTTGTTCCCTGCGATTTCTTTGTATTTTCCCTGTGAGCGCGTGCTGTCGGCATCGGGTACTACAAACGATGGCATCACCCTAAACAGAAGGACATTGAGGCACTCCAGTGGCGTACACTTCGCTTAGCACATAAATGTCATCGTCGATCGAGAAGCGAACGCGCGCGGGGGCCTTCTCTTCCGCCATTTTCTTCTGGCCTTGGATCGGCCTCAACTCGTTCGGCCATCCCGCTTCGGGTGTAGCCGAAACAATCCAATCCGTAGCGCTCTAATTTGGCGCTTGTTCTCGTAGTAACATAGAGAGTTGAGCTAGCTGGTACTTAGAAGACATACGTAAAACAGCGCACAAGCACAGGAGGAAGATAACAGAACACAGGAAGGGGTGCTGACTCTTAACTTGTGTATTGTGAAAAAAAGAAAAAGAGGAAGCTTCAGACATGAAGCCCACGTTGTTGTTTTTCTTTCTTCTTTTTTCTCATCTTTTCTTCGTCGTGACCTTATAATGTCAGTTTTCTCCTTTTCTACTGCAACTTTGTAATGCATCTGTTTTTATTCTTTCTTCTTTTTACCTTTTGGGTGCGCGTGGGCTTCATGTCTGAAGCTTCATCTTTCTCTTTCTTTCACAATACATAAGTTGAAAGTCGGCGCTCTTTCCTGTGTTCTATTTTCTTCCTCCTGTGCTTGCGCGCTGTTTTAGGTATGGCTCGTTCTCGAATTTTTTGGGCGTTTGTGTGCGCTTTGACCATCTGCAGCCGAAGATTTAGGCCTTCAACAATGCCGAGACTGAGACGAACGCGAGCGCGCATACTCTGCGAGCAGCTGCACTAATGAGATCTGAGCTGGAGCGACTTTGAAGCCTTGAAATACTTGTTTTCAAGCTGCAGGTATCGTGCCACGAACGAAATCCGCTCGGAGCCACGGAGTAGCCATAGGTTGCCATGTCAACGATTACCGCGTCTCTTTAGGCTTAGGAACGGCCAGACTCAAGGACGATCTTTAAAATGGGGAGAGCCCACCGCTCATTCTTTGTGATTTGAGCGAGATAAAGCAAAGCGAAAGGCGGTTCGCTTTGCTTTATTCGCTCGCTTCGGAGCGAATTCGCTCCGAAGCGAGCGGAAAGGGCGCCGCCATGTTTGCCGACGCAACCCGGCCCCAAGCAATGGACCTCTTGGCGAATATGTGCTGCCACCTAGACACGCGAATCGGTTCGAGACTAGGTGACTGGAAAACAACGGCGCCCAAGGCCTCTCCCACCCGTTCCACACCCAAAACGTCAGCTACATCCTGTTCACCCATTGAGGCGATGTGACCTAGATACGGCTCCCCCAAGCTCACCTTTGTCCCCATCGTGCGTGATCTTCCGCCCCGAGGTCGACACAACGAAACCGCTCAAAGGCGAGAAATGCAAGATGGCGGATTGTTTGGAACTAGATACTCTCGAACCCAGGCGCATGAAATACTCCGCGCATGCACACCGCGTATTTCTACAAAAGGTCCATTGGGGGCCCAAGCGCCAACCCAAACCCCCAAACAGAGTTTGGGTTCTGCGCATGCGCAGTGGTGAGCCCCTATTTCTTTGGGGCCCCCAAGCTTTGGGGTCCCCTATTTTTGCATCACTAGCGTGGGTCACAAGGAAAATGTGAAAGAAAATCTTTTGATATGTCCAAGTACAGCGTATAAAGTATTTTTGTATTTCAGTAAGCGGAACATCGACGTACATCATACTTTTCTTTTACTACCTGATAGAGTACAGTCCCCGGAAATGTTGTTTTTTTTCAGCACAAAAATAAACTACGCATTGCTAAGTGCTCTGTTTCCGCCCAAATCGAGCTTTTGCGGTCCTGTCCAGATGTCAAAGGTTGCCGTTTTCTGACTCAGGAGTTATAAGCGTTTTTCGAAAAATTTCATTGGGAAAATGACAGCCGTCGAAGCGCACGAATATGGAGAGATTAATAGTGTGAGCTACGGGAACGAACCCCCTTTCCCATTTAAATTTTCAGAAAATTACATATAACGCTTGAATCAGATAACGGCTAGATCTGAAACTTTGGCACGTGGTCCGCACCGCTAGTGATATATTTGGGCGGAGACTGAGCAATGCGTTTTTCATTTATGAAAAAAAAAAAGTTTTTTGGTGACATGTTGTTCAATGCATGAGGTGATGTGGATATATTCTACTTCGTTAAATTTCTAATGCTTTACCACGAGGCATATTAATATATTCAGGTTGCAATGCCACCGGCAGTGACCAAGCGGCTGAGCTGTCCCTGAAGCATTGAGAAGTCTATCTGTTTGACGTGGTTAGAGCTTTTCCAGCATGCTAGTAGTGTTATGCACTTAACCAGCGGGTCTTCATCAAAATGGTTACTTTCTATACAACTCACGCTCAATCCTCCAATATGTTCTATGAACGTAAACACGGAAAAGTACATTCTGCTCTGAAACGAAATCCGCCGCCGGAGACAGCGTTCAGGGTCATGAGATAACGAAAAACAATTGCGACCGCATAGGTGTACTATTCCAGGCTTCGCTGCCAGGCATTTCGGCGCCTCAGCCAACAATCTAGTCGACATGGCGTCACTATTGATGATATCCAGCCAACGCAAGAGTAAACAATCACGTGCCATCGCCTGATGAGCCGGCGCGGAGATCGGGCGGGGGGGGGGGGGGGGAACTGTGCTGGCGACAGCGCCTCTTTGTGGACCGCGCCATTTCACCGTCGTTAGAGCACCTTCTTTCTGAACTCCTTGCATTGGCTCTGACGACACTAATGAATGGCCCGGTCACGGACGGCGAGGCCTTGGCAGCCTTTTTCAAGGTCAGCCTTCCGCGTCCCGCGAAGGCCCTGCGACGCGAACGGCGGTCAATGCTTTCTTTCCTTGAGAGTTTCCCGCCACCGGATTTTCCGAATACAGTTCCAGGCTTTTATGATCTGCATAGCAAGAGAGGCTGAAGCAGTCACGACGGGCACCTCTGTCGTCTGGTATACGCGTCTGCCGGAAGCGCACCGCTCTCTCTGCAGAGCCTTGCGCCCCTTGAGGCCGACGGAATGGCCCGCCAGAAGCGGTGCTTGCTATACTGCCGCTACTTTTGATTCTCGGATGCAGTTTGCAGATGCGCCAGACGCTTATTTGGAGAACATTATCTCCGTTCGAACGTGTTCTTCCCGGGGCGGATGACCTTTGCCGAGTTCATAGGCCGCTGATGTGGGTAACTCCGGCTAGCATTGAGGCTATTCTTGCCCGATTAATCGGTTATGGGAGTTTATCAGGACGTGCTGCGCGAACTGATGGCCAAGTTTGGGCCGGCGGAGAAATTGGCTCGTACTTTGGCTAATGTTTGGCCTTAGAGTGCCTGCATTATGCTGAAGCATCTCGATGGCGTTTTCGCAGTGTTGCCGTTCCGGAAGACGGATGTGAGGCTGATCAGATGATTTTTTACGGCGTTTCGGGGAGGTTAAGGATGCGTAATCTAGAAGAGATTAAATGGCTTACTAAATTAAAAGGGAAATCGAAAGATCAGTGAACGGCCAGGCTAAGGAAAAAACACAAGCTGCTATAGTCTGTTTCAGGTTAAAAACTACATGCAAGATCATACCACAAAGCTCTCCCCTCTTTCCCCTTTAGCAGAGTGAACGCTGGAAAGGAGGATAGTGGAGAGGAGGGAAGTGCCAATACTGGCAAGCAGGAAGCTGCTTTATGGAAGGGTTTTATCCCATTCTAAACTTGCAACAGGCAAGTATTGCACAACTGTAGTAAATCCGTAATTGCGAAGAATTTGTGTGAATAGTCAAATTTATCACCTCTACAAGAGCTCTTGTGCTAACTTTTTTTTTGTTAAGTAAAGAAGCATTTTTTTATATTGCGCCTAGTTAAAAGGTAGAGTTGGGTACGTATTTTCGAATCCTTTTAATATTTTATACCGCCACACTGTTGTTAATTTAACTTGGTTATATTTAAAACAAATGTGTTGTAACCGGACCACTTCTAAAGATATGTACAAGAAAGTAAGAGTCGGAGAGTTCAGAAAACTGCATTCAAAGATTGAACTCATTCACACGCCATCTCTACTCTTAAAACTTTTTTTTCTAACTTTTTCAACTTTTTGCTCTCAGGAGTGCATTCTAAACTAGACAACAATTTGCAGTTAAGATCTCGCGTAAAAAAAAAAAAAAATAAACAAAAGGCTCTTCGTAACTTCAGTGCATCAGAACACGCCATCAGCCCGCTCGCGGCTTCGCTGTTGGTTTATAGAGCGAAACATATTGCTGTTTTCAGACGACGTGCATCAGTTTACCTTTATGAGTATACGTGTCTGAAGTTCGTGCTCATGTCGATCACGTACGATCTATTCGATATCCGACTACATTTATTATAGAAAATGACCTTCAATCCAGATCTTTCGGCGTTTCCTGCTGTGCGACAAAAAAAAAAAAAAAAAAAAAAAAAAAAACAACTTCGCTGACACCAATGAAGTCGCGCATTCGAGCGTAGCACATTTATTAGGGGCGCCACGCACAATGTATTTCCCGCCTCACGCGTTGCATAATGACGCACTTTAATAACGTTACACAGCAGCGTGTTGTCGCCGTACGGGGTTTTGCATTCACATTTGAAGTTCCAGAGACCGCTTGGTCGATATTGTCTGGAGCATCTTCAATGTTTCAGGTTGAGGCGCCTTGCATATATGTCGTTTTCTAACTTTCTATCCTATTGCGAGGGAAACATCTCCACAATGTAAAATTACGTGTAACAGTACCATGATGATGGCTATTCGGAGAGCAAGTCGTCAGCTTCTTGCACAGGAGTTGCGGTTATGTCAAAACGACACATCGCAAGCTCTGATCGGCTTTTATTGAAAGGACAGTGGGTAGACCGCAATGCTAAACACCTTCAGGTCTACCCACTATTTTGTTTTTTAATCAGTCAATCATATTTCGGCGTTTTGACATCATCGCAACCCCCGTGCAAGATGCAGAGGAACCTGCGCTCCGCATAAGCGGAAAGTTTCAAATTTTCAGAGTTGAAAAAAAAAACAAAAAAACTAGACAAGCCCTCCCCCCCCCCCCCCCCCCCCTTCCCCCGCCGAAGGGACGGTATTTGCTTTCCCGACGGACTTTCGGGTGGGTGAGGGAGGGGGAGGGGAGCTTGGCCTCGCCGGGGGCTCTGCCCCTCCTGGCAAATAATTTGGGGGGTGGGGGGTGGGGGTTGGGGGGGGGGGGGGGTGAAAGGCTCGCCGCTAATTTGTTTTATTTTTTTTCTGTTTCAGATGGCATGCTATTTACCAGTTGGTGCCGCCATATTTTGTTTCACAAATGCTGGATCCCTCTTGCAAAATGATAGATTTCAACAATAGAACTGACGCTTTCAAATTTTCACCCACTGAATAAAAGAATAGAATGGGTCACTGTGAGCTTAAAAGAAAAACGCAGGGCGTGGCTTGTTATGTTTCACGCCTCTTGCTTTGCGATTGGCTCTTGTGCGTTCGTATCGGCTAATGCCGCCATCTCATTGGCTGTGGAGTGATGATTAGTTGCAGGGGACACCCAGCGCTTTTAAGCTCTCAGTGACTACTCTCTAATATATTTTTCAGACTTCCCTGGAACAGCTTCCAAACCACCGAAAAATACATTATTACACTCGACAATTTAAAGAGGGAAGAAGAAACAAGACCATGAAACAACAACAGAAAGAGAACGCAAACAACCAAAAGTTAATTCAAACAACAGCTGCTGATTTTAAGCCCGCTCCCTTTGCTAGGTTTCACCAGGATTTTGTTCTGATATTTGTTTTATAAATTGTTTTTTCTAGTAAAATGTTCTGTTGGTTTTTACCTTGTTATTTTACTCACTATTGGATTAAGTCTGTAATACTAACTTGGGAGCAGACTGATACACTTTATCTTTGAGTCCTTTACCTGCCTCATCGCGATTAAATATATATAGCACATCTGTTTGAGTGCTTTGTAATGACTTGCTTTCTACTTTATGTTACGCCAATGTAATTGGTGCATGTTTTCATATATCTCAGTATATCCTACTGTTTATCTTTTCCTGTTAGTAAAGTGTATCAGTGTTTCTGTGTCTGTGTGTGTGTACAACAATCGTACATATGCTAGCAAACGATGAATGTAAGTGATTACTCTCCTTCAGTAAGGCTCCTTAAGCAACGCAGAGTAATAATAAAAAAACAGTATGTGGTACATCGTGCCACAGGACGCGCCAACTGGGCGCAAAGATACAAAATTACGTCTCAATCGCTCGGTAAATACCCTCGTGATGTTCGTAGAAACTTCGCCGTATGAACAACAGCAACAACAACAAGAGGCCTCCAGCACACCTGCCAATTTTAAAAACGCCAGGATGCTCAATTATAATTTCCTCCGTCGACGTTACGCAACTCGAATTCAGCTGACATCTCCGCTATATACATACGAGAAGAAAGGTAGAATGCCCGCGCTCTTTGACCGCCGTTTCTCTTCGAAACCATGCGTTCATGCCTCACGCGAAGATGCATCCATTATAGCAATTGGCGTGGCGAGATACGAACCATGAGGGGCAAGGTTAGGGACGACGACGCCGCTTTCGTCGTGCGAAGGGGGTCAGGCGATGCGCTCCTCACCCTCTGGGAGTTTCCCCACAAAGCAGCCAAGTTTGCATGTTTCCGTCGGTATAGGAATCCGCCGACGTCGGCAGCACCTATACTCCGTTCACTTCTCAGCTGACAGTGCGGTGGAAGCTAACTGCTCTTTGGACCAGTCGTGTGTCTATTTTTCGCCACGTAGTCACGCTCGCTCCCTCCCGCCCACACCCGCGCGCTGTGTGAAGAGCTTGATGGCGAAAGGGGTTGATTGGACTCTCGAGCGCGTAGCTCCACTGCACTGTCAGCGTGGGGGTCTCTCGAGTATTGCCACCCCCGCCAGGATAAATGAGCGATCGCGGTGGACCTCGGTAAACAGGTGGACGTGTCCGCGGACATCATCGAGCTAAGTGCTCGTGTGCTTGCGCGAAAAAGGCGCCGTCAACTTCCAGGGCGACCTTCGGGGAGAATTGCCGCGTACGGGTGCGGGTGATCAGTCGAGCGTGAACTGTACACCGGGAAGAAGGCTATACGTTATCGCTTCGTCCCCGGTGAGTTCACACCCAGAGAGGCAAGTCCTTTCTTTTTGTGTCCAGATGACGCGTTTTTTTCTTCTTCTTCTGATTCATGTTTTACTATGCCGATGTCCGGTACTCGCTGGGTAGCGCATTGCGTGTCGAAGTTGCATCGGCTGCCCGCGTTTGAGGTCTATTTCGTTTCATACTAAATCTGAGCGCAGCCGGCGCTGTAGGATCTCTAGGGGCCCTTAAGCACCGCCAAAAATGTACCGTGACGGCCCTCGTCGTCTTTGTGAGTTTGCTATCTAAACCAATCACGAACTGCAGAAGCCAGGGGTCCCGAGTTCAATGCCCACCCCCGCGTATTTTGATCTAGATGAGCTCCATGCACGGCGTGCGGTCGTGTATCCAAAGGGTAAAAGCCTAAGGAGGCTTTTACCCTCAAAGGGTAAAAGCCTCCTTTGAGGCTTTTACCCTTTGTTCCACCATGCTTCATGGAAATAAACTATTATTATTATTATTATTACTGCGTGATGCAGGTTAATTAGTGTACTGCACTGGATAAATTTCTCATCTACAGCGGAGACACCGGACGCCCACTGGGCTTCCTGCTTTCTAACCAAGCGCACAACGCAATTAGCTTCATCAGATCGGGGCTGCGTTCGGGCTTAGATGAAACCAAGTTTAGAACATCGCACGGATTCCGAAGTGAAAGGTCGCAGCGAAACACACGAAGGCATTGACGAAAAGTAATGCGGAGGAACAAGACGTGCAAAGCGGGATGTATACATAGCGAATTAATTACGTGCCTTGTATTCACGGGATGCCTCTTTTGGATTACGGCCACTCCTTGTTTTGCACTTGCGGTTTTTGAAATTCCTGTGCCATACCTTTTATATTTATTTTCTTCGATGTCCCGAAAAATGAGCGTGTGAAGGCCGGTTCAGACACTTGCGTTTGACTGCGTTTGACTGCGTTGCGTCAAGAACCGAAAGCGAGTCACCGGCACATCTGTGCTCCGTATGAAGCGTGGAATCTAATTCAAGGAATCATCTTGACACGCGATATCAGCAGCAAGGATGTCTTGGTTTGTAGCCGACGCAATGCAGTCAAACGCAGTCAAACGCAACTGTCTGAACCAGGCTTTAGAGGTGCTGCGCGCTTTCACGCTGCTACCACGTTGTGCCAATCAGCACGTAGCGCATCACCGTAATGTTTCGTATACAACATAGCGTTTTCTTTTTTTTTTTTAACGAAAATAGTTATTGTGCAGGCGAGCTGGGGGAAGTATACAGTTGTGACACGAACTCGAGACTGGGGCACGTAAAATGAAACAATTTGAAGTGCAGGGAAGAAAGAGCGGACAGAGAGCGCCTCGAAACGTTGATGCGTCGAGGCATCGTTTGCCTTCTATTCTTTTCTCTCTCCCACTTTACGTTTTCCCTTTTTTTTAAAGTATCAGTTTAATATCACCCTGGTAGTTTTTTACTGCTGGGTTTGCTCGTCTAAGTGTAGAATCCTGGCAACTTAAAACGTGGCGTTCGTGTACTCAACACAGTCTAAAATTTTGGATATCAAATAAATCTTCACTAATAGCGCAAGTTCGCAGGCACGTTTTTTGGAAGACTAACCTTTTCATTCAAGCGTAAAAAAATAAACCCGACAACAACGTGTTATTGACGTGCCTGCGAGTATTGCTTTGTCGTTTTCGATCGTAGTTGGACGAGACACCGGTAGCTTACGACTTTGCCATGCAAGAAAACATAACTCTAAATTTGGTAGCTCTCGAAACAGCAGCAGATAGGAGTCATGTTCATAAGCGATGCAGACACGTAGAATATCTACACAAATAAAATAAATCCACACTTTACGGCACTGAAGTCAGACCTAGTCAACGCAATAAGATTGCCCGTTTGCACTGGTTTGAAATTTCTTCAGATATTTACCTTTGACTGAAGAAAAAAGAAGCCGCTCTAGATGTCTCAGGATACAAAACAAGACCATGGTGTAAGGCGCAAAAAACAACGGCCACAAAGAGGAAGGCACACGCACAGGCGCCTTTACAAGGAAGAAGACACACACAGGCACCTTCTTCCTTGTGTTCGTTGTTTTTGCGCCTTGCACCATGCTTCACAACATTCACCAACTTGCCCAACTACAAGTTCTACAAAGCAAGAGCGTTTGGCTAGATAATTTTAATTATCTGACTTCGAGCTAAGACCTTTTTTTACCGTGCGACGAGCACCTGTTTATACTCCAATGACTTACTTTTTGCAAAGTTGGTTCTTTTAAGGTTGGTCGTTCTGGATAGGATGGGTACAAACTGCTGTTGTAGCAATTTAATCATTGATATTGACTTTTTATTTATTTAGGGAACTATTTATTTCCGGGAACTTCAGTATTTAGTAGAGGGTTTTAGGTATATGATGCATATATTCGGTATATGGTGCAGGTTGAAAACACAATAATGATAATGAAGCTATTCAGCGTGTCAGATACATAGATACAGAACCATGAACAGAATTTCGACATAACTTTGTTGTTGAAAATAGATACAGGTTCCTAAATACACCATTGTTTGCATGTACAGGGTCGTCAAGATAAATGCGGAAAATTCATCATATTCAGGTAAAACGCAAAAAGGTAGAGAAAATATTAA
The DNA here is from genome assembly GCA_013358835.2 of Ixodes persulcatus. NCBI lineage: Eukaryota > Metazoa > Arthropoda > Arachnida > Ixodida > Ixodidae > Ixodes > Ixodes persulcatus. Next base: position 733,265 of record JABSTQ010009494.1, on the reverse strand, counting down.
TATATGTGTACCAAACTTGGTACAAAATTTGAAAATATCTGAAAGAAAATGAAAGTATTCGAAATTACCCCCCTCAGGTGCCACGAGCTTCTCAAGCGTGGACCTGAAACGGCTAGCAGCCGTGCTTCGTCTCCGTCTTGTTTATGTGTCATCACCTGTATTATGGAGGCCTTCAGGACATCTTTGGTGTTGTGACGTGTGGCATTCACCTTTGCCTCGACCGCGCCCCACACAGAGTAGTCGAGAGGATTGCAGTCTGGGTTCGAGGGAGGCCACAAATCAGGGGCCAACGGTAGGGCATTTGATCGTAGAGCCAGGCCTCTTCCTTGCCTTGTGAGCTGGAGCAGAGTCCTGCTGAATCACCCTTCCAGTGGCCACCTGGTACATCCAGGGCTTTACAACCCTCTCTAGCACTTCGACGTAGCTCTCAGAATTAACCCTCAGACAACTTTCGAAGATGTGGGGTGCCATGATGTATCCCTGGTTGCTCGCGACAGCCAGCACCATCACAGAGACGGAAAGTTTGGTGTCCATGACTCTAGACACGTCAGAGGCATTCCGGCAGATCCATCAGCCATTCTGCCGATTCAGCTTTCTGTCTGGATGAAGTTTTTCCTGTCTGAAAAGAACCGCAGAAAGCCGGCGCTGTCGTGCTTTCTTGTTTTTTTAGTGAGAACTTGGCAAATAATAAGCAAAAAGGACGTGTTCTGCCGGTCTTTGTACAGTGCCAAACTGATTGTCAACCTTGCCACTCCCATTTCATTGGCGGGGTCGTTCTTGCTGCGCCCATGATCCTGTTAATTATTTTGCTTTAATTCGCAGACGAATTCTTAATTTCTTTTGCTATTCGACCGTCGTCTGTGCTTTGCTCGGTCTGCCGTAACGTCCCCTTGGCTGACAGAGTCTCTGAACATCTTAGCAATTCCGCAAACTTGTGTTTTTTTTTTGTAGCACACCTTGCAATGATTTGCTTGGACCATTTTCCAGTGCGAAGCGATTCCAGCATTGCTGCCCTCAGGGTTGGGCAGAAATACTCAAAAAAGTATTTGGAAATACAAATACTGGAATACATTAAAATAGTAGCTAAAATACTGATACTAAAATACATCTGTAAAAATGTATCGCAATACGTATCGGAAATACATTTTAAATAGAGGCAAAAAGTATTTGGAAATACAGATACAGGAATACATTCCAGGGAGGGCAGAAATACAAATACAGAAATACTGATACTGCAATACATTTTCAAATTTGTTTGAGACGAAAACTGAGATGAAGTTTGAAGTGGAAGTTTTTGATCCCGAAATTACTTTCCCGTGGTTTGCCTTGAAAATAGTTGTTTCGGACGACGAGAAGTCTTCAATGGACTCAAGAAAACGTTTCATCAAGGACTGACCGCGGTCCCTTCCCTGACATCTTGTCTTTCTTACGAGGGATTCGAAAATACTTCGACCTCTAAATAAATTATACGTCACCCTAAATCCCATGAATACGTCACCACGCCCCTGTTCAATAAGGACGCCCTTGTCAACATTGATCACATGAGGTTACGGTGGAATGAACTGGTATTTTTCATCTGTAGTTGTGGCCTTGAACATTAAACTTTACCACGCTGCTGTATGAAAGGACAATACATACTTTCGTTGTGAGTTACCTGGTTGAAGATCGTGCAGGCATGCAGTGTCATTTGGAATTTTTGAGAATAGTGGACCACCTGAAGCATCCTGGAACACATGTCTTATCTTCTATTACGGTTGAAAAAAACGATATGGTGGCATCTCTGCTGTGAAGGTTCCTCCTGCCGACCCTCCGCCACCGGCGCATGAATTGCGGTCCTCAAGTTTCGCATCATCCAAACAGAGACCTCGTGAATTGCGACCTGATATTGCCGGCACAGGTGCGAGCTCTCCGAGAAACAGCGAGTTCGAGACGAGTCGCAGGTGTACGAAGTCTGAGTCGGCACAGCGAGGCCACGTCTGACCTCCTTCCTGGGTGTCGGATCACCAGAGCAGCGGGTCATGTTTACGTCGGCTGATGACGTACCCTTAAGCCGTGCAGTATTACGGGCGCAGCCACTGACGCATTCGAATAAGTGTTGAACTTCACAGCGTGAGTCATCCTACTATTTTAAGTCAACCACCGCCAGGTTCGTGCTGCAACGGACTGTTACTCAGCTTTGCCGGCTGTGTCCGCTAAGGCAAGATAGACGATTAGCAGCGGGCATTGGATGCCAGCAAACAATGACTCAAGAAATCCCTGCCTAAGGACCTGCGGCAGAAGATGCTCTGACTCCACTCCTGGCACGCCCCCTGATTCGAGTTCCCGACTACGCAACACTTCTCAAAAGAGAGAAGAGGACGCATAGAAAAATATTTTGAAGAATCGGAAGGAAATTTGGTGAGCATAGTAACAATGCCCCAGCATCTCCTTAACCCTAGTGCCGTCAAAAGTGTTAAAACAAAATGCGTTCGGAATTGTTTTGCTTTTTTTCGGGGGGGGGGGGGGGGGAGTATTTCTCGAAAAATGTAACGAAATACATTTCATCCTGATTGTATCGCGATACAAAGAAACGTTCAAAATGTATTTCGATACAGGAATACAGATACTGGTGAAAAAAATGTATCGCGATACAGAAATACAGATACAAAATCTATTTCTGAAATACTATCGCGATACATTTGTATCGCGATACTGCCCAACCCTGGCTGCCCTCCAGTCGTATTTCCGACAATTTTTGAGCAAGTCGCGAATTGTTTATTATGCGATCGTCCGCCGTCGAATGGCGTGGCCGCAGAAGCGGAATATGTCCGGTCAGCTTCACTTAGCCGGGTTGCCAGATCAAATCAGAACAAGCCCGGATTTGTATTTACGACCCCTTATATAAAAATGCGCAGTGATAAGTACATCACGATCATGATGACAGGAAGAAGCACGACTAACATTATAATTCTGCTTAAAAAAATTACCACGCAAGGTCGTGTACATACCTCTACCTAGCTGAACGACTCTGAACACCGTAAACTAATGACATGTTTTCAGCAGGACAAAATATAATTATAAATTTTTATACATTGTTTTGCTTTTGGTCAACTAGAGACAATTGCAAGCATGGCGCCCCGACTGAATGCAAGCACGTGCAGCTTGCGCGTGAACATAGCTTTGGCAAGCTTGAAATTGCACGGGCTTGTCCGCACGAGCAGAGACATGGCGGCGGCCAGTGGCCTTGCTTGCAATCGTCTATGCTCTGCGTCAACTATTTTGTGCTACATTGTCAAAGCTAGCGTAGCTTTGACTGTGCAGAAGTCCTGCACTGCTGCGAGAACACGTGGCTCTGTCTTTTGCGCCTATTTGCATGCGTTCGCGCAACTAGCTTTCACAGAGTTGGAGCACTGTAGAAGCTAGGCTAGCTTTGACAACGTAGCACAAAATTGTTGACGCCGGGTACAGTCTTATGTCTTTACACGAGGAAGTCGTATTTTTCAGAAGATCAATCACTACGAACATTTACTCAAATCGAAACGATGTAATGGTTACGTCTATACACCGTCCACTATGTCCGATTGTAGACAGAATTACGTCAGAAAGATCAAACATTCTACAGCAATCAATCAAATTTAACACGTATTTGGGATTTGCATATCATCTCTTTTGCTTTCTGTATAAACAGGAAGTCGATGGAATTGATTAATTTCGCGTTTGTCATCGAGCATCGTAGGATAAATCCGTCTCTTTTATCTCAAGCTAGAAGGTGATGACCCTCCAGGCATGCCAGTTCAGCATGCAAACGTACGCTAAATTATTCATGCATTCATCTCGTCGCCCTTCGGCAAGTTGCTTCTGTCGATGCAGCTATAAGAGCCGAATAAATTTTACCCTCGGTCTCTACGGGATCTCCGAGCTCGCTAACCTCAGATGCCTACCAGTGCAAGCACCCTCCAGTCTGTTAGATCTTGTCAGGGGCGGAGGAGTCTTCACGATCAGATTCCTGGATACAAGGTGACTTACTGTTGGCATAGGTCATGCTTGTTGAGTGCCGTTCACACACTTGCAGCCGAGTAGGACAGAGAGAGACAAGACCGGTTTTTAAGCCTCTTGCGACGGCGTAGGACCTGCTCCGCAGCAACGCGTCCGGTCCTGCGCCGTCGCAAGGAGCTTAAAAACCGGTCTTTTCTCTCTCGGTCCTACTCGGTTGCAAGTGTGTGAACGGCGCTTTACTGGATGTGAGCCGCTGTTTGAGATCCTCCTTAATCTGTTAAGCCGAGATAAAAGTTGAGATTGCGGCGTTGACAGCTGTGGCGCTTATAGTTGGTGGCAGGTTAAGAACCCAGTAGTCGCTCCGCCTCCAGCGCGCGTTCCTTGCCTTCTGCTGGGCTTAGGTTGCGCGCGCGACGAAGTGCTATCAAAGGCCAGAAGCTCGCGCTGATGGCGGATCATCCACTGAGGTCTCAATCTGTCACCGACTATGAGCTCCATGTGAGTGTTATGACTTTTCAGTTTAACCCACTCATTACTTTACGATTCGCTAAGCGGACCACGAGGCGGCAATATCTCGTACAGGTTTCAGTTTGTACTCGGAGGCAGCGTTTTGCTTTCTGGCGACGAAGCAAGCTATGCCGGCGGCGTCTTCTGTTCTCAAAGTGCGCATGCGGAAGCCTGAAAGAAGGCAATAAAGTAGCAATCCAGTGATTGAAGTAACTAAGCATGCACGATGATTTTCTCTTGAATCGCTTTGCACAGGACTCGCTAGTGCTGTAGTTATTCGTATGCTTGACGGTGGTCTAGCTACTAGAAAGAAGATATACTTAAATACTTAAGGACGGCCACACACAAGTCCATATACGTACGTGCCTCCAGTTGCGTACTAATAGAACATTGAAACACTCACAGGCGATCAGACATTTAAGTGGTATAACTATCTTTAAGTGATTTGGGTATTTTTGGGCCCTTCTCGGTGTAAAAGTACCTTATACGTTTGTCGAGTTTTTTTTTGTCGGGTTTTTTCGAAACAAAGACAATAGTAAACTATTTTCGTTTGTTCCTAAAAAAAGTCAAACTCAATTTCTCACGCCGTGCGAGGGTTCTGACATGTTTCCGTTCGTATTTTCGGTGTGTTTATCCACTGATTGTTTTCACTATGGGATGTCACGTCGATGTCATTGCCATGTGACATGTCACGTAAGTTTTGTGCAGTACCGGTTCAAGTGCTGGAATTCCAATAATGTGGGTAAACGTTTTCTGTCTACTCTTCTAGAACAGGCCCCACGTGATCGAGATGCTAGATCTCGACTTGCACGCGCCGTTCCTCCGTGCAACTGTATGCCGCTTATCTACGCATCCCACTGCATCATCTCCGGGCTATGATATATCGTGCATAAGTTTCACTTGTGAATAGTGTGACCTCAGTGTTGCCGCCAGTCGTCTAAATTAGTGAAACTAATTCACGAAAGTGGCAAATGATAGACCTTTGAAATAAAATTAGGCAAGTTATAATTTCATATTGTGTTTAGAAATTTGTCCGCATGTCATGTACGTGGCTCGACTCGGTTAGATCTCAAAGTACCAGTTTTGCTTCACCAAGGCTTGTACTGCAGCGGATTCGAACCTGTGATATATCACAGGTTTGGATCCGCTGCAATACAAGACTTGGTGAAGCAAAACTGGTAAACATACCCCATACGTTTCATTTTTTGGTGGCGTTTCTGTTTTCAACTGACCTGCACTTTTAGGGTGGCATGAAGTAGACACTGGGGACTTCGCTAACAATCCCCTAGCTTCTAACAATAGTTCACCCAGGTGAGCGAAGTTTTTAAAGAAATGAAAGTTTATCAGTCAGGTAACTTCATACATATTTTCCTTCTCGTAATTGTTGCGCTAGGTGTTGTTTTTTTCTTTCACTTCGCGTCTTTTTATGCATGCCTCGAACTACAAACTCGTTCTGTGCGTGTTTATCGATGATAAATATCAGAAACGGAAGAAAATTAAACTAAAACAAACAATGTCATAAGAGTTTATTATGGTTTCGTTTGCCATAATCGGGTATTAATTTGGGCTAGTTAGTTAGTAAGAGCCAACATGTCTACTTAAAGGCATACACAAATCATTAACTTTCTGCAAAAGTTTAATTTCCTTCCTCGCCTCTGCGCTGCTGCTGTGAGAACTGTGTTCGGAACGATTCACCAGCTCGCCTGTTTCTTATGCTCCCGTTACGCCTAGTTTGTACCTTCCACATCTTCACCGGGTTTCCACCCCCCACCCCCTTGGAGGCCATTCGCATGTAGTTGACCAACACACAAATTACAAGGGGCGATCAGCAACTCACCGCTGATAAGACACCATTACTGCCACAAACCGAAGATGACTATCCCAGCTTCAAGCGCCGCGCACTACTGACCCATCTGGCACGCAAAGCTTCCGCTAGAGCCCGGTGAGGATCCGCTTCCCGCACCGCTTAGCCCGTTCGGATGTTGCCAAGTCCGCCTCCTCGTCCATAACGATTTGTTTACGGGCATTACACACGCGCAATTAACATTCCTTGGGTTCGGGCCACCCGAAGCGCGGCGGCGCCTTTATTCTTGTCCACCGAGAGTCGAGCAACGCCTCCTTGTCGGGCGGCCGGTTACATCATCTTACACAATGTACACGATCAGCTTACAGCATCGAGCATTTCCAAATCGACTTAAACGCGGAAGTGGTACCATCCAACAGACGTCTGGCGTTTTCCTGCGCGCGCGCACATTCATCAACGGGGGAGGAGACCTCCCCAACGTCACATGGCCCGGCGGCGCGTTTCGTCTGTGGCAGCTTCATCACGAGCTGGTGACCATGCCCGCTTCCGCTCGGAGGACGAGGGGAAAAACGCAAAAGGCCGGTTACGAGAGGAGTGGTTTTCTTTGCATAGAGCGACCTTGGTTTGGCGGCGTCATTCTCCGATGAAGAGCTGCTCACTTTGCGCGCTTCTGGTTCAGAGAGCGTTTTCCGCCCGACTCGACCAGGTATTTCTGGCGGGATCCCGACCCGGTCACTAGAACTCGTCCGGGAGAGTGTGACCACGTCGGGTGTCATCGTCTTGGCCGGCGACGTTGTGCAGAACAAGCAAGGTGTTTCAGAGGTAGGCCACCGAGTTTGTTGCTTTCTTTTTAAGTCTGGCGCGAATGCAGGCTTGTGTTCATCAGGCTTCTAAGAAAACTCCCAGTTCTTAACCATGTCCTAGTTGATTCTTTTAGAGCCGTAAGAGAAAGGCCAGAGGTGTGACCACCGTACATCACTTTGCTTATACTTGCGGTCATATTGTCGGCTTACTAAATGAGGAACTTTTTAGATATATTCCATACTTCAGCCCGAGACTTGGCAAGAAAAAAAGAAAAACGGGCATAACCAGACAATTTAGCAACAATTGAATGCCTCGTGTTGAAGCGTAGAATTAATTCGCTAGCTTGCCGGCGTTTTTAACCTTATATATTTATATCCATCCTTGTTTCGCTTGTGAATCTAGTAACACTAGCCACCGTGACTTCAATTTAGGATTTGACTGGCCTGCCTAGCCTGGTAAATGGCAGCATCTACGTTGAGTGTCTTTGGGCAACCTTATTTTGGCAGCTATCCGTGGCATTTAGGTGGTCCTATGCTAGACTTATCACGCTACAGTTCTTCAGATCTGATTAATGTATTGAGTTGGTGGGGTCTCTCAGGTATTTCGAATGTGGAAATCTTTTGGAGACCGTGTTCAAGATTAAGTAAATATGAATTATGATAGCTCTTTACTCTTGATAACGCATCTTCACAATTGGGTCTTACGTATCCTTTGGTACCTTGCATTGTAAAATTAAAATGGTTATTCTTATTAAGAAAAAAAAAGTATGCCTTTGGTAGACGTGTAGCAGTAATCTATTGCTTATGAACAGTTATGAAGTTTTCGCTAAAATATTTAATATTGCTTTCAATAGTGGAGGGTTCAAATCGAAGATTTAAAATGATTTTGCATCAGTTTCTTCATGGTATGTAGATACGTGTGCTTGTGTTAAGGGTATTAAAATGCGAGAATTGAGCGCTTTCTTTATAACATAACTTGACCTTCAGTACCTCTCGTACTTCACTTGATGGAGTCGGTTGTGCAACATGGAGCTCGATGACTTCTCTTCCATTAGCGATGGCGAAATATCCGAGTTACAGCTAAGCATTGAATAGTAACCTGTTATGCAACGAGCTGGAGGAATTAGCTCCTTTAAAGGGGCCATGAAACGAATTTTGGGTTGGGATGAATGATTTTAAATTGGGACTTTACTAATCGCATATCGTTTAGTTGGCCAAAAGAAAGAGGCTAGAAAGTCAAAAGCCAGCTTTTCGGTACGAACATTTGAAAATATAGCGGACTATTTTGTACCTTCTTGCCTTCGAAAGCTCTCCGCCTTTTCACTATGATACATCCGCGGTTCCAAAAGCGCGTCACCGGCGCCAAACTGACGTCAGCAGAGCCCAGCTCACGCATTGGACACGAGAACTGCGTCACTCGGACGTATGCGCTCGTCAACAATCAATCCGTCGACGAATATTTGGATTCGCGTTCGTGGCCAATGAGTGCCCTGACGGAACTTATTGTCACTGGGGAATGACAAGTTCTATGGTGTGCATGAAAAGCACGGTGGAAGCTAGGAGTCATCGCACCGGTGCCGAAGGAATGTCACAACCACGTGATTTCACAATTCGCATTTGAGTTGAGGATTAAAGCTAAGGAGGAAGAAGTAGGAAAATCGTTTCATGACTCCTTTAAGTCGGGGTCGCACTGCTCATACATCATACAAAAGACAGTCTTCAAACACGAGTCACCGCAATACCCCTGGTTCAAATTCCGCGTGCCCAAGTTTCTTCTTTGAAATCATTCCCACGCGGCATTCGAAGCACGGATCCCACGGTGACTCGCGTTCGAATCTGTATGCAGACTGTCTTTTGTATGATGGATAGACACTTTGAACACGCACCAGATTGAGCCGACTTTCTCTTGTCTTACCTAAAGCCCCTTCATGTTTCAAAAGTAGCGCAAGGTGCGTCGATGCAAGAGGCACGTGCAAAGTTAGATCATGGAGGCACAGCGCAGCACTGAGCTATATTTCTGACCCATGTTCTTCCAAGAAGCGGCTCGCGGCACGTGTCTCGAGTATTTTCGCAGCAATGAATGACACCACTTTTCCCAGGAAAAAAGGGCCTTAAGCCTGGTTCACACAGTTGCGTTTGACTGCGTTTGACTGCGTTGCGGCAGCGAGAAACCAGGACATCCCTGCTGCTTATATCGCGTGCCAAGATGATTCCTTGAATTGGATTTCACGCTTCATACGAAGCACAGATGTGCCGGTGACTCGCTTTCGGTTCTCGACGCAACGCAGTCAAACGCACTCAAACGCAAGTGTCTGAACCTCTTACCGAGATGCCGAGCCACTGAAGCAGGCGTTGACGAGCCTCCAAAGGCCTATGCCGCATGGGGAGAAGGAGTAACACCTAAAATGACAATAACCTCTCCTGCTTTGGTGATGATGAAGTGAAGCGAACGGAATAACATTGAACAAAAACTGAAGGTCGGTTATGGCGGCGCTCATGCACAGCTGCTTGAAAGCGTTTATAAGCAGCATGACCCGGGCTTTAGGGAACCATCAATTACCTTTGAAGATAGAGTAAGTAGGCAGGCGAGCTGGTTGATGTGAAACATTTTTGAAAACCCGGAGACGACGAACGAAAAAGGGGACAACAGATAAAATGTCTCAAAACGCAGCCCAGAAAACGTCTTAAAACGCAGCTGCTAAACACTATTGGCACAGTCGTTTATATACCATCTCTCCCACATGTCTCCCGGACCTGCACACACCACTGGGCATCTAGCAGGTTATTTGTTTAGTTTCGTCTTTCAATGTTTGCTATTCTCATGCTTTATTTCAATAGACCGATCTCAGCAGCCAGTTTGTTCACTGCGCCGCTGCCGCAATGCATCGAAGAAACTAGTATTTCTGCTCGTGTGGCAACCACGCTAGAGCTTTGCGTTTTTGGAGCACGAGACGGCAAGAGCGCTCTTGTGCACTGCAGTCTGCATCCTATGAACTAAAGTTAAGGCGGCGTGACGCATACGCCGAAAGCTTAGTGAAATCTGTGTATTATTAAAGTAACAACTTATGTAAAAATCAGTAGATGAGTTGTTCAAGGAATAGACCGATCTCACCAGCCAGTTTGTTCACTGCGCCGCTGCCGCAATGCATCGAAGAAACTAGTATTTCTGCACGTGTGGCAACCACGCTAGAGCTTTGCGTTTTTGGAGCACGAGACGGCAAGAGCGCTCTTGTGCACTGCAGTCTGCATCCTATGAACTAAAGTTAAGGCGGCGTGACGCATACGCCGAAAGCTTAGTGAAATCTGTGTATTATTAAAGTAACAACTTATGTAAAAATCAGTAGATGAGTTGTTCAAGGAATAGACCGATCTCACCAGCCAGTTTGTTCACTGCGCCGCTGCCGCAATGCATCGAAGAAACTAGTATTTCTGCACGTGTGGCAACCACGCTAGAGCTTTGCGTTTTTGGAGCACGAGACGGCAAGAGCGCTCTTGTGCACTGCAGTCTGCATCCTATGAACTAAAGTTAAGGCGGCGTGACGCATAAGCCGAAAGCTTAGTGAAATATGTGTATTATTAAAGTAACAACTTATGTAAAAATCAGTAGATGAGTTGTTCAAGGAATAGACCGATCTCACCAGCCAGTTTGTTCACTGCGCCGCTGCCGCAATGCATCGAAGAAACTAGTATTTCTGCACGTGTGGCAACCACGCTAGAGCTTTGCGTTTTTGGAGCACGAGACGGCAAGAGCGCTCTTGTGCACTGCAGTCTGCATCCTATGAACTAAAGTTAAGGCGGCGTGACGCATACGCCGAAAGCTTAGTGAAATCTGTGTATTATTAAAGTAACAACTTATGTAAAAATCAGTAGATGAGTTGTTCAAGGAATAGACCGATCTCACCAGCCAGTTTGTTCACTGCGCCGCTGCCGCAATGCATCGAAGAAACTAGTATTTCTGCACGTGTGGCAACCACGCTAGAGCTTTGCGTTTTTGGAGCACGAGACGGCAAGAGCGCTCTTGTGCACTGCAGTCTGCATCCTATGAACTAAAGTTAAGGCGGCGTGACGCATACGCCGAAAGCTTAGTGAAATCTGTGTATTATTAAAGTAACAACTTATGTAAAAATCAGTAGATGAGTTGTTCAAGGAATAGACCGATCTCACCAGCCAGTTCAATTACGCCGCCGCTTTCGCGATGCATCGAGAGAGCTCTCGCAGCCCCGTCTTAAGTTTTCTTACGTTACGTATAAATCACCGGAACATTTTTGTCTCGAATGTCGCGTGCCAGGCTGGCAGCCCTGATCAACGTGAAGCACAGACGTCCCAGTAACTTGTACGTAAGTTTTTTTAATGTAACGTCACGTAACGTCACGTAACGTAAGAAAACTGGGCGGTGTGAACCACCCTTTAATCCTTCTGCATGTGCGACAAACCCGCTGCGGGTCTGCGCGAGCAGGGCACGAGGCTGCGCGAGCTGTCACGTGCGCTGCTGCCTGTGCTGCCTGGCTCCCGTGGGCTAAAGTTATGGTGGCTTCAGACATGCTTAGGAGATATTTACTGGACGCCATATTTGAGTTCGCTGATTCGAGCGCTTGCTCAGAACGAGCTCACATTAATATTCTGGTTAAACCGACAATTTTGTTGGTGCGGAACGCACGTTGCAAAAGAACTGTGGAAGCTCGCCGTCAACACGCGCTCAGCAAGTCGCGCACACAGCTATGGCTGCCAGTGAATACTTCCTATTTTCGGCAAGGAGTTTGGGTATCGCCGCCTGGTGGAACTTTTTCACAACCCAGAGTGAGGATACTTCATCTTCCTGTGCTGGTGCAAGCACGTGCAATGTCAAGCTTCTATGCACCATGAAAATTAAAACAGATTAAAATAAAAAAAGTAGCACGTGCACTACTCACAGTGAGGAAAACAGAAGCGCACCTGGCGAACTTCTCACCGCGTATACCCAGTAACTTCTCGGATGCTTGTAGGGAATTGTTGTTGCTTCCAATATTTTTTCTTCGTAGTGATGACATTATTTACGAAGCTGATGGCATTATTTTTGACAACAATTTAAGGCCCTTGGCGTAATTTTAACTTGGATGTTTTGGTTATGATATCAGTCAGTTTTCCCGGTTTCAACTCTGAGGGGGTTGCCATCTAAATATATACCGGGTGTTTTAGCGAAGGCTTTAAAAAATCCCGAAAAATGGGGTAGTCGACAAAATAAACTCTTTCCGGGAACAAACTGCCAGCCACGGTGGCCACCAGTAAATACAGAAAAACATACAAATTCGCTAAATAATGAACTAAAGTTTACAAATTAACTTTTTAGTTAGTGAAAATCAACATACGATTCCAACGAAAAACTTGCTAAGTTTTTCGTTGGAAGCCGTTAAACCTTAAAGCCGTTAATCAACTCATTTTAGAAAGATGTAAAGAAAAAATAAAATCTTTCAACCTACAAAAAAAAAAAAAGCTGAATTTGGATTTGTTTTTATATTTCGGTTTATTACCGGGCCGCAACTTTGCGTCAGCGGTCCAGTCTTGTAGACGTTACTCGATAAAAGTAATCGATTACAATCAATATTACTTTTGGTTGAAAAGTATTAAATTAGGTTACCTATACTTGAGAAGCAAAATAATTGACCCCTACTTGAAAAGAGTTGTTCAAGGAATAGACCGATCTCACCAGCCAGTTCAATTACGCCGCCGCTTTCGCGATGCATCGAGAGAGCTCTAAAGCCCGGTTCACACAGTTGCGTTTGACTGCGTTTGACTGCGTTGCGGCAGCGAGACACCAGGACATCCCTGCTGCTTATGTCGCGTGCCAAGATGATTCCTTGAATTGGATTCCATGCTTCATACGAAGCACAGATGTGCCGGTGACTCGCTTTCGGTTCTCGCCGCAACGCAGTCAAACGCACTCAAACGCAAGCGTCTGAACCGGCCTTTTGGCTTGTTCACGCAGCCCCGTCTTAAGTTTTCTTACGTTACGTATAAATCACCGGAACATTTTTGTCTCGAATGTCGCGTGCCAGGCTGGCAGCCCTGCTCAACGTGAAGCACAGACGTCCCAGTAACTTGTACGTAAGTTTTTTTAACGTAACGTCACGTAACGTCACGTAACGTAAGAAAACTGGGCGGTGTGAACCACCCTTTAATCCTTCTGCATGTGCGACAAACCCGCTGCGGGTCTGCGCGAGCAGGGCACGAGGCTGCGCGAGCTGTCACGTGCGCTGCTGCCTGTGCTGCCTGGCTCCCGTGGGCTAAAGCAAAGCAGTAGATGATCCGTTTCCGCAACGATATCGTTGCCTTCCGGCGTGTTTGGCTTCGCGTACGCCGACATGTTATCAAAGGCAGAAAGCTCGTACCGGAAGCGGAATATTCAGTGTTGACGGCTCTGGGCTAAAGTTGTGGTGGCTTCAGACATGCTTAGGAGATATTCACTGGACGCCATATTTGAGTTCGCTGATTCGAGCGCTTGCTCAGAACGAGCTCACATTAATATTCTGGTTAAACCGACAATCTTGTTGGTGCGGAACGCACGTTGCAAAAGAACTGTGGAAGCTCGCCGTCAACACGCGCTCAGCAGTCGCGCACACAGCTATGGCTGCCAGTGAATACTTCCTATTTTCGGCAAGGAGTTTGGGTATCGCCGCCTGGTGGAACTTTTTCACAACCCAGAGTGAGGATACTTCATCTTCCTGTGCTGGTGCAAGCACGTGCAATGTCAAGCTTCTATGCACCATGAAAATTAAAACAGATTAAAATCAAAAAGTAGCACGTGCACTACTCACAGTGAGGAAAACAGAAGCGCACCTGGCGAACTTCTCACCGCGTATACCCAGTAACTTCTCGGATGCTTGTAGGGAATTGTTGTTGCTTCCAATATTTGTTCTTCGTAGTGATGACATTATTTACGAAGCTGATGACATTATTTTTGACAACGATTTAAGGCCCTTGGCGTAATTTTAGCTTGGATGTTTTGGTTATGATATCAGTCAGTTTTCCCGGTTTCAACTCTGAGGGGGTTGCCATCTAAATATATACCGGGCGTTTTAGCGAAGGCTTTAAAAAATCCCGAAAAATGGGGTAGTCGACAAAATAAACTCTTTCCGGGAACAAACTGCCAGCCACGGTGGCCACCAGTAAATACAGAAAAACATACAAATTCGCTAAATAATGAACTAAAGTTTACAAATTAACTTTTTAGTTAGTGAAAATCAACATACGATTCCAACGAAAAACTTGCTAAGTTTTTCGTTGGAAGCCGTTAAACCTTAAAGCCGTTAATCAACTCATTTTAGAAAGATGTAAAGAAAAAATAAAATCTTTCAACCTACAAAAAAAAAAAAAAAGCTGAATTTGGATTTGTTTTTATATTTCGGTTTATTACCGGGCCGCAACTTTGCGTCAGCGGTCCAGTCTTGTAGACGTTACTCGATAAAAGTAATCGATTACAATCAATATTACTTTTGGTTGAAAAGTATTAAATTAGGTTACCTATACTTGAGAAGCAAAATAATTGACCCCTACTTGAAAAAAAAAAAAAACCGTTCCTTTTTTTATTTTTTTTTAGATCTTCATAACGACAGATATTTCTGCCGGTTCGAAAGCTGGTATTTCGTACTATCCATTAATAGATGCGAACCACCGAATTAGAATCTACTTATCTTCTCAACCGTCCCAATTTTGATAGACCCTCCTCCTGTCGGACTCTCGGTTCGAGAAAACCTTGTCGAAACAAAGGGCGCCATTGGAAATGGGATAACAAGTAGTAATGGTTACAAGTTATTTAAGTACTACCAAAAGTAATTTGATCATTCTTGCGATTACTTCCCAATAAATGGAATGCGAAGCGGAAGTTCGTCAGCTTCTTTTGCTGGGGTTGTGGTGACGTCAGAACGTCGAGTTTTGACTGGCTCTGATTGAAGGATTGTGGATTGACCTCAAGGCAGCTTGCTTTGAGGTCTACCCACTATCCTTCAATTGGAGCCAATCAGAGCTCGGCGTTCTGACGTCACCACAACCCCAGCGAAAGAAGCAGACGAACTTGCGGTCCGCATAAAATATTAAAAGGATCATGAAACGATTTTCCTACTTCTTCCTCCTTAGCTTTAATCCTCAACTCAAATGCGAATTGTGAAATCACGTCGTCGTCACATTCTTCGGCACCGGTGCGATGACTCCTAGCTTCCACCGTGCTTTTTATGCACACCATAGAACTTGTCATTCGCCAGTGACGATAAGTTCCGTCAGGGCACTCATTGGTCACGAACGCGAATCCAAATATTCGTCAACGGACTGATTGTTGACGAGCGCATACGTCCGAGTGACGCAGTTCTAGTGTCCAACGCGGGAGCTGGGCTCGGCTGACGTCAGGTTGGCACCGCTGACGCGCTTTGGGAACCGCGGATGTATCATAGTGAAAAGGCGGAGAGCTTTCGAAGGAAAGCAGGTACAAAATAGTCCGCTATGTTTTCAAAAGTTCGTACCGAAAATCTCGCTTTTGACTTTCTACCCTCTTCCTTTTGGCGAACTAAACGATATGCGATTAGTAAAGTCCCAATTTAAAATCATTTATCCCAGCCCGAAATTCGTTTCATGGCCCCTTTAAGAAAAATTACTCCAAAATGTAAACGATTACAAGTAATTCGACTATAGTTGTAATCCCCAATTTCCAGCGATATTGGTACCGTGGTGTTCGCGCTGACTAGCTCCTGGATGATCGACTTCCGAACGAAGGTGCTTGTTTTCACCTTCCTGACGTGGAAGCATCAGGTGCGGCTCTTATGTCGCCCGCATTTCACGAAATTACAATTGCTTACGCGTCGCAGACCGAATCTCGTACTGCTATTCTACGACGATCGGGACTACGACCGTTTCTGTTTCTCTCGGAGCCGAGGAACATGGAGGCGCCCGAGGCATCTATATCGTCGACGGCCGCAACCTCGGCATTGGCGTACGTAAAGGGGTATTCACACGAGGGAGAAATCCCGGGGATTTCTCCCCGGCACGCGCGCCTCACGAGATGAAAACGCGAGGCTTTTGCACATCGCAAAGCCTAACGTTTTCATCGTGGGATGCGCGTGTCGGGGAGAAATCCCCGGGATTTCTCTCTCGTGTGAATACCCCTTAACGGACGAGCGTGTTGTTTTGGGTACTGAATATGAGGAAGTGACAAGGGACGGACGTGGCCTTCCACGCCAGTACACCGCAAACGAACGAAGGGAGCGAAAGAACGACATTCATGCTTTCGCATTCACAACTCATAAGGAGAGATACGGTGTCCTCGGAATGTTTTAAGCAGGGTTCCGGATTTATGCAACATATATATAGTTTACTTATTTTTCGGTGTCTTTGCTCTTATTTCTGACCAGCAAGTTCGTTCTCGCACGTCATAAATTTAATGAGGGCTGGAAAATGAGTTTATTTGCACAATCATCAAACTTGTAGTTTAGCACTCTCGTTTTCAGTGTCGCACGTGTGGGAAAACTCACACTAAAGATTTAAAGGGATACTGAACCAAAGAATTTAGTGCCCATAATAAGTGGCGCACGTTCTTTCCACGAGCCAGCAGCCACCGGTGTGCGCGAGCGCACGCAACGAAAATGACGTCAAGGACCTCCATTCGCGCTTAAGAGGACAGTGAAATGCATGGCTTCGGGCCAAAGGAGAATAAAGACAGGCGTTTCATCTCTACAAGTGAAAGCTGCGTCCTTGTTAGACCAATTAATCGTTTACCTTTTACACCAGACACCACTGTGTAGATGCAAAACTTGTCTTTATTCTCCTTTGCCTCGAAGCTTATACATTTCACTCTCATCTTAACCGCGAATGGAGGTCTTTGACGTCATTTTTGTGGCGTGTGCTCGCGCACACCGGCGGTTGCTGGCTGGTGGAAAGAACGTGCGCCACTTATTATGGGCACTAAATTCCTTGATTCTGTATCCCTTTAAAGGGATACTGAACCATAGAATTTAGTGTCCATAATAAGTGGCGCACGTTCTTTCCACGAGCCAGCAGCCGCCGGTGTGCGCGAGCACACGCAACAAAAATGACGTCAAAGATCTCCATTCGCGGTTAAGATGGCAGTGAAATGCATGGGCTTCGGGCGAAAGGAGAATAAAGACAAGTTTTTCATCTATACAGTGGTGTCTGGTGTAAAAGGTAAGCGATTAATTGGTCTAACAAGCATGTAGCTTTCACTTGTAGAGATGAAAAGCCTGTCTTTATTCTCCTTTGGCCCGAACCCCATGCATTTCACTGTCCTCAAGCGTGAATGGAGGTCTTTGACGTCATTTTCGTTGCGAGTGCTCGCGCACACCGGCGGCTGCTGGCTCGTGGAAAGAACGTGCGCCACTTATTATGGACACTAAATTCTATGGTTCAGTATCCCTTTAAAGGGATACTGAACCAAAGAATTTAGTGCCCATAATAAGTGGCGCACGTTCTTTCCACGAGCCAGCAGCCACCGGTGTGCGCGAGCGAACGCAACGAAAATGACGTCAAGGACCTCCATTCGCGCTTAAGAGGACAGTGAAATGCATGGCTTCGGGGCAAAGGAGAATAAAGACAGGCGTTTCATCTCTACAAGTGAAAGCTGCGTCCTTGTTAGACCAATTAATCGTTTACCTTTTACACCAGACAGCACTGTGTAGATGCAAAACTTGTCTTTATTCTCCTTTGCCTCGAAGCCCATACATTTCACTCTCATCTTAACCGCGAATGGAGGTCTTTGACGTCATTTTTGTGGCGTGTGCTCGCGCACACCGGCGGTTGCTGGCTCGTGGAAAGAACGTGCGCCACTTATTATGGGCACTAAATTCCGTGATTCTGTTTAACAGCAAGCTTTGGGCATATCACTGAAACATTGGTAACCGTGACACTTTTCGTAGCGCACGTCGAAAATAAATTTTGGTCGTGCCCAACAAAAACATAGCAGAGACATGATTTTTAAATTTTTTGTTTTAGGTTATCAGCGGCTTGGTAGCTTTCCGCTTTGAACTTTATTACCAGTGCTCTTGGAGCACGAAAGTGGAGGAATCAAAGAGTTTCTCAGTTTTATAAACGATCTATTAATGACGCGTCCTAAGGTGTTATTAGACTGGATTTCTCCCGCTCTTTATATTTGTCTTCCGCTAGTTGTGTAGACTAATGTTGCAGAATTCCACTGTCCGTTTTTCGGTAAAATTTAAAAATTGTCTAGTTTATTCTTAGTATATTGCATCATGCAATCTAAGTGAAGATGCAAGTGACACTGTTAGGACTCTTGTTTATTTTAATTTTGAAACAACAACAACAATCAGAAATCTACACTGATAAACGGCATTTTTTTGTTAACTGACTGATTTAACTTGAAGAGCCTAGAATTTAGTCCAAACTTTAGGTGACGTTGTATACACTGACAAAAATGCGTACATACCAAAATCATGTCGAAACGCAAAACAACGCCATGCTCATTTTTTTTATTAAGCCTCAGCAGGTGGTTAAGTAAGTTCAGCCGAGTCTCCAGGCGCGCACCTCGACGAAAGTCGTTACAAGGCGTTTATTGACCATGAAGCGGGTAATGCGTAGTAAATGCGATCGTTGATGCGCCTGCGAAAAGCACAGCCGTCATTTACTTTCTGTGATTTACGGTACCAACCCGCGGGAAAAACTGTAGAAACCATTTCTGCGAATGACTCGGCGCGAATGTCGGAATTGTCATAGTTCTTATGACTCTCGGCGGTGTCAACTTGAAGTTTCCAAGTAGAGGCGAAACCGAGGTGATTTCTCAATATCCCAAGAAGAGCACCCTTCAGAAGGAAAAGTGGTTTTCGTTCTTTGTGGTACTTTTTCCCCTCGATGATGGGACGATGATCGACCTATCATTAGGTCGGGGGCGTTGCTAGGCAGCCTTTGTCCGCGTTCCTTTGTGTGTCTTATTTGCCTGGCAACACATCACATGCATGGGGAGTGTTGTTTTGCTCCGTAAAAGGGGAACAAAACAAAAATAATTCTCTGAAATGTGAGGCGGGAAGACGCAGAGGCGTGGATATCATGGGTACAGCAGGCAAACAGTAAATAACTATCTTACAACATCGGACGTTTTTTGTTGAAATATTTTATACGCATCTATGACACGTAATGTTCGAAGAGTCTCGCGGGGGGCGGGGAAAGGGGGGGAGGGGGGGGGGAAACACTTGACCGCTCTTGCACGGAAGTGTGCAAAGCTATTTCCGCAGAGCCGCAAATAAAAAAAAGAAAGGGAATTATTTGTGTCACAATATACGCAGCCTGTATGGGACAACACACGTTGGTATATAAACACGCGTTTTGCTTTACGAGATATTGCTGTAGCCTTAAAAGAAAGATACCATTATCTTGCCGAGATAAGCTGTCGGGGTCGTCCCGACACATAGTAGAAAGCAATCGTAACACGCTCGGCACCAGTGAATCGTTACAAGTTGACTAACAAAGTCGGCAGAACTCAGGGCGTTTCTATGCTTTTATTTCGCAGGTAGAGACACGCATCTATCACTATGACGCCGATGCTTCTGTGGACGATCGTCGCTACGGTGGCCCTGTGGCAGTTTCCTTCTGCGCGCAGTCAGAACTGCAGTGATATCCATTTGCGCTACCACGAGAACCACACGCTATGTAAATCTGAAGCGGGATGCAAGCTACAGGTGACCGGGATCGAGGAAAACATGAAGCAGTTCATTCTCAAGCTGCACAACCACTACCGGAATCTCATCGCCTCGGGCAACGAAACCAACATGCCGTCGGCCAGCAACATGCTCGAGATGGTGAGTGCCTGCGCGTTTTGTTTTTATTATGGTGCCTGAGGCGCGACTGTGACTGTTGTGTTTAACCCGTCTTCAAAATTGCACGTACTACCTTGATTTGTGCCCGAGGACGTTATAGAACTGTCGTGCTGCTGCCTCTCGGGATCCTGGCGGTGACACAGCATGCATAGGTGGATTCGGCAGACGCCTGTTCACTGAAGGTCGCTCTGATGCCACACAGTCGATGAACACCAAAGCAGACACGAGTTTGGTTGCCGCGACGACAGCTACCCATATGTCCGCTCACTTTTCCGCCAGAATTTCTACAACCAATCGCCCAGGATCGCTACATCCAACAACATGCTTAACACACCGGATCCTGTGACGTAATGTGTTGCCACTTGGGATTCCTTTCGAAGCATGGGCGTGATAGAAAGATAAAAACATCACTAGAAGACGCGATCCGAACACTATACTTCTATTACAGCTTACAGCTTTCTAGTGCTTATCCCTAGGGCAAAACAAAATGCCGAGCCATTGAGCTGCGGACGCATGCGCCACGCCCGATTTTTCGCTGAAGAGGGCTAGTGCGCATGCTCAGAACGCATTCCACGACCCTTTAGACAAAAAAATGGCACGCGCAGAAGTTGGGGTGTTATTCTTAGAATGGTTCATATTTCGTCTCACCCTACGATGAAGTAAAGCTCAAAACTGCGGGTCTCCGGGTTCAGTCACGAGCCAGACAGGAACCTGGTGTTTGAGGAAGGAATATATCAAGTGGTTTCTATTAGCGGCGAGAAGTTTTGGTGGCGCCCTCCTGTGGTTCCCCCTTGTGACGTCATTACCTTGCAAACAACAAGTTCGATGGTGTTTGTTATTAGCATGGTGGAAACTTGAAATCATTGCGCTCTCAAAGGAACACTGCCAACACCGTCAAAATTAAAGTTCTTTCATTCCTCTTATTTCCGTCGATGAAAATCCCCTTTCCGACGTCATAGTCAGCGTTCGGCCAATCGTGCAAGGCCGACCACAGCGACGCTTTCGGTCGCGCACGGGGCTAATACTTAGTTTCACCTTATGTGCGAGCGAAGGCAAAGCTGAAATCGCGAGCACGAAAGCTTCGTGCGTTCAGGCTTTGCTCGAGCGCGCGAGCCGGGGAGAAACTCAAAAAGCGCTGGTCTCGCGCTTCTAGCTTTGGCTTCGCTCGCAGATAAAGTGAAACTAAGTATTCACCGATGTTTGTTTGCAAACAAGCTCGCTGCCGCCCACTATCGGCAGACCCCTGCGCGCTTCCGGTTTTCCTCTTCTTTTCCTCTTGTCACACATCTTTTTGGTATTTGCACTACGTTCTACAAAGCGCGCAGGTTCTTACAAACTTATTACAGGTACCTCTCCGAAGGAAAATCTTCTTTTCCGATCGCTGTGTGTTACTGAAGAAGAAATAAATACACTACCGGAAGTCTACTGGGGCACCAAATACTGTGGCGCCCTCGTGGTACCAACTCCCACCGAATGCGGTGAATAGCTCTAATTATAATGCAATTAAATGCAAAGGTGCAAGCGAGCTGGACAAGAATGACGAAAATAATCCCTGGAGCTCGCTCGTTTTTGGACCTTGCTGCCCGTAGGTTTGACGTTTAGTACATCGTATATGGTGAAAGGAAGTACGATACATGCGGGGTCTTCGCATGTCCACCTTCTTCCTTTTTTAATTTTTTTTACGGGTTATTGTTTTTATTCAATGTCGGTACACGGTACACAATTACAGCATAATCTTTTATCTAGCGCAAGGTAAGAACGGCCTTTATCTTCAAGATACCAACTGCCTTTTAACAGCAACGTGACCTATTTTGCCACAGCCCTGCAATTAACCAGACAATAGACCCTTCCCGAAAGTCAGTCTACCCACCCTGTGCAGAGCCAAACCCGACGCTTTAATGGCGGCACTACACAGCTTCTCCACACCAGAAAATGCGAACGTCTTCGAAAGCATAGAGCAGAAAGGGGAAAAGGTGTTGGTCCCCTTACGTCACCTTCGACTCACGATATCGAGGGTGCTTGATTTAGCCGAGCATGATCTCCTATCACCGCCATTAGAGCGGCAATATTGGAGCTTATGGGACTGCCACAAGGTGACTCTGACTTTTGAAAAGGGTCTATTGTGATTCAATAAAACAGCCAGTACAGACGATGATTTTAAGCATTAGACTCCGTACCAATCAAAGCTGTCTGGAAGTACAAGCAGAAACGAAATGAATCAAGTACGTTGCTTTAGGGGGCTTACGAAATGAAAGGGGGGTTGTCAGACGTTTCTTCCCTTAACCCGACCATATATTTCTACGGATCCATGCTCAGAGAATGGCCGCCGTGTGTGTGCGGCGTGGCGCTCACCGGCAAGTTTACGCAGTACCCTCGTAGATGCCGTAAACGAAGAACGGGACACGCGTGTACCCATTACGAGAATGCGAGCTGATCACCGGGAACGGGAAAGCGCCGGGGCGGTAATTGTCAACTGGCGGAAACTTCCTTTACCTGCGGGATGCAAACCAAATGGCTGGAGCAATGTCCCTGACTGCCGCACGTCACGCCGCTTTTCGACGACCGGGGCGCTTCCGCGGGCGTCTCCTCAATCTTTTCTCCCTGAATGAAAGACGAGTGACGTCACGGAGCGAGTAGGCGACCTTATCGCACGCTTCCGCCATTGACGACGACATTGTGACGTCGTCCGCTGCCGTCATGGCGCCGTCAACTAGGGGTCTATTGGTACCGTTGTTCGGTCTAGCCTCGATTATGGCCCGCTACGTTGAAGGTCAAACGTAGTGACTTGGAATTGCGTGCCTCCCGGGATTGCTTTAGCGGGCGCCGAAGTGCTTCATGCCTGCGGTGTCAGCGCCAGAAGCAGCCGTGGCTTATTATTAGGGTTCTACGTTCTGCGATGCAGGTACAAAAAAGAAGAAAAATAATCTCGCCGGTAAAAGAGAAAATAAAATTGCGTATTTCGATTTGTCCGAACATTTTTGAATTTGTTGGCTACCAGTTGTAAAAACGCGACCGATTGTTGTCTTTTCCTAAAATCGTGGGACAGCATTTCCGACTTTTTATCGTTTTCCATTTTTGTCTGCAAGGGTCAGAAAGAGTGTTTTTGACCTATCGGGGGAAAAAAAATAGGTACCGTTCCCACGACATGAGACAGAACACGTCCGACTTTTCCTGCCGCTTAGAACTTTCCTCCTGGACGTGCCTTTTGCCCAAATATTCATTCGCATTTCTCAAGCCTGCTTTTCTGGAACTTATGATCCGCATTTTCGACGAGCGTTCGATATATTCAGTCAGATTATTCAGTTCCTGCCCACGGTTGACAGGGAGCGGAAGCTCCCTGGTAATTAAGCCAAAAAGTGCCAAAAAGTACCTAGATTTGAAGTCATTGGCAACAACATGACTGTTGTCTGCCCCATTTTGCCACGTACAAGTTCGAACAGATAATGCTAAGGGCATCCTCCTCATCCTTGAGTACTCGAATTCCTATCGGCACATTCCTCTCAAGAGGGCTTCTGGAGAGAGATGAAGGCATTGAATTAATTACCCATGCGCTTACTTCTGACAAAAATGATAATAATGAAAGGCTGTTCTCTCCAACTCGCAAATTGCTGTGCTCTACCTGGGCCAATGATGCTCCCCCCCCCCCCTTTTTTCCTCATACACACACACAGACAAATTTGTACGAAAAAGGAAAACAACAAAAGAAGGAAAAACCAAAATATTTTTTTGATTTTGCTCGAGAAACGCTTGGAGGACCCTCAAGCGTCCGACAACATCATCGGGCCCCGTTCGCATCGCCTTTTCATTCGCTTCTCATGCTCTTCCTGCCAGAGAGCAGGAAGTGCGGCGGACACGGTGGCCTAGTCAGTGGCGTGTCTGGCTCGCAACCGAAAAGTCGTGGGTTAGAAGCCCGCCTAAAATTCTTCAAAATATTCCTTAAGGCAAATGAATTACTTTATAAAGTGAAATCATTTGAGACATGCGGCGATCTTTATTAGCGTTGCGTGTCATGTTTTTAAATCACTTTCATTCCACGCTTGGCGTCACGTTTTACGTGAGCGTAGTGGGTTGTTTGAAATTTTCGCGTGAGTTCATGTGGCTATGACGTCATGACCCTATCGACCAATCAGGATTTTCGCGTCCGGGCTTTTGTGGTCACTCCACCGACGCCTCCTTTTCTGCGAACACGAGCTCTTTAACGCTATCGCGTTAAAAAGCCAGTAGCCATCGTTCTTGGCCGTTTTGAACTCGCTTTCGGGGTCGATCCTGTTTCTGATATGGCCATCGCCGAGAGGTCTAAATCGGCAAAACTGCGTGATACTTTACAACGCAAATAATTTAAAGATATGGGCGTACTCGCTTGCTTTTTTTCACACAGCCGTTATCGTGTGCCCTTTGCCATTTTTAACAGGAATTTAGTTGTTAAGTGTGAAAATGAGACACTTCCTAGATTGCAGTCCAAGCACAGTCCACGGATTGAGTTTTATGAGGAATAGTACGTAAAAGTGAATGGCCCGCTTAGGTACATGCTATCTCGTCTCACTTTGTTTAGCTCGTAGAAAGTAAATTTATGTTGTGTGGTTGTTTAAACCGGGTGAAGTTAGTCAGTCCCAGTGGGCGTCTGGTGTTTCTGTTGTGGATGCAATAGCCAGTGCAGTGTGACTGCTAGCGTGGGATTCTTAACATGCGTCAAGCAGCAGCGATACACTGACCTTATACGATACTTATCCAGATGGAGCCGGTCAGCGGTGAGGATTGGACCCAAACTACCTAGGTTCTGCAGCGCGAGCTTTCGCTCCACGTGATCCCCAGTAAGCAGTGACGCTTTTTTTTCCTTTGTTCCGATGGAGTGAAACATGGTTTTAAAAGCGCTTAATGTGAATCATCACACACGGGCCCGTTGAAACTCGATGCGTGAAACCGGAAGAACTCTATATGTTTAAAAAAATTTACGCCCTTGACCCGGGGATTTGTGTCACAAGTACGAACAAAGTGCTGTTTTGCATTTCGCCCTTGTTATTACGCTAGTTAGGCCTTCACCAGCTCGCCTATGTTCCGACTATTACAGCATTTATGAACCAAACAGACCGTAAAGTCAGAGCATACGTTCCAAGTCCTTGAATGGATAGAAACCGCTGACAGCTTAACCGTCACGCGGTTACATCAAACCTTGCAGTCAAAGAGACATTAAACTCCGTCGTGGGCCTATTCAGTGCACATCTTCCCTGTCGGACCTTACAAAAGATTATCCGGTTTATGGGCTATGATTATCTACCTCGGTACCGATGGCTGCCTACCATACTTCTCCGAGCGCGAGTGGCAAGTCTGACTCAGAACCCCAATCTTGGGACAATCCAGAGAATAGCGGCGACCTTGATGGCCTCCCTCTACCTCGTACCCGCCTTGTCAACCACTCCGGGGTGCATTTGGGAGGCCATTAAACAGCGGTTACCTAAGATGTTACTTGGCAATCAACAACGCTGGGCAGCGGCGTTTTTCTTTCGGTGTCAGACGAGTCCCTTTGTGGAGGCGTCACGACCTCTTTCGCATTATCATAGCTGCCGGCGCTGCTGGTGGCTCCGCAGATCAACAGCGCACACGCTCAGTCACGATCGCCCGTTGACGCCGCACGGGCACGAGTGGTGAGAATTCGAGAATCGAGGGGAAGGTTCCCTGTTGGACTCGGCTGCCCTCGGACAAAGCTTGGCTGTTTGCCTCCGTGCATCTCTAAACTTATATTAGCGCCTGGCAACAGCCAAGAGGCCTGTAGGACTGCACACGTTTTCTTATACAAAATACCTATGCGGTACAACAGTTTGGATGCCAAACACAAAGTCAAAACGTAGATGTGGGTTCCTTCGCGAAGGGCAGGCGTTCCATAATGCGGGGTTCTTGGCAAAAAGTAACAGCACCAACAAAATAAACAACAAACGAGGTCTCCGGAATCAAAACAACCTGCCAGGACAGTCTTGGGCAGAGTTAGTTAAAATGACCGAGACAAGATGTTGAGCTAGCACGTGAATTTGCGAGCGAACGGGAGTTTGTTGCCACTGTGATTGAGCACGCCCTTTTCTATATGTTCCTGGACACGCTGAATTGTACCTTTGACTCGCGTTCTTCGCTTCCGTCCACTTGCGCGGACTTGCTTGTATCTGGGCGAGTGATATCGACGAACGCTAAAGCATGCTTGCATTATCAGGCTGGGTCAGATAAAAGTGTCGCCGTGCTCTCGGCCGCGTGCTATTTTTTGAATCTAGTTCAACTTCTCGTTTTGGGACGGGGTCGCTGGAATTTTTACATCATCGCTCGGTCGATTCAGCTTATGTTGTCGAAGTGTTTTTATTGCAATCACTCGTAAGAAGGCGAAAATGAGCAAATGTTTGTAGAGGTGGCAAAGGACGAGAACACATTTAGAAAGAGAGTAAAGCGGATCAGGAAGCATATAAGTTCTTCTGTGCAGATATTTTGTTTTATTTTAGCTGTTCAGAAATGAGGCGCTTGAAGTATGCAGCAAATCGTACAATAAAAATAAACATAAAAATAAAATGAGACCCATTAAGTTGCTCTTCAGCTGTAGATTGAAAATATGTTGAACACTTGTAGCACGAGAGTTTCCAAATAAAAAAAAAAAATATCTGGCACGAGAGTTTTTAAACGACATTCGATGGGATTCGTCACATGTTAGACAGCGCTGGTTACAATTAGCTACACCTCTTAACAAGCTGTGCGATTTTTTTGCTTCTTAAAACAGTGTCAGCCTTCCTGAAATTAAAGATGCGTTCAATATACGATGCAAAATGGTGTGCCACAAAAAAGAAACAGAAATCTTTGCTGAAAATAGGTTTTGTTCTTTGAACAAAATCTTTACGTGTTGAATAAAGAGGGGTTAACAAAACGTAATCGAAATATCAATTGAAAATAAAATGCAAATAAAATTTCATGTCCGCCTCATTAGCCGCCGATTGCTTTTGATTTTGTGATTCTGATATTTTTGAATTGCGGAATCAGTCATGGGTATGCAAAAACTTTAGCACCGGATATATTTTCCTATGACTTTTTATTATGAACTTTAGTGAAAAAACTGGGTTTGCAACACCACGGGGTGTTTCCACGTCATGTCGTACAATGACTGTCCGAGTCATATTTTTGATATTTCTGTAGAAACATATAGTATGTGAAAGTCATGTCCTTGGAAGGAACATTCAGGTATATGTGAACGCCGTAGCTAAATATTTTGCAGAATATTAAAATGGAGAAGCTCGAGGCGTGGACAATGCCGAGATTTTACTATGGTAATTTGAACAGCCACCAGTGTCACACCAAAGCAGACAAATAGTTGAAATGTTCTGCATTCCTTTCATACACAACGGGCAACTTGCACACCAAATACTAAAAATTACAACAAATATATATCGCTGCAAGCAAAAAATACGAAACGCGTAAAAAACCACGTCTTTTAGACGCATACACAATTTGTTTTTACCAACAAACAAATTTATGCAAAACGTCGCAAAATATATCAAAGTCTGCGTCTTGAAATGGAGCTTAGGAATTTATAAAAGTATTTGTTTAGCCGTCATTGTAGTTTTGTTATTATTGCAGAATTTAAGTCATTTCTCTAAATGTATTAAAATTGCACGTCAAATATTAAACAAAAACTGCTTTTATTTTTTAAAAATTTCCTTAACTCCTTGCAGTAACTTGAACTAACTTGTGATCGCAAAATATTAAGTAGAAAATTATATTCAATCGAGAAAAGTGACAACAAACCTTCACTCAAATTGAGGTAGCTTGTCTTCGTTCTAGGGGCTTTACCCCACGACGTGGGCTGCAAAGGTATTCTCTAGAACCGGCAAATTCTGTACAACGGTGCTGCTCTATTGCAGAGCGTACAAAGCCGCCATAATTTAAAACCACGGGACTAGGAAGATTAAAATAAGGACAACACAACACAAAATCTCTAGAACAGCTCAGTTTATTAGACCACACCAAAACAAGAAGACATCGAAGAAAAGAGAACATACGTCGCGAAGATTTGACCAGACTCGGCTTAACAAGCTAAATCCCTACAGCACTAGACACGCTTCCGATAACGAGCATCCGCAAAGATAATTTTCGTCAAGACTACGAGAACCGACGCCTACGGTTGTGAGAGATTACAGCCTGTGACGGCTTGAAGCTGAGCTAGTTGGTTTATGCTTGTTAAAGTGCCAGCTGAACGTTTTAAGGACACACACACAGAGACGAACAAAAAAGGCAGACACACCGCTGGACTAGCAACTATTTTAATGAAATCTTCTTTCTCTTTAGTCTACATATTGCGGTAAACGGATTCTTCCTCTTCTTCTATATCTGAACCTTCGCCTTCCACTCTTCCTCTTCTTTCATGTGCCTGTCAGGTGTGCGGCTCTTCGTTCCTTCTGGTGCAGCGCGATTGACGGTGCACTCACGCAATGATCCCCCTTCGCGTCTATAGCAAGGGCCTCGAGAATTTCTCGAGCCGTTTCTCATGAAAGAGGAGGAAGAGTGGAAGGCGAAGGTTCAGATATAGAAGAAGAGGAAGAATCCGTTTAGCGCAATATGTAGACTAAAGAGAAAGAAGATTTCATTAAATTAGTTGCTAGTCCAGCGGTGTGTCTGCCTTTTTTGTTCGTCTCTGTGTGTGTGTCCTTAAAACGTTCAGCTGGCACTTTAACAAGATTACAGCCTTTGTGGGAACTGTAGGCTGTAATCTCTCAAACTGTGAAAAGTTCAAAGATTGAAACCAGAACTTCGTTTAAAAACTGAAGGGTAGGCCGAAGAACAATGGAGGGCTGTTTCAGCTGATATTGCTCGCTGGAGTATTCTCAGGATATTGCTGTGCTTTGCGCCGACCGCCCCCGCTGCATCGGTGTTTCGACACGGACCCGCCATCGGCGTCTGAGAGGCGCTGCATGCCGTGCTGTGAAGATTACAGGCTTCAGACTGTGGATTTGTAAACAATTAGAACGGAGTACACAGGAGCTCTGACTCAGAACGTGGAAATAGCTGTCATTCAGATACCGAGTAGTGGTATATTTTTACGGGAATTAATTGTTGTTCAACAACATTTAATTGTTGTTGAAGAGCGGGGCTCGTAAATTCAGATGCCGCATTGCATATATCCGCCCCGCGCCTCGAGAATGAATATTGTTGCGGAATATTGAAGAATCCGCACGAATATTACTGTGTTCCTGCGCAACATGCGTTAGGTTGTCGTGTCTCTCGACCCCGCGTCACTGTAATGTTCGTGACGTTACGACGATTCCACTTCTCATTTTCCAAATGTAATGTCGCGGATTACTGCGAGTGATTTGTGACTAATAAGGTGCGGAATTATGCGTCCCTCTGAATGCCTCTTGCGCTTTCAGCTTCTACTTGGAACGATACTCCCTTTTTAGTCCACGCTTTGAAATGCCAGTTCATTTTCACGAGGTCCCACTACACTGGTTATTCCTACACTGCTTTAAACTCCAATTTTACAATTTTCTTTATAAACACCTGAGAATGGGTGGATAAACTTGAAGCAACCAAAGTGGAATAAATGGAGAAGGGATGGCGAGGAAGTCAGGGCCTCAAGCTTAACTCAGCTGAATTCGAGACGTTGATTTATGTAGTCTTTTCTCTGCTTCTTGCACTTTGATTGCTTCGAGGTTCTCTGTCCAGACTCGGGTGTTTTAAGAAAGCGGTAAACTTAACACCAACTCGCCTACGCCACAACTGTATTATCGTTAAACTGCAATGTTTGTCTCATTTTTTTTTTCCTCAGGAATGGGACGATGACTTGGCGAGAGTGGCACAGGCCCATGCTAGCCAGTGCGAATTCGAGCACGACTGCCCTGCGTGCAGGCGAATGGGTAAGCTTCACCGCTCGATTTTGTCCGTCCGACACTCGACGAGTATACGTGCGAACACTGTGCTCAGTTCATGCCATTGACGGTGCGGTGGAAGCTACGTGCTTATTGTACAAATCACACGTCCACCTTTCTCCACATGATCACGCTTCTGCCCATGACCCCACGCGAAGAGCGGAGTCACGTGACGTAGGGGAGGCGTTTGATTGGTCCGGCGGGAGCGTAGCTCCTACCGCATTGTCAGCTTAGGGGTGAACGGAGTACAAGCACTTATCAGGAAGAATCGATGTTAGTAAGATCAAAATATTAACGCGATGTATTTTATAAGCGTAGTGAACAGTTTTTGAAATTACGTCGCTAGCGGGATTTCAACCTACCGCGCACACGAAAAAAAAGGCAAATAAAACGTAAATCGTAAAAACACGAAGAAAAGAGTAAGCCTGTGTAACAACTTTATTGAAGTTTTCTCTCACGTATTTTTACAGTTTCGTGTTGTTCACCGTCGGGCATTATGGTTTTTTGTAAGGAGAGCGGAAACTGCCAGTTGTATATCAGTGCAATATTATTATTGGGACCTTTGCTGCGGTTATGCTTTCCATACCTCCAGGCAGAACCAAAAAAAAAGAAAAGAAAAGAAGAATGGAAGCTGGACAAATCTTAATGCTCCGTGAATGACATGGTGTAGTAGATCTAGAAGCTTCCCAAGTTTATAAACTAATGAGGAAACGCTTTTGGGACCGGAGCAGACCATAACCTTTTCTTTTAATGTTTGCACTAGAATGCACAACCTAAAATGTATGCACTGGAATGTAAACACTAAAATGTGTACTCTGAAATCTATACACTGACATGTATACACTGAAATGTATACACAGGATTTAATACTCAGGAATGAACACTCAGGAATGAATGCTCAGGAATGAATACACATGAATGAATACACATGAATGAATGCACATGAGTGAATACACATGAGTAATACACAGAGATAAATACACAGAAATGAGTACACAGGAGTGAACACATTTGAATGTATACTCACGTCCCCGCGTGTGTTCGGCGGACTTCGACCCGTATTTTTAATTAACCGGACAATTGCGGCAAAAGCTTCCCAGTTAGCAAAAATGTTTTGGGCCAAAATTTTGTTTTTGTTGGAAATTTAGGGTTTTAAAAAGCTAGAAGAAGCCGAGTTTGAACCAAACTTGACCTACTTTGGCCAGGGTCTGGGTATCTTGGCCATGATCCGCCAAACAAATGCCAAAGTTAAGTTTCACGGCGGGTAACTCGGTTGTCATCTGGCATCTTTGGGCCATAATCATTGAACAAGTACCAGATTTAAGCTTACCTGCTGGTCCTTCGGAGCATATGTGGCATCTTTGGCTCGAGTCTGGAACTTTGGCAATTACGTGGCGAGCCACAGAAAGGCCATAGAAACGCCAAAAAGAAAAGTACTCTTGCATTAACTATATGCTACGGAGCAAAACCGCGTTAGGACCAAGTGAGGCCCCTAGGATTGCCAAGCTTGTACCAAGTGAGGCGGTTCTCTAACATGCTACCTGGGCCGTCCCCAGTGAGGCAATGAAAGTTCCAGGGCGAAGCTCGCGTAAAAGCACAACCGGAGTACACTCTTGCAGGGTCTGTCACGCGCCTTGCTTCGACTCTGTCATTGACTCACTGGGGCGGTTGCTCTATGCTATCCGTGTAACGCCGAAACAGAGCTCAAGATGAGTCTGATACACCGAATAGGTATTATTACAAGTATTCTGTTCAGAATATCGCAAGAAACTTTTAAAAGTTTGCACCTGATCACATTCTCAACGCTTGATCCAGCGTCTGAACTATTCTGCTTTCAGTATTAGTTGGGGCGGAAATAAACGAAAGAGAAACACGTAATTTTAACGGCTTTTGCGAATGATACAAATAAATAAAGAGAAGCGTGGCGAAGATAGTAGTTTTCAGCAGATGCACGTAGTCTCCGAAAATTATACGAACTGGTCGTTGTGGGCGAGCTTGAAAAATATAAAAAAAGAAATACGGGAAAGGAGACACCTGCTGCAGGTTTTTTTTCAGTCGTGTTCTCGGAATGGGTGTTATCTGGACATGGCGTTCGTGATTCTCCCTTGACAGGTCCGTAATTCTGTTGTACTGGACCATACTACTAACCAGTTGCTGAGGTGTTCCGAACAGACAAAGATCTTTGGCCGTAGAAAGGACATACCGTCAAAAAGAGTGCGGCTGTTATGTTCCCTCACCTAACAAAATTTGCATAAAAGCCCACGAAGATTTACATCTTAGCTTGGGTTTCACGGGTGAGCATTTGGCCCTTTTAACAGTTTCATTAACGGCGTGGACACGTTTCTGAGAAGCAAGAGCGAAATTTCATCGCCGAACACGATCCAGAAATAAGACGGTTTAAGACATTTTTTTGTTGTTAGTTGGGTTGGGAGATTTGAAAGCGTATGGTTGAAATATATGAGGAGTTATTAAATACACCAAAGTGAGTAATACATGGAGTTGCGAGTGTGTTTGGTACAAAATAAGGTTTTTTTTTTAAAATGCCAAAGATTGCATCCTAAGATATGACGTTTCCGTACAGTTAGGGCTATTAAAATTGAACTAATAAATATAAGGCATCGCTGTTAAGTACATATAATTTTTTAATGTCTTCTTAATGTTTATTAAGCAAACCAATCGCTAGAGTAGTCCAGTGCATAACTGTATTCCATGCGTTGGCACAGTGATTGACTACAATATGAATCCCGAAGAGACTAATTTAATTCAAGTTTTTGAATTAAATGAATGCCATTATTTATACCTCATATGCGTGTTGCTTGCACTAAATGCGCAAAGTTTCACTTTTATGTTTTATATAGTTTGATATTTCATAAAAACAATGTGCCAAAAAGGGATAAAGTACTGGCACACAAATCTCCAAATTAATTTTAGCTTTACCGACACGTGCTAGGTGTTTCATAAAAAATAAAAACAAACAAACTTGCGGCTGTTTTTTTACGAATTAAAAAAAAAAATTCAAACATGCTAAAAGTGTGTATGATGTTTTTAATGACAAGTTCGGGGAGTTTAAAAGCGTGTGGTTAAAATAATTACTAAAGCAGTTAAACGCATTATTGATTTCCATATGTTAGCTCAATAGTTGGCGGGAGGAAAAAAAGAAAAAAAATCGAAGCAATAACATTACTGAAATCAGAAAATTCTATAATATTTGAGAAAAATCACGATGGCGGTCTCCGACATTGTGAAAAGCTGTCGTAGGAATGCATGAAATAAACGTGAACTACCCGTTGTGTGATGCAACTCTGGAATTTAAATGAATTAATTTTAGTTATCCTCAATCCTAGCAATAGAGAAACTTTGAGAGGACGGTTCTGTTTGCCCCGCGACGTTTATTTAGGTGACGCAAAAAAACAACAACAACAAAAAAGTTGAATGTTTTTTTTTGCTACACCTGTCACAGTAAACGGATGTTCGCCACCATTGTCACATTGATGCATGTTCTTTATTGTTTTGACGAAAGATCCCGGTTTGCTCTAATCGAACAGAAAAGTTCTCGGACGTGGGACAGAACTTGTGCCTGGACCGCACTACACGGGACAACCCCCAGCCGGACTGGGAGAGTTGCATTCGGCGCTGGTACGATGAGGTGACCCTGTTTCCCAACAACACTCGCTCGCCCTTCCAGTTCGACGTGGTCACGGGACACTTCACGCAGGTAATGTGTACCCTCGGAAACCTTTTACCTCAGAATCTGTTTATGGGCTAGATTTCACGCGAAAAGCGTTATGCTCGGCCGTGACGAAAAGCCGTGACACTTGCCAGGGCAAGATAAAGCGTACATAGCCCATAACAGGTGATGCATAAGGATACAAAGCATCTAAAAGCGTACCTAATCATAATTAGGGAGATTTACCGAGCGGCGCGGCGGGGAATCGAACCCCGGACCGTGCCATCCGCATTCCGACGCCTTTACTTGGTGCCACAAGGAGGAGGCGTAAGGTACCGCAAGCAGCTCAACTAAGTATGGCTCAAGGGTGCCTGTGGTAGTCGGTGACTGTCGGCGCCACTGATCTCTATGTCTATTTGCTGGATCGCGTTTGACCAGCTCCGCCTATGGACGGGAATGCGGCCACGGTCGGCCATCTTTTTGGTAGAGTGGTATTATCTCTAGCCATCATAGTAATATGGCGGACAGCGCAATGGCGGCAGGCTGCCATAAAATAGCCGTGGATCTAGTACTGTACCGTGGGTGATATCTTGTGCTTGATTGAAGTTTTTCGACGAAGCAGAGTCTTGAAATCCGGCGTGAACGGTAGCCTCATCTTTGAGGACCCGGCGAAAGTTCTACGAAAGCGCAGCACCGGGGGAAAGCAGCGCAGCTCGCATCGAAAGCAGACTCGTACCGGTGTCTGCTTTCGATGCGACTTTTGATGCGTGCTGTGCTGCTTTTCCCCGGTGCTACGATTTCGTGAAACTTTCACCGGGTTCTCAAAGATCGGGCTACCGTTCACGCCGGGTTTCAAAAATATGTTTCGTCAAACAATTTCAATCAAGCACGAAATATCACCCACGCTATTTTGATGGCAGCCTGCCATTACAACTGCCACAACGCTGTCTGCCATGGATGGATGATAGTGGCTGCCGCAGCTGTACCTTGGCTAGAGGTAATATAACTCTACCAAAAAGATGGCCGCCAGTGGCCGCATTCGCGGAGCAGGCAAACGCGATCCAGCAATTGTCATAGAGATCAGTGGTCGGCGCTCTCACACGATGTCACGAATCCTAAATTAATTTAATCGAAACAAGTTTGAATTTTTTTGGTTTTTATCTGGAACCCCTAAAGATGAAATGTAGCGGAATTGAATGTGCGTTGGTATAAGAAAAACTGCGCTCCCTTCAGATGGTGTGGGCGACAACGTGGAAAATTGGCTGCGGCTACTCCAGGTATCCGTCCAGAGACCACCCTTTCGTGTACGACCTCCTCTACACCTGCGACTATGGACCTGGGTAAGCAACCAGTTTCCGAGGTCCCGAGTTTCGCATGATACCGATGATCATCGAGATTGCCTTACGTGTTATTTCTACTGCCCTCCGCTACCTTCGTTTGAGGGTATATTTGAATAATACTCATGAGACCTCAAAAAACCTGTTGCGCTAATTCACGAAATTCAGTGATTTGTCAGTAACCAAAAATGACGTGATTCTTTCGTATTTTTTTTTCTTTTGTCTTTTTTCTATTAATGCCTTCATTGACTCCGTTGCAGGGGCAACTTTATTGGCGGCGACATGTACGAGGACGGAGAAGCGTGCTCTCAGTGCCCCGAGGGAACTTGTTGTGGCGGCTCGTGCGACGAACAAGGCATCGAAAGCAGATTCAAAAGCTTGTGCAGTGAGTATTTTGTTTCCTGTCGACATACGTTTTACGCTGTGTCTGGGATATCCTTTTTTTTTTTTGTTGAGGAAAGTTGAGGGAAGTCAAATTAGACAATTTGCAAAGATAAGTCGTCTCACCGACTGAGTTAGCTTAAACATGTTTGAAAGAGATGTTTCGTCTCGGTTTTACCGTTTACTTTAACGTTGGAATGTTGACTAGCAAAGCAGCGAAGGTTATTTCAGCATAACACGAAGTTCTATGCTTAACTAGCTATAAATTGGCGTTGAACAAGTCCTACATCAAAAATATGCAGCGTAAAACCAGCCATTCACTGTGAAACATTTGTTAAATATAGTGAATCTACGTTCAACCGGCTCGTCTGTCTTGTAGGTTTACCTTCAACAATGTCTTATTTGATAGGAATCGTCCTAGTGAGAAGTGACGTCACACAGTAGTTATTTTTAAACAACCTACGACGTAAAATTATAAGGGACGTGCGAATAAAGGACGGAATTTAGAGCGCTGAGGGTAATCTTGTCTTCCACACTGGATAAGTAACGAAGGTGATACCACCGGCTCTTGCAACGTTGTGCATATACCACACAGCGATGTTAGAATTTAGCTAAATTAGTTCACATCTGGTCTTTACAATCACCGCAACGAATCGGCCGTATGAAATCCTAAAAAGGGCAAAAAGTAACTTAGCTAATTCGTTCGATGTACTTCAGTTTTGTTTGCTGGTCGCG
Source organism: Ixodes persulcatus (assembly GCA_013358835.2). Taxonomy (NCBI): domain Eukaryota; kingdom Metazoa; phylum Arthropoda; class Arachnida; order Ixodida; family Ixodidae; genus Ixodes; species Ixodes persulcatus. The sequence continues at coordinate 697,366 of JABSTQ010009494.1, read as the reverse complement.
TAAACTATAATGAAAATCCCAGCCTGCACTGTTTCACACCCAGGCGCATATGTAGATTTTCGAACGTGCAGCTTCAGAATCGTGTTGTTCAAACAATCTGGCAGTGATCCCAGCGAATAAAGCTTTAATCTCACGTATCAGCTGGGATGAATGAACGAACAAGAATATATATTTTCGAATCTACTGTCGTAACAGAAAATAATAAAAAAGACATTATTTTCCAACTTAGGCTCGAAAATAGCCTATTAACATAAGCTAATCTACGAGATTCAAACAAATGTCTTTTTGTGCGTTTTCTGGGGGTGCTCCTGTTAAACGGACCATGAAAATCCTGTTATGCAGAGCCAACAACTCCCGACGGCCCCAGTACAGCTGTGTCGAAAAACGGCTTGATATGGGCCTGCCTCTTCAACAACGAGACCCAGGAGTCGTGCAAGATCACGGATGATCCACCACAGGCTTTCAAACACAGGACGCTTTTTTCGTGTAAGTGAACCTAAGCGAGCAGTCTTCGTCTAGATGTACGCCAAAGATATTTGATAAAATTCTGCTTTTTTGAATGTTTAAGAGGAACTTAGACTGTAACCATTCCAAAAGTTAGCTTACGCAAAGAAATCGCTCATCGCGGGACAGTGATGGAGATAGCAATGCAGCGGTTTTGTGAGATCTGGGAGAGTTTACCTCATTGCTCGGCAACGAAAACTGAATCATGGCTGAGGAACTTGAGTCAGATGAAGAACTGAAACTCGCTTTGTTTCTAGATTTATACTCGTTTACTCGCATAATCTTTCAGACAAATAATGTGACAATTTAAACGGGCGGACTCGCAGAGGGGCTTTCCCATCTATACTATATCATTATATCATTGTTATGCTCACGTGACGTTTCTTGATAAATTAAGTGTATCATTATTTTGTTTTCAGGCAATAGACTGTGCTACTTACTTTTTCCGAGATCTCGAGCGAGGCTAACCCGAAGTGAATATGTTTTAACAAAGAAAACCCGATAGGCCGATCTAACCAGTCATTTTCGTTACGCCACCGCTGCCGCCATGCATCGTGGGAACTGTAATCTTTCTGTACGAGCGACAACTCCGTTGCGGGTCTGCGCGAGTACAGCACGAAACGGCAAGAGCTGTCTCGTGCACTGGCGCCTGCTTCGTGTGAACTACAGTTACGGCGGCTTCACGCATGCGTCGCATGCGTGAAAATCTGTTAATTTGTTATTGCCCTTCTGTTTAGGGTGATTCCAATTTTTGTAGTACCGGACGCGAACGGTATGCGCTCACACAGAAAATGGGAAGAAATCGCCGTTCACAAAATGCCGGCGTAGCATTGACAATGCCGAGAGAGCTCGTGTAAGGAGACACTCTTTCAATGGCTCCAGAACAAAACGAAAAAAATAATGGTCGCGAATAAAATTCGTCAGATGACATCACCCCAAGCAAAGCGCACATGAAGACACCCTAGTCTATTCTTTTTGGTTCAATGTAGGTGTGCACACTTCCAGCGATTTCGACGTTAACATCAGTTTTTCCAACGACCCCGCAGCTGGCTTCCTGGAGACGGTTGTGGAGGGCGGACAGCGTGCAGAAGTTACCTTCGGCCGATTAATCAAGGGCGGGGGAACGCCGTTCTGCATGACGATCGAGTACAGCAAGGGACCCAACATGGCCGGCGAGGGCTCCAACAGCACTCTTAGACTGCTCCTCACGTCACCCGCCCTGCCTCTGTTTCAAGTGGACGCGGAGATGGGCCGTGGAGTGTCCGGACTCCAGACTTACGGTTTCTCCATGGACATCAACCTTCCCGTTCAAGTAAGTTCAAGCAAGTTCAAGCTTAGGCTGCTATAATAAGGACTTTTTAGGAACCTTATGCTTCGCCCCCCTTCCTCCCCCCCCCCCCCCCTCCCCACGATGGACCGCAGATGACGCTACGAGCCGTCGAAGTCAGTGCAATACCGTATGACTGCCACGCAGTGTTGGCGGTAGCGCGTCACAAGTAACGGCGTTACCGGTAACACGTTGCTATTTCCGGTAACGTTGTAACGTACTCGTTACATTTTCAAAATGGTAACGGGTAACGCACTTAGGTTACTTATTCCGAGTAACGTGTAACATTACGTTACTCGTTACATCTTCTAGCCAAGACTTAGAAAGGTTCATCTTCAATTTTTTTTCTTCGTGTTTTTAAGCGCCAAGTTATATAAATATTTGAGTTTTTTGTTTTTCTTAGCGTTTTTCTCCTCAGTATTTAGGTAGAACCGTAAAAACGATAAGGTAATTATGTTCAGTTTCTGGATGGACATATTATTTCTTGGAAGATCGCGCTTATGCGTACCTGTACGGTCGAAAGAGTAAAACTGTGTTAATTCAGAATAATAAAAAAAAGTAACGTAAAAGTAACTTGCGTTACTTTTTAACGATAACTGTAACGATAGCGTGTTCCTTGTTTTTTTTTTTTTGTAAGTAACGAGTAACGTATTTCGTTACCCTTTTTCGGTGACGCCTACAACACTGCGCCACGTGACCTCGAAGGGGGCGCAGTAATGCCCGAGTCGAGTGGTCAAGTGATACTTTCACAGTTGTTGTTGTTGTTGAAAACTTTATTGAACCAAACACTAGACCGAAGTCTCGTTTACGGGTTCGAAGGGTTGGGGGTATGGGACTGTCTCATGCATAGGCGTTTCTTCCTCTTGTCTTCGATCTTGTGCGCCCTGGAGATGACTTCCAGTTGCGTGCCGATGTCTTCGGCGGCCAGTAAGGTTTCCCATACCGGTAGGCCATCTTCTATCCGGAGGGTGGCAGGTAGCGGGTTTGCAGGGCATTCCCAGTACACGTGCCGCCAGGTTCCTTCTTCCTGGTTGACGCAGTCTTCACACTTGCCACTAAAGAGGTCTGGCCAGGACCTCTTTAGTATGTGGGGAGTGGTGTTGTTTCGAAGTTGGAGTCTTCTCCAGTCACTTTCTTGGAGTCGGCTGAGCTTCTTGTGTGGAACTGCCAACGTCTGTCTTCGTAGCCGGAGTCTCTCGAGGATTTCACCATAATCTGCAGGCCCCATTGTGTTTGTCGAGGCACTGTAGTTATGGTCCCCATGTGTCGTGGGTACTTTCACAGCGTTGAACTGGCTAGAATGTAGCGTCCTCTTTGGTCCATTGTAATGGGAAGCACGTGTATCCATAATTAAGGCCCAAACCCAAACTCTTTGCGGGCCTTCCGCGTGACCGTAGTTTATATTTATTTCTCACGTTTTATTTTTCTTACGTGTATATTTCATTTCAGTGTATAGCGTGCTCAACTGTTAAATATAACGCGGGAGCGGTAGCCGAAACTGGTATCGGAGCTGTCTAGCGATTAAATCAATGATGCGCCAAAGAATAAGGAGGCTCTTCTTGCGATTGTCGCCACTCCCCGATACAATTATCGCATGACCTCCTCGTTTCCTCGTTTCTTTTTCTATCACCCACGCTTTAAATGTTTACTTGCTTGTTTTGTTGTTTTTGCCACTTTGTTTAGTCACACCTACGCATTTACCATGCGGGGCTACGATGTCTCGGTGATCTTGGAGCGTCTCTGATAAAGGACACCCTCTTTAAACAACAAAAAACAAAATCAAAGAGCGACATTTTGTTCTTTTTGTTTTGTTTGTCGCCGAGTTACGTATTGGTGATTGTTTCGGAGCTGGGAGTGTAACTCCAGAAAACAACAGCGGCATAAGCTGCCAGAGTGAGCCGGTAGATGACGCAGGCAGTCTCTCCGGCCACCGCTTCCGCGTTATATTTAACTGTTGAGTACACTGTACGTTTATCTAGTGCCAGTGGTGTGGTCGTAGTGTTGTTTTTATCCTTACTTAGACAGTGTATTTTGCCCCATTTCAATATTTATTCTAGACAACGTTGTGTCACGATTTGAAGCTTCCTTCTCAAAGTTAATAACAAATTAATAGGGACGTAATACTTTTTTAGGCATTGCTCTAATTATACTTGACACACCCATTGTGATAAGGGTGTTCAAGCAAAAAAAGTTTTGGGGTAAGGTAACCCGCGTCTTGCTAGTACCGCGAAGAAATAGCTAAACCTTTATGTATTGAATAAAAGGTTAAAAAGCGCGAACAAACGAGGACAAAAAGAAACACGGACGACAGGACAGGCGCTTCACTCTCAACTGGTTTTTATTAAGACCATTGTCACCTATATATACACATTGCCCAAACCACATCAAATTCAATCGCCACAATCAGAGCCAACCTTCCAAAAACAGCATCTCACTCTGAAGCAAATACAATGACGGAGCGCTAACGCAATTGTTTTCTTTCTTTTTTATGTAGAATGCCTTTATAATTTCTCTTTCCGTTTTTTGCTTTGCCTTTCTTAGAAACTTTGTGCCAGTCAGGTCAGGTTTGCACCCACATCGCCTACAATGGTCAGCGAGATGGCCCCCCGCGTTGTTGCGCACACACAAATTATGTTCTGTGTGTGCGCAACAACGCGCGCGGGGCCATCTCGCTGACCCTTACTGAAAAGATGAGCACAGGGACGGAAACGACGACACATCGTTCGACTTTGAACGCATAAATAATTTATTTGAAGTGGGCAGTAAACCAGTGTCGCCGCACCTCAGAGGCAGACCGACCTTGCGCTCTATAATTACGAACGTAAGATTTGTTTCGCTTTTGGTTGCTATCACCATGTTAGAACTTTCTGGGCGTGCAGTGTCCAGGATAAGTCGTTCAAAACAGATTCCTGTTCTCTACTCAGCGAAAATCGTCTCGCGTTTCTTGGGGCCACTTGAGGTATAAATTATTTGCTTTGTTGTTTCAAGGGAATGCCTTAAAATGAGGAGGAATCGCATTTTATATCATGCATCGTTTCCTAAGAAAATTTAAAATCGTTAGTTTCCAATTTGATATCTAGCCCTTAAATACTTTAGCTGAACGTGATTTTTGATTTTTCTTTTTCAGGTCGGTTTTTCGTTTTCTGTTCCGGAGAATTCTACAGCACAGTACTTCAGCATCTACAAAGTTGTAAACACTCAGGGTGCATGCCAATACTGAGACATGCGATTTTTTTTATGTTTACGTTCAGAGTGGAGTGCTATCCCCTCGTCCTTTTGTACACCTTTGTGAAATGTGCGACGAGCACAATTTAATGCTCAGTCTGTTACGCCGATGACTTCTGTATTATATTCTTGTCTAGTGTAATATATTTCGCTGAACAAAATGAAAATATTGTTGCTTTTAAGCGCAAGCCTCACTGACTGAATGATTGAGCACCCCTTTTTGTATAATGGTTTGTATTTTACCTTACCATCAGTTGATTTTACTTAGCTCCTATATTTTCATCATTCTCGTTTTTAGCACGACATATTTCATGATGGCGGTGGTCCGCCGAACGCAACCATGTACACAAGAAATGTAGACCACTGTACATCTCGATATCATTTCACCATAACGAAAAGTTGTGCAATAAACATGTGAAAAGAATAAAGCTCTTTTGTGAAAAAAAAAAAAAAAAAAGATGAAACTCTCAAAACTGTTAAGAAGTGTTCTTTTACATCGGCTTATAGATGTCTCGTACGACGTTGTCAAGCACCTTGCATGCCCCTTGGCGTGGACCACGGACGGGCAGCCATCGCACTTGGTTCACGGGCGATGGCTTACTACGTGACTTCACTCTGAAGAAATTTAGTGCGTTTACTTTTTCGCAAAGCACTTGGGAGATATCGGTAATCGACGGGGCCGAAAATATGTTTCGTAGGGGTGAGAAAATAGTAAAGAGAGTGCGAATATCGCTTCAAATCGAATAGCGCCTTTTCATGCAGTCTCATCTATAGCTTTAACACTCTTGAGAAAACCGGTTGTTGCGGCTTTCTTTGCCACTGCGAAGGTTGAGAACGACGCTGTGCTATTCGAATCAAACCGGTATTCGGACACCCCCAATATTTATTTATTTGTTAAATAAATAATGGTGCAAACACGTAAAAGCGATTTGGTGTGCTAAAATTGCAGGCAAATTTTATTATAGGCACGAGCCTATGGATAGTGAATCGTTTTGTTGTAAATGTTGCGGAACACGTTATTTGGATTGCAAACTAATAATTTATTCGGAGAACGACACATAATATTGTAAGAAGTCGGTTGGGGGGGGGGGGGGCATCTCCACCTTGCTTTGAATATTATTTTTCTTACTTGTTTATAAGTCGTAAGTTGCGCAATGTGGAACACTCTCGAAGTTTGTTGATTTGTTTTAGGGAGAACAATCGAAGGGCGCTTTTCGCGAGCACTAGATACTTCGAAAAGGATCGGCTTACTCAGGAAAGCAATCGGAGGTTTTTGTTTATTTCTCTTGGGTTTGCTCAAACTTTTGCTAATTGGGCTGAGCCTCCAGCTCTTATGTAAGTCTGCAAGCTTTTTTAAATAATTTAATTATATTTTTTTTGTTCGGATAAAAAAAAAGGGGGGGGGGGCTACTTCGTGGGAACAGGGGCACCAAGGTTATCGTTTTTTTTCTCCGTAACTTGGTAAATGGCTTAGGTCACGACCCCGGTGAGCCAATCGTCGTGTAGGCCGAGGCACATGACAAAGTATCGTCGGAGTGCTCTCCCCCTGCAGAGAACTGTCACATGCTTCGCTTCGTCGCTCTAATAGGCTCAAGGGGGGCACAGCGTTCGCACGTTGCCAAGTCAAGAAGAAACATAGTTCAACGTATTTAGCGTATTAATTTCGCATACAGGTATCCACGTCGTGAAGTTTTATACAAATCTGGAATAAAAGGTTAAGAGTTTGAAATTCAATATTAATCGTGATCGGACCCGACGCATGTGTTCACAAATAATGTCCAGAATACATTACCCATAATCTGGCTTGCCTCGCTGGTGAAGGTTCAAGGAACCTCATTTCAGACGAAGGTGATCTACAGTTAAGCGTCACCGGAAACGTTAGTTTCTTCCATACCTTACACTAAGCTTAAGTTTGTTTTTATGTGATTGTTTTACTTGCCCATGTGATGTTTACATAGTGTGAACCAGTTGCTCGAGAGAATCCACAGTCCTCTCATTTCTGCGCGAACACGATTAATGAAAAAGGAAATAAAATATCAAATTTAGCTTCCCATGTCTCCTGGGATTTAACCCACAGCGCTTGGATAAACTTGAAAGTTTTTTTTTTTCCATCATGATGCTTACAATGATGTTTTAACTTTTTATTGCGTAAATGCACTTGGAGCAAAGTTTTGGCATATAAGCTACGGTTTGGTACTGGCGTAGAAAGCTTTGAGAGAGGGGGAAATTGGAAATAAAAGTCGTTTCGCCTTAACTGTGGGTGCAGGTGACGCTACGAGCTGGTGGGACTAATCATACGACGTCAAAAGCGCACCACCATGGGGTTCGCCATGTTTGTGTACGTGTTGTATCATCGCTGAACCAATCATGTACCGAGAAGGCCCAGCAAATTGCGCTGTTGACACTGTTTGAATGGTCCCATCAGCTGCTACCGTCGGCTGCGTCCGGACTTGAAGTGGAAAGAAGTGAAAAAATACGCCCGTCGCCGAATGCAAAACTAAAAATAAAAATATTTAAGTTTAAGTTGTGGTGCTTGTGTGATGTGAGAGACTGCATAATTTAGTGCGCGCCATATTTTTGACAGGAGTAGACGTCTGCTTTCGGGTTTCTTGGGAGGTGCATAAAATATGCATGTAAATGAAAATGTCAAATAAAATAAGATTTTGCAATATTAAACAAGTTCGTCTTAGTTGGTGCTGTTAACATATGAAAAACTGTAGAGGCCCGATGCTAAAATTTTCGCGCGTCGTGCTGAACCAATTTAGCACCCAACGACAAATGGAAACAATTCTCCCTCGCAAATCACGCCAATTCAAGTGGGCAATATTTAATTCGATGCTACTGGGTTCTGACGCCATGTCAAGTCGAGGCTCTAACGTTGATGTGAAAAAATAGAATAAACAAACTTGGAATAAATTGCGGCTGTCACAAAATACAATCAATGTATCCTGACATGCACCACAACAACCGTTTCGAGGGTGCGTATTTTCGCCGCTCACTCTTGGGCAACTACGAGCTTGCTCAAACCGTGTCGACGACATCTCGGCATACGCAGGCCACGAATTCACTCGGGGAAAAGCGTGACCACGCGTCGTCGCGACGCCATCAGCCTGATTTAAGGCGCTCGTTGAAAGTCACGCGTAAGCAAGCTGCCATGTGTCGCAGAACCGGGCGACAGCCAACGGGGGCGTCGTAAGTACAACCAGACCGCCGCATTTACTATCTTGACGTCCGCGCCCCGCTGGCGCCATGGGAACCTCATGGCCATTCGTGAACGTAGCCAGCTTTCACGCGTCGGAACAAGGGAAGTTCTTGGGGATACCTTTCTTGTTAGATTTCAATGGGATGGTACGAATGCCCTGATATTGGCTTATCTGCCGCGGTTGGTGGCGAAGTTGAAAAACGCTGCACGCGTACTTTAAGCGCCGCCCCAGTCGCTCGTCTTGGTTCTGATTGGTCCTTGAGGTGACACGGGGGATCCTCCGAAAATTAGGATGTCGTAGGTCTTGAGATATTGTCACGTGAATGCTGGGGTTTCTCGCTCGTCGTTTGAGGTTTTCTGTAGGCATAGGTTTGGCAAGTCGAGCCAAAGGGCAAGAAACAGGAAGCTGTATTGACGTCAGGCGGCCTGGGGGCATCTTTATGTATCAGCGTTTGCAGCGACCGTGATTACAAGGTAAGTGGTCGAAAACAAGCCTTCGTCAGCAGCCACTGGTTAGAAAAAAAAAAAAAAATACCGGAGGAGACTATTCTCTTTTTGTTGTTGTAGGTACCAGTTGCTGTGGGCGTAAAATGAGAGGATGCGAAATCGTGACTGTTATATAGAGGAAAGAGGGAAATTGTAGTGCAGGGGATGATGTAGTTGTTCTCGTTGTGATGCAGAATTCTTTCTCTTAGACTGCAGTGTGCGTTCCTTATTAGAAGATCGATGTGAAAGCGAAAAGTCAGAAGATAAAGGAAAAACGAAACAGTTTTTCATCGTGTGGTGTCGGTGAAAATAAAGGCAACGTGCATGAAAAGACATTTTCACAATTGGGTTATAAAATATTGTATCAATTATTGAAGTCAAAAGTCAAAAGAGATATTTGTACTCCTGTCGCACGCAGTTTCCAAAGATAGAATTTGAAATTTGCCCTTTGGCATTGTACGTTAGGCATGCTGATAGGCTGGGTTGTCAAAACCCAAAATGATTTCAATCATCAAGTCTTAAAAAAAAAAAAAACTGTTTAATGAGAAGATTACCTTAATACCTTTGATCCGATTTTAATATTGGTTGCACATGAACCATACATATTTTATGTCCCGAATATATATATATATATATATATATATATATATTTTACAATTACGCAAATGTAAAGAAAAGAGAGGCAGAGACCAAGTACATGTTCTTAGGAAAGTGTCAAGTTTCAATCCAAAATTAAATGTTCATTATCATTTGTTCAGAAACTGAACAACGTGTTTATTATTTTTCAGTTAATTTACGTACTATCGGGTTCAAATAAAATGTGAACAGCGGAGCGCGTGGCCGTCGGTACATGCTGCGCCTCCTGAAGGCCTCTTGAAACTGATAAAGCTGTGGGTTGGAGAGCAGGGCGCTGCGAGGGTGCGCGACAACCCAAGCTTCGACGCTGCGCCGGTGGTGCGCTCTCTTCTTCTAAGCGTTGTGAGTGAAGATGGGAGGGGGGGGGGGGGGAGGGAGGGGGGGGAGCTAGGAGTACTGGAAGTTCCGTCGCAGCGCAGCCACTTTCGTCTTTCGTTGGCTCGGCATGAGCCATGCGAGGAAGCTCACCGCTCGCAGCAGGAGCAGGCTGCTTGCGCGCGCTTTTGGAGCATTATTGCAACGTCATGTTCTCTCCTAATTTGCGCAGTTTTTTTATTTTCTTGATACGCGTTGTCGTGGTGGTCGAGGCTGAGTGGGAGCGGCTGCGAGCATAGTACCTGGTATCCTGCCTAATAGAAGGTCTACCTCGTCAGATGGCTTCCGTTGTAGACGACTTCACAAAGTATTAATGGGCTCCTCACCATGACCAGCTTAGTGAAATACAACAACGAAAGCAAGCCGGCCCAAACAGCTATTGTCGTGGCGCTGCCTGAGGTGTCAGCGTTTGCTCAATTGCAGCATTCGTGTTTTCTTGTTGTTCATTATTTATGTTTGCACAAATGCTGCCTGGCACTGAACATGTAGTTTTCCGTCCACACGGTTTTACTATTTTGCAGGAGTTATGCGATCTAGGTCCTTGACGATGACTTCTGCGTAATTCTGATAACTGATGTCAATCGACCTTCACAGGTGTTCCGTGCACGAACGAACTGCTTTACCTTTTATCTCACACTTCTGACACATGGGTGATAATTTATGAGCACGCTAAACGAGGTTCTGGCTGGCTGCAGAATATTAATGATAGTTACTGCATTTTGTTCAAATGTTTGGTGAATGCGGAAGCTGGCGGACCTGCATTTTGGCAGTCCTAGCGCTACACACGAGGCAAAAGAACTAGAGGAGCCACAGTGCGAGCGCTGGGAGCTGATACATAAGCTTGGCCGTCCCGCGCCCCCTCTTGTTATTCTGTTTCAAATTTCGCACGGTTTCTGCTATACACCTTTTCCACAAGCGCGCAGCCATCTTGAATATCGTCACTTCTGGTATGCGGTAAAAAATCTTTTTGATCTCTCCCCGAAGCTAGAAGGTGTTTACGAAAAATGCGTGATTGTCACACATTCCTGATTTGCCTCAGCTATATTTTCTCGCATATTCCAGGTTCAAACGTTTTATTAATTTTTCGCCCCGCATACCAGATGTGGAACCCACGTGACTGAGAACGACAGGAAACAGAAAAGGTCTATACACGAACTCAACTCTGTGACGTCACGGCGCGGTGGTGGCGCGTCGAGCGCACTTCCGGTCTAGGGCTGTGGGCGAAAGTCACCATACCGGACGTGCATTCCTGCGTTGTTTTGAAAGAAACCAGACAAACACCTGCCTTCTTCTCAAGACGCAGCGACTAGGTGGAAAGTGAAAACCACACGCCGTCGGACCACGATTGCTTGGGCGGGAATTACTTTGGGTTGAATTAACGGATACTTGTGGTCATCAGATTTATTTATTTTGTTCCAGCATGAACGCGGGAAAACCGTCAAGGTGTACGGACCACCTGCGGACTACGTTCAGTGTCTTCAAGTTCAAACGGCCGCCTGATCGTTCGAACTGTCGTTTGCTCTTTCAAAAGTTTCTGTTTGTTGTCTGCTCTTTCAGACGACACCGGCCCGTAGACCAAACGTTGGCCCTGTAATTTCGATAAGAAGTAAGTGCAGGCCTCAAAAGAATTTTAAGTTTCAAGGTTGGTTATGGTAAGCAGGCTCGATGTAAACAGTAGATACGAGGAGATGTTGAAAATTCTATACCAGCGGCCATCACCGACTTGTTATGCCGGATTCGCTTGGTCCGATTCTGCTTGCGATTTTCAGTATCGACGTCAACCATCTCAGCAGCGGTTCACGCTTTTACAGCACGAGCGACGTCGCGACTGAAAATTGCGAGCGAAATCGCATCATGCGAATCAGGTTTTAGCGTTTATTTTGCGGCGTCCACGCGGAATGAATCACCGCATGTCACATTCACGCGAAGTTTTGCGGTGTAACGAGCCTCGGTAATTTCGCTGAGGCCGCTTAAGTAGTCAGACATTTCCAGAAAGGCGTAGAATCAACAATTTCAACGCAGAGAAAAGCACGGGGACTCACAATGACGCCGACAAAATCGCATTTCAATGGCTTGTCTATGGGCGTCGGCGAGCTTCTTGCCCACAGTCCGTCGGTGCCGGTGGCGTCCGCTAGGGGCGCTCCGGTTTGTTTGTAAACATGAGTTTGTCAATACTTTGTCTCATCCTACGATGGACTAAAGGCCAAAGCCACGGGCCGCCAGGTCCAATCACGTTCTACGCTATACTATGACACCATTGATCAGGGGTGGACGAACAATGCTCGAATCCAAAAGCGCCGCATCCTTTCTATACACCTTTCCAAGAAACACTCGACCCCAGGGGCAGCAAACCGTTTTCGAGCCCAGTCACTGGGTTTGAGACTAGACTCTCACCGGCGTCCCTGCTAACCCTAATCGAGTGGACTGTGATTTCGATAGGCGCAGCCTGCGTAGGCTCAGATTCAAACGCTGCTGGCGGCTAAATTCTCGTCTTTTCCAGCTGTATTTTGTGTTTAATGGTGCATGTATTTTCCCAAGGTCACTGAAAGCATTGTACCACATTTGAAAAAAAAAAGCAATAAAAAACCTATAAACTATTTTTGTTGGGTACGCTCGCGACAGAACGAATGCGACTGGAATGTATAGTTCTCTTTTTTTGGTGTTTTCTTTACGATAAGTTTTGACGGCACCGCGCGATTCGCCGCATGTCAAACGACAAAACGCTTAGCTGTCAAAAATAATTTTTTTTCAGGCTCACAAATAACGTGTTTACCAATGGACAGGACACGGACATAGAATTTAGCAAGTATTAACATTCGAACAATATATTGTACGTACCACACGATGCAGCGTTATCCGAAAAGAATTTATTTGATAAAGATCTCAAATAACACAGTCACAGTCGACGACAGTCACATCTTGACGATCGGACGGAATCCAAGATTACTTCGTTTTGGGGCACGTTGTGGGAAGAGCTTCCTTTTTTTCACAACAGCACCAAGGCAAAGGAACGAACGCGACTGACCCGTTTCCCACCACAACCCGGAAAACTATTTTTGGAGATGACTGAGGATTCTACGCGGATTATCTCTGGGAGGGGGAGAACAATGTTCGCAAAATCGCGTTGAGGACCGTCCGGCGTCCTTAACCTCCTTCGTTTCCCGTGAAAGCTTGAATGGCAGACACTTACCAGCCTTATTTCTCACAATGGAAGATAACACAGAAAGCATACGCAGCACGCATAAAAAAAATTAAGTGGAAACTTTCAAGAGGGGCTAGAAAACGTCGAATGCAAAACCGCAAAAACGTAGGTAGGGAACCGCGCTGAGCGGTTCATCACAGTCCCAGAGGGTGGCAGAAAATGTCTAGCTGATAGAGGGCGCGAGAGTCGCACCAGCCGCATCAGCATGAGCAACATGGCGGCGGCCTAGGAGCGTTTTTTGGAAAGGTGTATAGCTTCTACGCTGCAAAGAGCTTATTTGTCGTGGCTTTCCTTGCGATGTAAAATTGTTGAGTCAGTCAGTGCTCTTCGATTCGAACCACTGTCCACCCGTCCCCTCATCAGTGATCCGAGACGCGGGCACCGATACGGTCATTGAAGCGAAATACCGCACAATTTCTAAATGGATCGTGATTGGATCTGGCGGTCCGTAGCTTTGGCCCTTAGACCATCATAGGGTGAAACGAAGTATATACTGTTCACGAGAAAATAACAACAAATATTAAGCAAAAAAAAAAAAAAAATCTGCACAAATTAGAAAGGAGCGTGACGCTGCGGATATCTCCACGGACGCGCGCGCGCGAGTCACCCGCTCAAGTGGCCTGCTCCTACTACGAGCGGCGAGCTTCCCCGTATGGCTCATGCCAAGCCAACGAATGGCTGTAACGGAACTTCCCGCGCACCACCGGCGCAGAGTCGAAGCTTGGGTTGTGCTGGGCGAGGGTCAAACACATCGGACTATGACGCGCACCCGCGCAGCGCTCTATTCTCCACCCCGAAGTTTTATCAGTTTCAAGAGGCCTCTTGGAGGCGCAGGATGTGCCGACGACCACGTGCTTCACTGTTCGCATTTCATTTGAACCCGATAGTACATGGTACGGCCGCAAGGAGCGCGTGCCCCTTGAAATATTCTAGTTCCAAACGTACATACCTGAAATTGACCCCGCGAACGTAGTTTTGCAAGAAGATTAGTCTGTTTTGTTTAGAGACAAAATCAGAGGTGGTCATTCATTTATTGAAACGTATTTATTTAACGACTAAAGAAGTGGGCACCACATGCGCACTGCTGTTTGGTCAAAATATTAACAATCGAGCAAGAACGGCGGCCATGCATCTCCTATGTCCTATACCGGATGTTCGTCGTCTGTACACATGGTTTGTGAGCTTGCTCCCATGTGGTCATTGTTAATTTGTTTTGTTGAAATTATAAATTATCGCGATTATTTTGCTCATCGCCAGCCTCTGCTATTGGTTTTTAGAATTTTTGCGTTCAGCAAACCAGCAGAGAGCGAGTTCATAAACCAGTATGCAGACGAAAAACAATCTGGTATAGGATAGTATACGAAATACACGGTCTCCGATTTCGCTTTATTTTTAATATGAAACTACCTCCGAATTGAGCCCTAATATAGACGTAAAACGTTTGGCTAAACTACGTTCGCATGCCCAATTTCAGGTATGCTCCTCTTGGATTTGAACTTTGCAAGGCGTGCCAAATGTGTTAGTCTTAACGGCCACGCCCAGTATATTCGCATATAGATAAACAAAAAAAGGGAGACGACGGAATGTTACCGAGTTTACGAACCCCTCCAGGACATTGCGCGGTACGAGGCGTGATCGAATTCTAACCCGTTCGAGTCCCATTATAAGGACGAACAAAAAGGTGCACTGCACGATACTGTTAGTGCTAAGACAACTTCGATGTTTTTTTCGCATTTTACATCGAAAGGGTACTGGCGGGCATCGGAATTTACCACTTAGATTAGTACCACAATTGAGCACTGTCCATCAGTACAGTAGTTTTGATGACAGCCCTTTAACAGTAAAAACAAATTGAAAAAAAAAACAACAGGCGACCGGGCTTGTTTGCGTTAAGGGTTGCGAAGTGGATGCATCAGCAGATGGGGCAGAAGTAAACAAATCGATATATAAAGAGGCAATTTGTGAAGCAGGGTACCTTAGAAGAAGTCGCCATTCACATTCAGCTACGCGTCCCTCTGCTTGTAGAGGCGGCGGATACCATTTGATAGTGTTGTAGACGTTGGAAAGAAAAAAAAAAACAAAAACGAAATACATTACTCGCTACTTGCAACAGGAACAAGTTACCGACCTGCGTTACCTCCAAATGAAAAGAACGCGTTACCGGTACCGTTACCGATAAAAAGTAACGCACGTGACTTTTGCGTTACCTTTTATTTATAAAACGATAGTGTTTTTCGACACTGCGACAAAGGGCATGGGGAAAATAAGATTTTTTTTTTAAGGTATGTAGAATGAGTGCAACAATTCACATGACTTGGCGCCTAGAAACAAAAAAAAATTGGTCTAATTTTTTGTACTCTTGGGAAGAAGCAACGAGTAACGGAACTAGGTTACCTGTTACTCGAAGTAAGTAACGTAAGTACGTTATGCGTTACTCTTTTGAAAATTTAACGAGTACGTTACTGGTGAGAAAAGTAACGCATTACCCGTAACGCGTTATCTCAAACACTGCCATTTTGTCGCCCAGCTATGTCATCCGGACAGGAATAAAATGGTTGTCCCTCTAGACTCTAATTTAGCGGTCCGGGTTTTCCGGATTCTTGATGTCGCTAAGTGCCTATAGACCGACACGCAGTTTACAAACAAGCCCGCGTTTGCCCACACCAGGTGTGGGCATCGCGCGTGCGCAGAAACCGAACTCACGTGAAGTGAAGCGTCTGCGCATGCGCCGTGCCGTCAACAGCGCCACCGAAGCTGCGTGACGTCAGGGCCGCGTGTTGGTCTATACTTCGTTCCAGACGCAGCCGACGCTACGAGCCAATGGGACCAATTAAACAGCGTAAAAAGTTCAGGTCACTAGGCCTTCCCTGTACATGATTGGTCCAGTGATGATAGTACACACACATAAACACGATGAACACCATGACGGTGCGCTTTTGACATTGTCTGATCGGTCCCATCAGCACGTGGGGTCGGCTGCGTCTAGAAATAAGATGAAACGGAGTATAGGACCATTCATTAACGGTCCAGTCAGATTACAAAGACATAAAAGCGGAAAAAAACTTGAACTGACAATCTTTGCAAGCGGAGTCTCCAAGACCTGTCCTGCGGTGGCATGTCAACCGCGGCTTGCTTACCACGACCGACATCATACAAACCTATAAAAACCAACAAAAACTGCGTTTGGTTTTTTTTAAATAAATAACACCTATAGAAGTGATAAAAGTAAAAAAAAAGTGAAAGCCGTTTACAACTCCCTGTAACGCCGAATTGGAGCGCAGCTCTTGAGGAGGAGGAGGGAAGGGTACTCAGGGGAGGGTATACCCCTCCTCCTCCTCCTCCTCCTCCTCCTGCTCCCCTCATTCTTCAATCTCCTCCGGGGGGGGGGGGGGGGGAGTCACGCGACCCCCCTCCCCCCCGAGGTCACGTGACCCCGGGGGGGGGGCACGCGCGGTGCATTATGGGACATTTCCCATAATGCACCGCGCGGTTACGCCGACGCCGCTCAAGCCGGAAACGGGCGCCTAAGAGCTGCGCTCTAAAAAACTGCAGCGACACTTAAAATGAGAACAACAAGGACAAGAAATAAAAATGAGTACGATATATTAGCAAATTGTCACGGAGTAAAATAAATATTGATGTTTCGTCTCTTACAGATATTTGGACTGCGCGAATGAAGGCCACCAGATGTAGCAGAATCCTTTTAAATGGAAGGCTGCTGTTAATCCTCGTAGGGCTTATCTCAATCATAGTTCAGGACTCACTAGCGAAAAAGAATAAATGCAAGGTCAAGTACCGGAAGTTAAGTGCTAACCACACCATCTGCCTACCCCCAAAAAAGGTGAGCATTCCGCATTGCCGCCCCCCGAACCACCTCATCCCTCAACACATTCGGGGAGACGCCTATGTTAATTGCAAATGAGGAGGAGAAAGGGAGGGTACGGTATTCCCCTCCTCCTCCTCCGTACCCTCCCTTCCTCCTCTCCGTCTCCCTTCCTCCTCCTTCTTTCCCCTCCTCCGTTCCACCTTCTCCTCCACCTCCATACCCTTCTCTCCTCCCCCAGTTTCCCCGCTAAATTTAGCGGGGCAAATGACGTCACATGACTTCGTATCACGTCACCCATTAGCAAATTCAATTTCTCCGCTGGATTTAGCGAGAAATTGACGTCACGTGACCTCAACACCAATTCAATTTCCCGCTCATTGCAGAGTGGCGGTTACGCCGACGGTGACGGCGACGCCGCTATTTGCGGAAACGGGTGCCTAAAGCCTGTTTCACATGTAGCGACCGTTGCGAAAAAATCGGTGCGACAGCCGACGCAGCGAGTGCGATTGCAATGTTTAGTTTCACATGCTCCAACCACCGCGCGATTTCTGTAGGCGCGGCCTGCTGTTCGGACACGGACGCGACGCGTTTGACTTTGCCTAAAATACAACAAAAACGTATTAATAAACACAAATGTTTTACGAATACCATATTGTAAATGAAATTTGTAATAATTAAGCATTAAACCAAAAGTTTTAAGGTGTCCTAATTTATTTTCGAATACGCAACTATCGCGGATGAAAGCTGGCTAATGAACGGCTGGTTGACGATGAAGTGATCGCACCGACTCTGCGACAAAATACCAACTTGGTGGAAACCAGTCGCAGAGCCGCTGCGACAGTGCGACCGCAATTTTAATCGCACATTTACTGGAAATTGCACCGATTTCGGACGAGAATCGCAGCATGTGAAACAGCCTTAACAGCTGCGCTCTAAAACGCTAAGAGAGTTGAGGTGGTGAACAGTGGAATTAATGAAAATACACCAAACATGTCACAGGCGAAGAGGTATCAAGACTTATATTTGGTCTTGGTGGACCGCGAGAAAAAGTAAAATACTGTTGCCAGAACGGCTATTTTGCTGCCTGATTGAGCTTAAACTTACCACAGTCACCGACAGGATGAAAACGGCAGGGAGGAGCGTCAGTTGTCCCGCCTCCAGCGCGAGCTTCCTATACCTTCCAATCAGGTAGAGGGGCTTAGCGCGATAAAGCGGGGTTCCTGTCCACACGCGAAAGTGACCGTCCCCACAGGCAGCCGCCGTTGTACGCAAATGGGACTACTCGTCACGTGATCCAATTAAATACATGACGTCACCGGCAAGATGGCAGCACCCAGGCAGTTCTTGCCACAGCTGGGCCGGAGCTTGTCGGATACTTTGTTTGTTGTTGCTTGTCTGAGCGAGTTGATTTCAGATGCGGGAATCGTGATCTGAAGTCAGTCGAAAGCGACTTCAAAGTTCAGCTCGCGGTCTCTCCCCTTGGTATAACTTGAAAATACGGTACAACGATGCGCATTTCGCTTGCGATCGGCGTGCATATTACCGCGAAAGAGACATATTCGGCCCTGCGTTGCTCGGATATCTGATTGATTGGCATATCGCTAGGATAAATTTTAACGCGACGTTTATTTGCTCTCGTTGACCATCAGAATTTTCAAAGTCTTTGCGTGTGCGATACATTTAGATACACAATTTAGCTACGGAAATTGCGTACGTCGAGCTTGGCAGTGCTGCTGCTTCGTCCAAATGACTGGAGACTCACTTCGGTTGTGCAGCGCACCGTAAAGCTGCTTTGAAGCTTGTAGTTCCTGTGCCGTGCTGGACGATTCTGTGCTCTTTTATAAATTATTATGGCGTAGACGTGCACTTTCACGAAGCACAGGTGTGGCAGTTCAATGCCAAAAAAGTGCTCCCACATCCGTTTCCGTACGGTTCGTCCAGGGCAGTCGTCCAAACACTGAAAAAGTGGACTTATTCGGATATTTGCCACTAACGCAAAGCAGCTTCTTTACTGGTCGGGATAATTGCTCTTCAGTAAGTTTTGTTATATTGTAACGGGTGCTTGGTCCAGTCATTTCTTTTATCAATCTTTGCTATTCTGGAAATAGCTGTCACCGTGTGTTCTGGTGGCGGTGTTGGGTACATTATCCTATGCCCTTTCCTCGTACACCCCGAGGAGCCGTGAACCAAGTCGGATCCCGAGCCCGGTAGAAAAAAATGAAAGACGTTTACAACTTTTTGTAACGCCGATTCAGAGCGCAGCTCTTGAGGAGGAGGAGGGGAGGGTACTAAGGGAGGGTATGCCCCTCCTCCTCATCCGTACCCTCACCTCCTTCCCTCCTCCTTCTTTCACGCGCGAAACGCGCGTCGTCACGCGACGTTTCGGCGCGGTGCCGAAACGTCCGCGCGGTGCATTATGGCAAACGACCGATAATGCAACGCGGCGACGTTTCGGCCCCGTGCCGAAACGTCCGCGCGGTGCATTATGGGAAACGTCCCATAATGCACCGCGGTGACGTTTCGGTACGGTGACGTTTCGGCACCATGCTGAAACGTCATCGCGGTGCATTATGGGACGTTTGCCATAATGCACCGCGCGGTTACGCCGACGGCGACGGCGACGCCGACGCCGACGCCGCTCAAGCCGGAAACGGTCGGCTAAGAGCTGCGCTCTAGAACCGCCAAATGAGTGAGTCCTACAAGAGCGAGCCCCGCAAGTAGACTGCGAAGAACCTAACATTGAGTCAGTAGCCGCAACCAGGTAGATCCACCGAAATTTTGTCTCCTGTCGGAAAAACCGAAGCGGACTAAGTCAACGACGACCAAACCGTCGCAGCAGACCTCGACCGTTTCCACCGTTGTTAATATGCTCATCGCACCTCGCACTCCGACGGCCTTCAATGGCCAGGTGTACGAAGACGTCGAGGACTGGATTGACCAATGCAACCGTGTCACATTGGTCAATCCAGCCCGCCACAACGGGTGGACAGACAACAAGCGCCTGCAGAACCTGTACTTCTAGCTGGAAGGAACTGCCAGGCACTGCCTTAAGTACCACGAATCCTCCCTGACGTCGTGAGAGGTTTTCAAGACCGAGGTAAAGCGCACCCTCGTCAGCCAGCATCAACGAGAGAGAGCCGAAGACCTGCCTCGGTCCAGAACAAAGGGCTCCAACTAGAGCGTCACCATTCGTGGATGATTGCTCCTGAGCGCCCTTGCCGACTCTCAGGCTACAGAAAAGAAGCTGAAAATTTTCGGGGAGGGGGGGGGGGGGGGGGGGGCGTGAGCGACAACATGTTCGGCGGCTTTCTCCGGAACCCTCGGACAACAGTCGAAGGGTTTGTCCCCGAGGATCCCAACGTCGAATGTGCCCTGCGTGCCCAAGCCGGTCGCTACCAACGACTCTCCGGCGTCTCCACACTCGAGTCGTTCAGCTGCACCCACAACGCCAGCCTCCCAGGCATTTGTGTCACCCGGCTTTCATTTCGATTGCCGAGGTCGTTCGGGAGTAAGTTCAACGGGCATTTAAACTGGAGACCTCTGCGAACAAAATGGCCTCTTACGAATCGAGGGTGACCTACGCCGCAATGGTACGACAATCGCCACCGGTTGCCCGTTAGTACCCGACGCCAACTCGAAGGGACACCTTATTACCTTAATGCCGCAGGATTCGCGACGTCAGAAAGAACCTGTGTAGGTCCGCGCTGCATAACATAAACCGCGAGGAAGACGTACGTGTGGCGAACGACCGACCGACGACCACTCTGCTACCACTGCAGTGAGGCCGGCCACGTCTAACGGAGGTGCCAGTACCGACGAATGGGCCTGCGAGGGTATGCGCCGAACGACCCTTGCTCACGTCTCGGCGAGCGATCACGGGACATTCAGGAGTACCTTTGGCGGCCTCTGTCCCTGGTGCCGACACTATCCGGAAGTTCCCGAACGCCATCGCCTCGACGGGAGGTAATCATGACGCATGCCTTTACCTTAAAGGACACATGAAAACAAAAGAAATATTTTTTTAAACGGCTCAGATGGAAAAAGGATATCATAAAAGGATTTTACAACGAAGAAGAACAAATTTTTAGAGCTATATTTACGGCGCGAGATGATTTTTTGTTAAGCGCGGTGTAACGCTCCATCCTTTCCACTTTTCTCTCTCGCGCCTGTGCGCTCCGCGGGGAGGAGAGGTAAGCCGCTTGGATTGGCTTGGCTGCTCGGCTAGAAAACGTGCCATTTCCGTTCAACTTCGGCGCGCGCTGTCTTGTTGGGTTTGTGTGCTGGTGGTGGAAGCGGTGGTAGTCTGCTCCGCGTCTTTTACGATGGATCCTGAGTTGAAGCGCAGACTCCTCGACCGGATCAGGCAGCTAGGGCTTCGCCCCTACGAGGACACGCCTCGCAGACCAGCGACCAACGACAAAGCAGGCGAGCGACAATGGAATGACGGTTGATTCGATGTCGGTCGTCGTCCAAGGGCAATAATAATTCAACGACATCAATTATCTGTCTCCACTCCACGAGGGACACTTTGCACAAGATTCCCAACTTTGAGTGAGAATGCTGCTGAGTGACTTGAAAAAAATATAATAGTTGTAGATATTGCGGCATGCAGAAGAAATCGCCGTTGAGTAATGGAAGTGAAATGGCTCAGATAGCAACAACAAAAAAAAATCATTGTCACCAGCCGTCAAGTTAACGTTACAACAAAAGGCACAGCCACGTAAGCAACACGCGCGCCAACTTGATAATTTGACGCAGAGAACTACCACAGAAATTTAGAAATTACAAGGTTACGTGATTTGAGGACAGCTATTTTTCTAACTCTGGCATCTCACCTAGCCCTGCAGCTTCAGCACATGGGATATCAGGGGTGGGGGCACATGACGTACAATTACAAGATGGCGGGGGAATGCCATCAAGACGATGGGGTCAGTCAAAATCGCCACTCCACCAAACTGAACACCGACGTGCCAGGAACTGGAACGTCGTCCGGTTCGACAAGGACCAGAGGCATTATGATTGAACACCCAACACGAGACTGTCGCAGAAAGAACTTGTTATGAAACCGTTCGATAAGAGTCAGTAATCGTGTAATCAAGTGAAAATAAACATATTCGGTGTACTATCCAAATACTCCTCATATTCCCACTCCAGCCTTTACTCCTTCAGAGTCGACGCACCAAGAGTCGCAAGAGTCGTGTTCACTGCATGCGGTGAAGCTTTTGAGGACATTCGCATCTCTGACCCCCCCATTTGAATAAATGGGACAAACTAGACTTATTGCATGGGGCTGCATTCCTTCCACCTCTCCTGAACATGTGGTGCGCCCCAAAACAAACTCCAATGATGTGAACATGGTATTCATTCATTTACTCCCTCCAAGGGTCCTTGTAGGTATTGCAGAGGGGATATTTAAAACTATACAAGCATGATAATAACATAATAGCCACCAACACTAAGGAGCCCAAAACAGGGCCAGCTACTGAAAACAAGTATTATACTCATTAAAAATAATTTTTTCTTTAAATTGTTAATTACAGAGACGAACACACCTCTGAGCATCTAGTTTAATAGTATGTGGTGATTCAGGATATAGGCATTGTTATACAGCAGGACATTCCATATACATATGACAATAGACCCTTTGAAAAACCCCATCAAGCAGCACTGACTGTCACAATATTTTTCGGCGCAAAGCACATAAATTAACCCCAGTTCCTCGAACGCTTACGCAGCACTTGTGTTCAATAGGTGCTGAGTCGAGTTCACAGTGATTTCTGACATTACAGTCTTGAAGAATACATGCCTAGAGTGCATTCTCAAAGTATGAAAGCTTCCAGTAATTAGCGCACTAGCTGCTATTCACAGTTTCACCACAATTTGGCAAACGACGAAGGCTATAGTCCCAGTGAGCCAATATGCACGTTGCAGAGAGGCACGTGACAACAAATAATCAGAGTGCTTTCTTTCTGTGGAGACTTGCCACATACCTTCACTACGTCTCTCCGACTGGCTGGAGGGGACTGTAGCGTTCTCTCCTTGCTAAGTTTTGGTGCAACAGAGTATAGGCAGCACACACTTTTGAAAAAGAAAGTCTACTGAAGAAACTGAAAGGAACGGTAGTCAACATTTTGCTACAAGACTGCTTCTTCGGGCAAGGGACGAACATAAACTCAAGTTATTCTGTCCGTGTAATTAGAACAAGTAAATAATGAACCGACTGATACAATGAACTCTTGATGAAAAATTAAGGCTGCACTAAATCCCTCGAAAGTGAAAAATCTGTAGTTCATGTTTCATTTCCGAGCTGCTTGAAATTTAATGAATTTGGGATATGTGTGGTGCTATCTCTGGACCTCTTAGGAGCAGAGCTGCATTTTTTTTTAAAGATTCTAAATGTTGGAATTATGAAGGAGACAACCATCTAAGAGAAGTCTGATCTGACACTGAAGGTTAATGGGGAAGTTTAATACCGACAGGCAAAATCAGGAGCCTACTAATACTAATTTCTGAGGGACGTTGGATGCAGTAATTCGTGCACTAACCAATCGAAAACGTTAAGACTTGCTAACTGTCTTGTGAGTTCCAAGGATATTACTCAAACTGTTTTTTTGAATGTTACTAATGAAATATTTTCTGAATTATTACTTCGAATCATTTGTAACGGTTCGCGTTGACGTCACATAAGAGAACGCCCACGTTTAACGTAAAACAAAACACTGCAATCAAATGCAAGCTACTTCAATGAAAGCACGTTATATCAAAATATTGAAAAACCCCCAATTTGTAAACTTGTTGATTAGTACAAAAGGTTAAAGATCGCAGGAGCTTCCTCGCTAATAGTTTCTGCGATTGTGCGATGACCTAGGTCTAAAACGACATTTCTCCTACACGTGGCGCATACCTTTCGCTTCAATTCTCAGACATTCTAACGTTCAAACACAACTAGGAGAATTCGAAACTTTTGCGCTCAAAGATCTATCGTAAAAGCGTTGACTAAAACACGAGGTAAAAAGCTTGCTTGTTAAAACTTGCTGATATTATATGGTGACCTAGGACTGAAACAATTTCTCCTAGGCCCTACACACGACGCATACCTGTGGCTTCAACTCTTAGACATTCCAACGTTGACACAAAGCTAGGAGAATGCGAAAATGTCATGCTAAAATGTTTATCATAAAATCGTTGATTAGTATAAAAGGTAAAAGATCGCAGGGGCTTTCTGGTGAAAACGTGCTAATATATTATGCGGTGACCTAAGGCTGAAACAACTTTCCCTAGGCCCTATACGCGACGTATACCTTTTGCGTCGATTCTCAGACATTCCAACGTTCAAACAAAGTTAGTTTAATGCGGAAAGTTCATGCTAAAAGTTCTATCCATCCTCGAACGCATCTGGGAATCCGAGCACTGCTACGGCGATACGACTGACGCTGTCTCTAACATGAGCTAACACCCAGAGCAATCTCGCGGAAAAAGCTTCTAAGGTCCCATTCCTTCAGATATTCACGTTATACCTTCGTCAGAGAGCCCGAAGAAGTCCGAAATCGTCGGCAAGCAGCTGCGCATTACGACTACCACGCACCGAACCAACTCGTATCCAGCAGCTCTGGGCGCTGACGTCAAGGCTCTTTTGAGGTCACGTGACGAGTAGCCTCACTTTTGCGTACAATACGGCTACAACCCACCCGGGGGGGGGGGGGCCTCTTTCAAGCTTTCGATTTATCACTTTAAGCCCCCCTAACTCGTCGCTACCTTCGATAACTCTTTGGCGTATTGTGAGATTCGAGCGTGAGCGCGCAGACAAAGCACGATGAAAGGCAGAGAGATAACGTTAAGGATAGAAAATTTAGGAAATTTTGAATGCAGAAAGAAAGCAACGGAAAAAAAACAAGCTAATTTTTTGGAAGTTTTGGAAACATCGAAAAAATGGTCTCAACAGGAATCATTCAGCAATACTCTAAAAGATAGCGACAAAGGTCAAAGAGTTTTTTGTGAATTCTTGTGGTGTTGTATCATATTACAATAATTTTTTTAACGTTAATGCGAATTAAGTCGGCAATGCAGGCGAGTTGGTTCATGACTTGCTCGTCTTGTGTGCTTTTCTCTTTACCCCTTTCTTTGTTTTTTGCGCGCTGCTTTTAATTTATTAAGTTAATGCGAACTTTTTTCAATTTAGCGAATTCCTCGCTACTCATCTGGCAACTGTCATCAGAAGAAACCCGATCCAAAGGGTAAATTCAAAATAATTCAATCCAATCGACCGGTAGATCGCTTTATCTTTGCAAACCCTCACGCGCAAAGCGCCATGTTCTCGGAACTGGGGAGTGGCGTTTGCTTGGATCTGGTAGAACTTTCCGCTGCCATGGTGAGACTTTGTACAAAAATATGGGTGAACTTCGATGCGCTCTACTATGGTAAAGGACCATCTGTATGCAGATTTTGTTGTGCCAAATACGAATTTCTAAACAGAACCCATTTGAGGCTTCATATCGCAAGATGTTCAAAGTGACCCCTGGACATTCGACCTGCAGCAGCATCATCCAAATCGGCCAGATCGGAATCTGGAATTATCTATCTCTAATGACTAAACTCTTCAGTGGAAGTTGTGTGGTCAGAACGTTCACCGCCGGAAAGCGAAAGCGCAAACTCTCAAAGTGAAAAATAGGGTCCTATCAACCAGATTACATTGATGCAAGCATTTGTTGACAGAATGACACCGAAATGCCAAAGAAAACTTGATGAGGCATTCGCGCGACCGATATACAGGGTCTGTTCAAAAAGTATCGGGACTACACGAATAAAAAGACATTATTGCAGATATACGTAAAATAAGTTAAAATCCCTCAAAATAACATCCTTCTCCGTCAACACACCCGTAACCAGCGCTTTTTCTAAGCATGGTATGCCCCCTGGAAGTCTGCAACCGGAATCTCCTTCAGGCACTGCGTGGAAACCGTTTGTACTCTTTACATCGTCGCATGGTGGTGTCCTGGACAGTAGGGAGGCTGAGGCAGCGTTGCCACGTTGTGCTTGGCCAGCAACTCGCTTACGCGTAGTGACGCGCGGCTTGGCGCATTTGACCAATTAGGCACACACTTTCCTCGGCTGCATATCGTCTGACGATGCACGATGAATTTCTGTGCATTCCGAATTTCCGTAATAATTCTCACACTCGCACGTCGATCAGAGTCCAAAAATTCTTACACTTTTGCCACAGTTTCCTCATTTGTGCTTGTCGACCGACGTCTTTCGCTTTGCACCTCCTCGACGTCCTCTCTTCCTTCTTTGAAGTTCTTGTGCCACTCGAAAACTCACGTTTTTGTCGTGGAATCCTCCCGTAGGCTTCACAGATCGTGGCAAGTGTCTCAGCACCGAATGCGTTCAGTTTAACACAGAACGTGGTCGCATACTGTCGTTCATCGTGCACCGCGTCATAATGCCCAACGACACAACAAAACAATGGCTCACTGTGGGCGCGATCCACACTCTGCAAAGACTAAAAAGCAACTGAATAGGATCGCGCCGTATGGCTAGAAAACCTCACTAATGTCCCTGCCTAGTGAGGCCACCCTGCACCCAGTCCCCTTCGCTAGCAAATATCAGTCCCGATACTTTTTGGACAGACCCTGTATTCTAGTGGAAAGCCTTTGTCAGTCACCGAAAACAGATACTGGAGGGCTCGCATACACACCGCCCTTCAGACAAATGTTAGGTGGTCGACTAAAGCAGGCGCAGTACGCCCGAGTGATGACACATGTAGAAGACAAAATCAAGTCTGCACTTGGTGTCACCATACTCAAGGACGGCTGGATGAACGTACGAGGCGACAGCATCTTGAACTTAGCGGCTGCCACGCCAAAGTCCATCCTCTACAACGCGGTAAGGCCACCGGCACAGAGGATAATACATCACAGTAGAGATTTCAAAAATTATAGAAAAACTTAGAACTGAAAAGGTTTTTGCCCTGGGTACAGACAACGCAAACAAACTAAAGGCCGCGTGGACGATTGTTTGTTAGTGCTTTCCTCGCATCACTACTTCGGTATTCTGTGCTCATGAAATGAACTTGTTTTTTTCGGAGTTGTCGAAGATAGTGGCATTGCAGGAATTTCATAATAAGTCCAAGTCTGTAATCAAGTAAGTAGAGAACTATCAGGTTTTTGCAGCCCACCTTGCGAAGAGGCAAGAAGAGTGCTAGGCTAGAAATCAAACAACACTTATCTCTCCAGCTGAAACTCGCTGGGCG
Organism: Ixodes persulcatus; assembly: GCA_013358835.2. Taxonomy (NCBI): domain Eukaryota; kingdom Metazoa; phylum Arthropoda; class Arachnida; order Ixodida; family Ixodidae; genus Ixodes; species Ixodes persulcatus. Next base: position 670,334 of record JABSTQ010009494.1, on the reverse strand, counting down.
CGCAAATTCATGTAACTTGAGGGTACTTTGGAAAAAAGAGCTTTACAAAAAAACAAAAAAACAAAAAAAAAAAACAACCGCTATTGCTGCTGAGTTTTGAGTAAGTAGAGAAATAAGAACAACGGTGTTACACAAAGATGACTTTTGGCGAGATGGGCAGAGCGGAAAGGAAAAAGCAGTAGAAATCCTGCGTGAGAGATGCAACTTTATTTGTCGTCCGTTCGCGCCTCTGGTTTATCTTTCGATACAGATAACATAATGTTCACAAAATTACGCATTTCATCACCAGCGGGCATCTCAATAGGCTTCAGCTTTCTGCGACTCTCACGGACCCGGCATTTAGTAGATTGCGATAATTCATCCTCGACCTGCTTTCTCAACGAAACCCAATGAAAGTATGCATGTCGTGGCTATTTTTAGTTTCCACACAGTCAATACTTTCTATTTCAACCTTTGTTGCAAAAATTTAGGTTAACAAGTTTTTTAATCCTTGACAAGACTGAAATAATTTTTTTCCGGTTTCTTATATTTAGGGAGTAAAAAAAAAAAAAAAGAAGCTTTTTTTTGTAAAAAAAATTTGTTTTTTTCCTTCCCGAGCTTTCGCATCCCTAGCTATCGTGCTGGATTTCGAGCGTTCCAAGAGGACGCCCTGCCGTTTTCATCCTATCAGTAACTGTATAGTACGGATATTATCCAGCGACGGGAAGAATATCGTGGCTCTGCGGGGTCGTCTCTATGCCTTTTTACGCGGCTGAAACTGCTACTGGCGTTTGTTTATCATTTAGAGTCGCCGACACCTTTAAAAAACGCCTGGCGTTGCCTATCGTGTTTACTCTTTGAGCTTTGTCATTAGTTCTTCGGCGCCCCTATCAGCTGATGCTGCAGTCTCATTCGCTGAAGAGCAATATTGAGATTCTCGACCATGTCCTGCGTTTCCAAAGCTGTCACAGACTATAATAGCTGTAAACGTAGATTTTGAAGAAAGGAAAACTCTAGACTTATGCGCACTCGTTACTGCAAGATCTACGGATGGAACTTAGAAAGAGCGAGCCCCAGTTAAGTTTTCATGCAACGAATTGTGGCTAAGCTATATACTGCTGGGCCTAGAGTGATTGGAGCTCCGCGACTACCTGTAGGGTACTATAACTTGCAAAGCAAAAAAAAAAAAAAAAGAGTTGTTGTTGGTTTTTTGGTTTCGTGTCTAGCAGAAAAATATTCGATCTCGAGGAAAATGATTACCTCGTCGTACAGTCGGTAACAGTTCAATAATATTGCCCAGAACTGCGTCGCGATGAATACAGGTGTGAGCCAGGACGAAGTAAAAGAGATACTCAGGTTGCACAATGACTACCGACAAAAAGCTGCCCAGGGACTGATTCGAAACCTTCCCCCCGCTGCCGACATGATGGAACTGGTGAGTTTTGTTTTCTCAACCGAAACAGCCGCGGAACACGGGAGTGCGTATATTTTGTGATTGTGGTGGAGCGAGATGTAAGAATGCACATGTACTCTTTCTAACTGGTTTTTAAAATATGCAATAAAAGAAATAGCCATATTGGCTTCGGCCTTTGTAGTATAGAGGATACTACTCGGTACCCGAGTGAAGGTGAATTTTACAAGTTTGACACGTATATTAGAGTTGTGCGCTCTCCCAATCTTCAGAATAGAGTCACGAATTGTCCAAAGCAGTTTAGAAACGGGTCTTCTACACCAGCTAACATATGTCGTCGGCCAACGAAGAAGTCAATTTAGCTACACGAACATTTTGGTGAAAGATTTTCGTAAAGATAGTTGGCTGATGAACTTCTGCTAGACGCTTTTTCCTCGACTTTGTGGCCCGATCGGTGCTCCAGAGCCGCGGTCAAACTGCTAATACATGATGCAAAAGAGAGTCTGCAGACATGTCCCAAGCATGTACGAAGGGAAAATGCTTCGAACATTCATGACGGGTATCCGCAGATAATTCTGTCGCCACGTCTGCAGGGAACATATCGTGTCTTTTGTATACGAGGTATATGCAACGTGAATGAGGCTTTAGGGCTTGCTATTTTTTCCCTCTCGAAATACCGAAGATATATATCTATATATCTATATATTTTATTCACCAATACGTGAGTGCATTTCACATTTATATTTGCGCTCAAATAAGCCCCTCAGGTATGGACAATTAGGACAATCGAGTAATTAGACGAAAACGTTCGTTTGGGGGCTGTACCTGCGGAGTTCGGTGAAAGACGGGAAACTTGTGCTTAGTCCTATGTCGTGAGAAAATTCGTCGGTAAACTCAAAGAACTGACCGAGTTTCCGGGCATCTTCTGAGTAATAAAGTGCGAAAAAACTACACCTAATTATTTTTTTTTTTATATAAGCAAAACTAAATTTCGGATCACCTAACGCTTTGTATGTAGGCCAAATGTAGGGCTAGCGGTTGGGACAGGTGCCGAAATTCCGAAACGTGCCGTTGTCTGATTCAAAATTATAAGCGTTCTTCAAAAATATTTAATGAGAACCACGGCAGGTAATGAAGTGCTAGAATACACGGAGATGGTGACGTCTGCTAGCGGGAACGGGTTACATTCGCTCATGAAACGTTTTTTTGTTTTAAATTTAGGAATATTACTGGCTCCACTCAAGGAGCCATGGTAGGAGTGGGTACAAACAGGTAAACACGATGCACATTTATAAATGAAATCTCAATTAAGTATAAATTCAACAGCAGATACAAAATTAGCAACAGTTGTGTTGACGACGACATCATTTGGTAACTCGTTCCATTCCTGAATTGCCCGAGGAAAAAAAAAAGAATATCTAAAACAGTAGTTTTTGAACCTGTATTGTTTTAACGCTCTTGTGTGGTTTAGACGTGAAGACCCGGTCGATAATGGTTGTATATAGTTAGAGCTTTGAACACGAAGAGTGCCGTTAAAGATATTGAACAGTAATCTTAATCTATCAATTTTTTCTCTCATTTGCAACGGTTGAAGCTTCGCTCTAATAACTAAATCAGTGGACGATGTTTCTCTTCGATAATCATTAAAAATAAACCGAGCAGCTAACTCTTGGATACTTTCAAGCTTGTTAATACCGTTTTGTGTGAAAGGGCACCACATTGAACTAGCATATTCTAGCACAGGCCTAATAAAACTTTTGTAAGCGTTTAGTGTCAAAATCAGCAAATTTTAATTTCCTACGACACGCAAACAAAGTACCCCTCGCTTTGTTAACCTTTAATTCTAAGTGCTGGTTCCAGTTCAGTTTATTGTTAAAAAGAAGTCCTAAATACTTGTACTCCTCGACCCGCTTTACTGGTTGTCCATCAAGTAAGAAGTAACTAAATTTAACTGGCTTTTTTTATATGAAACTGTCATGACTGCTGCTTTCAAATAATTTAGCTTCATTTGCCATTTTTTATTCCAACGCAGTATCTCATCCAAAGTTGCCTGCAGTGTAAAATTGTCGGTATGGCTTTTTATTGTTTTATATATAACACAGTCGTCAGCGAACCATCTAAGCGGGACATCAATATTTGCTGAAACGTCATTAATGTAAATCAGAAACAAAATTGGCCCAAGCACGGAGCCCTGGGGCACTCCTGAAGTAACGAGCGGTTTGTCCGAATCAACTTTGTTATAGTGAACATATTGGCTTCGGTTTGATAAATACGTGGTTATCCAATTTATAATTTGGGATTTTTTGAGTATGTTAGAAAGTTTTGCCAGCAGCTTTGGATGAGACACCGTGTCAAACGCCTTAGAAAAATCAAAGTATATTACATCAGTCTGGCCCCTCTCGTTAATGGCTTCAGTCAAATCATGCGTAAATTCTATGAGCTGAGTTGTAGTCGAACGTGATTTCCTAAACAAATGCTGATTTCTATATATTAGGTTATGCTTATCTAAGTGACACGAAATATGTGTAAAATAATTTGCTCTAGCAATTTGCATGTGGTGCTAGTTAAAGATATTGGCCTAAGGTTTGATGCTGTACTCCAGTCACCCTCTTTATGTATCGGAATTATTTTTGCTGTCTTCCAGTCATTTGGTAATACTGCATGCTCAAGAGAAAAACAAAACAAAACATGTAAATATTTGGACATCCATTCTGCGTAGCTTTGAAAAAAAGTGTTTGGTATCATATCCGGCCCAGTACTTTTTTAGTGTCTAATTTATTTAAAATTAAGTTAAAAATTCCCTCCTTAGTTATGAAAATGTCACTAATTACATCCGCATCGTTAACTTCGAAGCTTGGGATAACTCTGTCGTCAGTAGTAAATACCGATTTAAAACAAAAAAATTGAACAGAGCCGCGGTAATATTACTTTTGACAGATGACTTATTCTTAGGTGAGATGTAACGCCAGAACTTTCGCTGATAAATTTTGAGTGAGAGGGTGGCGTAAGTGCTGAAACTTTAGCATCTGGTACCAGCTGCTAGCGTTACAGTGGTAGCGAGACTGCGTTCGGCAATGCGTAGTTTATTTATTTTTTTCTTCGGTGAGAAATACACCTATTTTCTTCCCAAACACCCAGTATATTTACTGGCAACAAACAGTTATACATGTACAAAAAAAAAAAAGGGGGGGGGGGGCTAAAAACAAAGTAGTTAAACATTGGATTTTTACAACTTACGTTATAGAATTCAAGCTGTTTGTTTCAAGGCATTTATTTTTATGAGAAGATATTTTTTTTTTATTTGGCAATAAATGAAACAAAAAGGGCCAAAACATTATATAGACAAATGTTATTTGATTTCTCTATTAGAGTATCTATAAGAATGATTTTCACCCTGCAGGGACAGATCTAGCTTTGTAAGAATATCATAATAAAAAGAAATCTTCAGATTAGACATGCAAAAACTTCCGAATTAAAAAAAAAAAAAAAAAAAAAAAAAACTAATTGAGCGCGTTGGTAATAGATTCAAAAATACGAAAGAGTTAGACAAAGAGGACGGACAGGACAGACATTCGAAAGATGTTTGTCCTGTCCGTCCTCTTTGTCTAACTCTTTTGCATTTTTGAGTAAAAAAAAAGCTTCAGATTAGACATGCCAACAAAAGAATAACGATGGTTAAACTTTATTATGCTACGTTGGGTTCACAGTTCAACGGTATAGATATGTCTAGAGAGAACGCTTTACATAACGTTTGCATTGCCCGTGGTCTTAAAACTTGAGAGGACTCTTGAACCTTCTCATCAGGACTGCTAATAACACGTGACAAGCACCAGCGTTCTGAGATTGCCCAACTCTTAAAAAACGCCTACGGACGCGCAGGTATGGGACAGAGAGCTCGCCACCATCGCGCAGGCACATAGCTCCCAATGCCAGTTCAAGCACGACTGCCTCGACTGCCGCAAAGTTCGTAAGTGCAATCTCCATGTTAATATCTTTTGGAACAGGGACAATGTGCGGTCACGTCTAATAGTTGCGTCATCTGCAACTGAAACAAACAGTGACTGTGAGGACGATCATGTGATAAGACGAACACAACGCGTCACTGTTGGCGCAAAACAAGCCATCACCGTTTTTTTTCCTTCGTTTTTTTTTATAAATAATTGTTAGGCTTATTGAGAAACCCAACTCACTGACGTCACGCTACTGCGGTGGCGCTGTTGTCGGTACTGCGCATGCGCAGATGCTTCACTCCTCCTAAATTTGGTTTTTGCATACGGAAAGAAAAGCGCTAAAAACTGAGACAGAGTAAAGAAGACGACAACACAAGTCAAACTCGCAACTGAATTTGTATTTAGAAAAAAACACTGTCTTAAATACACCTTGAAACACCCCACATCATTTTCCACGTACCCACAATTTATTTAAAAATATACGCTTTTTATCTGTCAGGGTCAAGGAAGGTTCACTGATACACTTATCTGCTCCCTTTGTTTGTATAACATACGCCTCATGGATTTCCCTGGTCGTCTTTTTGCTGTGTCGCCCCAGGATAGCAATGTCATTGAACACTGGTGTACACACATATCGGCTGCAATGCACAGCCTGTTTGGCTGTGCATTGCAGTTGGTTGTGCAACGCCCTGTTTGACTTACGTAGGAACCACCGCAGGAAAGCGGTATGTCATAAACAACACCGGCATTTGCAGCAAAACCTATTTTAAAAAAATCTAAAAACCAGTTTGATTTTTAGTCCTCACGAAAGAATGACCGTTTATTTTCGCAGCCAGATTCGCCACGGGCCAGAACATGTTCAGGTTCAAGACCAATGACCCTAACCCGGATGAGGCGAGTGATTGGGTAAGCGCCATTGCCTCCTGGGAAGAAAAGGAAGAGCAGTTTTTTGACCCATCGGAAGTGAAGAAGCTCAGAGGAAGGAGCTCCAAAGCCGCCCACCTGTCACAGGTAACTTCAGCTGCTCCCCAAACATCATACAAATCAGGAAAGAAGATACAGAGGTTAAAACACTATAGTAGGTTACAAGTCAAGAAGGTAGCGGCAAATGCCCCTCAAAGGGAATCATATATGCCTCCGCCACCTCCGCATCCAATAGCGTCCCATCGTTTCCGTGACGTTGAGGCCAACGCGCGAGGACGGGTCTTGCCTTCCTGTCCATATTTGCTTTATCTTTCGACTTTGACATAGCATTGTGGAAGCCACGAGAGGGAGGTTAGAGTCTTCCCCCTCCGTTGGAAACAAAGACGACTTTCGGGGATTAGCTTCCCCCTCCGATAGATACAAAGGCTGCTTTCAGGGGCTCGCTTCCCCCTCCGATGAATGCAAAGGTCGCTTTCTTAAAAATGGAAGTCAAAGACAAGTTGGCACCACTCTGTGGCCATTATTTATTCATTGAAGCGGAACAAGGAGCGTTTCCAGTGAACTCTTCTTTCGACTGCGGAGGGATTTGAAACCGGCGCATCACGCTTGTGGGAGGAGCATCTCCTACCTTCTTAACTTGTAACCGAACTATTCTTCGTTTCACCTTAAGTTCCGACGCAGCCGACGCTACGAGCTGATGGCACCAATCAGACAGCCTCAAAAGCGCACCATCATGGTGTTCTTCATATTTCTGTACGTGTTTTATTACCGCTGAACCAATCACAGATATATTTGTTTTTATAAAATCAACACTTCATGCAAATTCATGCATTAAAAACACTTAGAATTATGAATGGAGATAAATTTATCAAAGTACAAAAGAAAAAAAAGAAAAAGAGTGGGATATATAAAAATAGGCACAACAAAAACACTTTGAACGTTAAAGGGATCATGGGATAATATTGTATTACTATAACTATAGTCATTGACAGTTTAATAAACACAGGGAATGGCGAGTTCCAAGCATCTGACTATCGGTCCTCAGCCAATGAGACTGAGGGATTAGTAGAGTGGTAAGCTGGGCGAGTTGGTAAACGTTGAACATGGTTAAAAATCGCGCACAAAAAGACAAGGACAAACAAGAAAGGAACACAGAACACAGACAAGCGCGCACTCACAACTCTGTTAAGTAAAGAAAAGAAAGATGAAGTACGATTTTTACAGGGGAGCACGGCACCAGGGGGTGAACAGGTCAGTCACCGTCAAATGTTCGCAAGAAGGCAACTTCTTTTTCACTCAAAGCTACCGACGGCTGACTAACGCAGCGATCGGCCAGGCTCAAGATGTTGAACGCCTCGAGCACCTCGCCCGTTTGTTTTTCTTTAAAGCGGCCAATGATTGATGTTTTTCCCAAAGATTGTGTGCACGTACAGGTCTTAGAATGCACCGAAAGGTGACCTCCTACAGTGGATGTTAAAGAAAGTTTGTGCTCTCGGAGCCGGTCATTTAGACACCGTCCGGTTTGTCCTACATAGCATCTTCCGCAGGAAAGAGGAATGCTATATACAACGCCCGATAAACAGGGAACAAAAGGCCGCACATGTTTTTTGTGGCACGTGTTTTTTGATAAATTTTCCGCTTTTTGACGGACCTTAGAACATATTTGTCGCATTTTTTTAGGGGCTGATAGTACTACAGGCACACCATACCTACTTGCCACTTGTTTTAGATTATGCGATATTTTGTGTAGGTATGGCATAACCACCACCCGGTTTTTTTCAACAGGGCGCTTAGTTTTTTCACCACCTTTTACATTCTTTACCAGCGTGCCTATCACTTCCATTAAGACCTGATTAGGGAACCCTGAAGATTTTAGTCTATCGATTTGGCCCAAGAAACTCCGATGGATGGCGTGGAAACATGACTTTTTAGGGCTGAAGTGAGGCAAGAGATAGCAATGCCTCTCTTCACTACCTTGGAGTGCGAGGATGTGTAGTGAAGAATATCTTTTTTAGAACGTGGTGAGAATGACCAGCACAAGTGAACGGCGTGCAATGAGAGGAGAAGGTCTAAGAATTGCAACGCAAGACAAAAGCATTTTCTAATCACAATGCATTTAGCGTAGATGTACAAGACCTTTTCTATTCCTTTCCTCATGACCCCTTACTTAGCTCAGCCAGGGCCTGCATTGAGTCCCAAGACGAAATTGCTTTCCGGAACTCAAGTGGAGTGACAACAGACAGTTTTCTTGAACTACTGCAATTTTATTTAAATTCCACATTTGTCGGATGGCAAAACGGTGTATTTTTACAAAAATCGGGAGTGTGTATTGGGTCTTGTGTCGCGCCAGTCTTAAGTGATATTTTTCTCGCTACAGTCGACCGTGCTATTGCTTTAGCTATCGAGTCCACGCCTGTTACCAATGTTTTCAGATATGTAGATGATTTTCTTTTACTGTACAAAAAGACTGCGGATCAAGATTTAGTTACTACGATTATGGACATTTTTCATACGTGCGGTTCTGGGCTCACTTTTACTTTTGAGAAGCCTAAGGAAGGGGCGTTGCAATTCTTAGACCTTCTCCTCTCATTGCACGCCGATCACTTGTGCTGGTCATTCTCACCACGTTCTAAAAAAGGTATTCTTCACTACACATCCTCGCACTCCAAGGTAGTGAAGAGAGGCATTGCTATCTCTTGCCTCACTTCAGCCCTAAAAAAGTCATGTTTCCACGCCATCCATCGGAGTTTCTTGGGCCAAATCGATAGACTAAAATCTTCAGGGTTCCCTAATCAGGTCTTAATGGAAGTGATAGGCACGCTGGTAAAGAATGTAAAAGGTGGTGAAAAAACTAAGCGCCCTGTTGAAAAAAACCGGGTGGTGGTTATGCCATACCTACACAAAATATCGCATAATCTAAAACAAGTGGCAAGTAGGTATGGTGTGCCAGTAGTAGTATCAGCCCCTAAAAAAATGCGACAAATATGTTCTAAGGTCCGTCAAAAAGCGGAAAATTTATCAAAAAACACGTGCCACAAAAACATGTGCGGCCTTTTGTTCCCTGTTCATCGGGCGTTGTATATAGCATTCCTCTTTCTTTCCTGCGGAAGATGCTATGTAGGACAAACCGGACGGTGTCTAAATGACCGGCTCCGAGAGCACAAACTTTCTTTAACATCCACTGTAGGAGGTCACCTTTCGGTGCATTGTAAGACCTGTATGTGCACACCATCTTTGGAAAAAACATCAATCATTGGCCGCTTTAAAGAAAAACAAACGCGTGAGGTGCTCGAGGCGTTCACCATCTTGAGCCTGGCCGATCGCTGCGTTAGTCAGCCGTCGGTAGCTTTGAGTGAAAAAGAAGTTGCCTTCTTGCGAACATTTGACGGTGACTGACCTGTTCACCCCCTGGTGCCGTGCTCCCCTGTAAAAATCGTACTTCATCTTTCTTTTCTTTACTTAACAGAGTTGTGAGTGCGCGCTTGTCTGTGTTCTGTGTTCCTTTCTTGTTTGTCCTTGTCTTTTTGTGCGCGATTTTTAACCATGAGGGATTAGCTTTTACGCTTTGCGGTTCTTAAGCTGTCAATGGCGACAGACATCTTTCAGACCTAATTCATAGCCTGATGTTTCTGTAATATGCGAATATTTTGTATGTTTGTTTTGATGATGGTGTTGTAGACTAAGTGGAAGTTGGTAGTCGAGACGGGATCTGATTCTAAAGTTATTCGTAATTTTCTGAAGGTTTCGATGGGAAAATGAGGCCCGTTCCCGATAGCTGACGCCATTTATCTCTATGCATTTGTGGGATTCCGTGGTCACCATTTTCTCATTGAAAATTTTCTAAAATTGCTTACAACTTTTGAACCAGATAACGGCAAGCTCTGAAAATTTGGCATCTGGTCCAGATCGCTAGCGCTACATTGGGACAAAGAGTAAGCTCAGGCAATGCGTACTTTATTTTCCCGGTTAAAAAAAAAAGAAGATGAACGCCAAAGTTTTTGGGGAACACCCGGTAGCATTGAATTGCTGTCATCCGAAATGCTTGTTGTTGTAGAGTGCTTGTCTGCGCTTCAACCTAAGAGATAACATTTTTTGCTCATCAATACCTTATCTCAGTTGAACGGGAAAGTGTGGAGGTTACGTTTGCTCTAACTTCGTCACGAAGTTTACAAACGTGTCTAATTTGTGCTTCCTTAGGTTCTTTGGGCTAAATCTGTTTACCTGGGATGCGGACAGACAAAAGTACAAGTTAAAAGGTGAAAAGCATTATCAGAAACTCTTCACGTGCCTCTACGGACCACAGTGAGTCTTACCAGACAATAATGACTCTCAATAAATGCTACCTTAGTTTGTTTAATAAATTAAGATGACATAGTATTTAGACCCTGCAGCTCCATAGTTTTCACACTTATATTGCACATGTGGCTTAAACAGGCAAAGATCCTTACGCTCATCTCGAGCTTTTGACCATACCTTATCTCAGGTCATATGACATACAAGCAGCTGTGGGTATGTAGAAAATGGACCTTTCTCAAAAGTGTACGTCCTCCAGTAGCTGCAGCGTCGGTTATCTGAGGCTGCCATATTTTGGGCATGCACTTCGAGCATGCGTATATATATATATATATATATATATATATATATATATATATATATATATATATATATATATATGCGACACGAATGCCACGTCAGAGTTTGGAGCATACTCGTGTTCACGAGTGGTGTGCCAGCGTTCGGCCTAAACTCGGACTCAATCACGCGCTTCGCACAGGAAGTTATGCCCAAATAATGGCTGTTGGCAGTGTTGCTTCATCAAATTTTTAAAAGGGTCTATATCAGAGAGGGCTTTCTGGCTGCTGATGTCTTACCCCTTGCGATCAAGCTCCTCCTATTGCAAGTTGACGAAAATTACCTTCGACTAATGGCTGAATACGTGGAGACACCAGATTAGTAAAACCTGACTCACATGCTTCAATCATTCCTGCGAGTTCGCAGTTTCGGCTTCGCTCACGCGGCTAAAAAAAGCGTGGTGGAAGCTGGGATCGACGTTTTGGCTGTTCATTCACACATTCGTGTTTAAATGGGACCGAGTCCATTGAAGCAGCTCTTCTTACTCTCAGTAACTTTAGTAACACTTTTAATGCTCTAAAAGGTTACGCCAGATTTCATGGCTGTAGTGATTCTATCTGCTTGGGGATGAGAGCTAAGCCCCTTGATATGTTTGTATTTGTATTACAAGTGGCGTGGTATAGAGCGCGTGTTCAGAACGAGCTCACATTAATAGGAGAGCGGAAATATCGATGGTTTTGCATTTCAAATGAACTGTGGAAGCTTGCTATCAGCTCGCGCTAAGCAGTCGCGCACACACTGCCAGTGAATGCGGTGTAGTTGTGACGCGGCCCATACTCTCATCATGCTTCAGCCTGTTTGCCACTTGGGGCGGGTCGGGGATCTACTAAAGATGACGTCATGCGCAGGCCTTGTCTTCGAGGTGGTATTGGTCAAACGCACCAATGCGAAATACCCGAAGCCCGTGCCTCGTGCGGCACTTGGAAGCAAATGGCGCCGCAGCACTGATATGAGCGGCCCTTCGAAACGAATAGCGGCGGAGCACTCGCTTGCGGCACTTGTCTATAGCGCGTTCTCACAACAACAGTTGTCATTAATTGTAATTGTGTTTGTCTCTATGTTTATACAGCCGTAAGTTAGTCCGCCTCAACTAGCGACATGTCTCTCGGCTGTAGATGAGCAATGGACCTTTTCCACATACCGACGGCACCAGGCGGTGGCTGCACGAACTAAAATCGAGGAAGTGACCTACCTGCGCTTCCAATCGATAATGGAAGCTACGCTACTAGTTTCTTTGCTCTCTGAGCTGCGGCGCGTGCCCAACGCGACTTTAAAGAGGGACATCCGTGGCGTCCACCCAAACGTCGTGTTTTTCTTTCCATCCACTTTCTTTTTTTTGCGTAACACAATAATATATATGCTGTAAATACGTGCTCGACTCGCTGATCCACAGCCTCCTTTCGAATTTCTTCGATTTTTCGTGCCGACTTCCGCCGCTTGGCATCGGGCGCTCGCGCGTGCGCAGAGCGCTTCTCGAAAAAGGTCAATTTAGCCAGTGCAGTACAACCGCTATCCTGGGGTCTTTAACGTGCATCACGCAGTAGTGACACACGACCGCACGCCGGTACGATGCACATCCACATCGAAACGGGCAGGGGTGGGAATTGAACCCAGGATCCCTGGGTTCTGCAGAGCGAGCTTTCACCCTACGTGTTCCGAGCTCGCGTGCGCTAGCCCACTCCTCCACCGATCCGCCTTCAGTAGATGTAAGCAACGCAAAGTGTGAATTTTATGAAGGGGCTTTTGACGAGAGACTGAGAGTAGACGAGAAGACTCACTGGCGCGATCTACTGGAACACTCTAATTGCGTACTGTGTTTAAAGGGATTATGAAATGCTTTTCAGTTTTTACTAAATATTTATTTTCTAAACTTCACAAAGCTCAGAAGAGGAATCACTTTTATTTAAATGCCATTTAACTCACACAAAATACCAAGTCGGCTTCTTGTCCTCGTTGCGCTTTTCGCTATTTATGCATTTATAGTGATAACTCAATCAACAGGCTCTAAGCATCCTAATAAACTCGAAATCACACCAATGGGCATTCAATTTTCCTATTAAAAATCTACTCAAAGATCGTGACACACCCCTCTTTCTGCCCCTTGGAGCAGACACCAGGTGGCACCATCGGACGACTTTTTCAAGCAATAATTGCTGTATTACGTCTCCTATATCCAAATATTTGACATTTTTGCCAAATTGTAATGCACGACGCGAATATAAGAAGCCATAATAATAACGTGGCAATGTAAAAAAAAATAAAAAAAAAGAAAACTGAGGCGTCCCTAGCGGCTTAGGAACATTCCGGGAAACCTTTGTCAATGAAGATTTTAGTTATGGTTCCCTATATCAAACCTCGGCAAAAACGGAAGGAAGACACCACGAAACTGCACCACGCTCCTCAATGCAGCGTACCTTGCCGAGTCTTCGTAAATTGACCTACGTCTGCATATGATACGGTAAGTATACTTCTCTTCTCGTGACTTTATCACGCGGTAACTGATTCAAGGCGAAGGCAAGCGAGGTCGCTTTAGCGAAGCTATACCTAATGTCGATCTGCGTACACTGCTCTATGCACAGGCTCCTCGTGGGTTCTTGTTTTCAACTTCTACAAACTTCGGGGAGTACCAGCACCAAGGTTAAGGTTAGCATCGGACTTTCACGATGCATCTGAATCGCGTTTTACATCCGTTCTTAAAAGGGCACTGACACCCCAAGGGTCCTATTTTGTTTTATTGTCTAAAACGATACAAGTTGTAGTCATAAACACGCAAAAAATTTCCGCATCGCCAAAAAAAAAGTTTCCCACGCGCGCGCGCGCCTTTTTATTTTTAGTTTTTTTCTCTCCCGCTCCTCGCCTCCTCGCTTCTTTTGATTCGTGACGTCAAAAATCATGAAATTTAGAAGCTCTGTAGGCGACATTTCTATTACATTTAATAACGGAAGTCGTAAAGCATGTTTTTTTAACGCAATTGCGAACGCACTATGGCCCTTCTTTTTGAAATACCAAAAATCGGAGTCCGGTGTGATGTCGGATCCTGGATTTGTATCCTCCCTCGGAAAACATGCCGCCTGGGCAGGCGGCACCGCTCGCTTGGAATAAAATCGTTTTTTCTCGGTCCGCCGGCGCCCTTATCTCCCGCTCCTCACCTCCTCACATCGGGTCGCCGTGGCAATAGCACGGAGTCACGAAAGAAAGTCGACTCGTAGGACTCTGCAATATTTGACGTCAACGCACCGGCGAGGATCGCGCGGGAACTTCGAATTCGGCATTTGGAAATTGTTTTTTTACTTCACAAATACTGAATTTCCAAGTTTCGAATTTTGAGGGTAATGTTCCGGAATCGTTCTCAATCGTTTCGGATAATTAAAAAAAATATTTGATGTGTCAGTGCCTCTTTAAGCCATCATCAACTTTCACTTTTATTGCCCCGATACTTTTGGCCCCCAGACGCCGCCACGTTTTCATGTTTCCCGAACCTGCCTTCGCATTAGTTAGTTACTTACTGATAAAGTCACAAGAAGAAAAGTATACATGCTGCATCACATGCACACGTAAGTCAACCTACGAAGACGCAGCGAGGTACACTGCTTTGAGGGCCGTGTTGCAGGTCCGCGGTGTCGGCTTGTGGTGGGCCATGATCCGATGGAGGATACAGAAATTAAGATCTTCGTTGACAAATGTTTTCCTGAATGCACCTGAGCTGCTAGGGGATCCTCGGTTTTTTGCACATTGTCCGTTAGATTTTTCTATTGGTCAATGTTTATGGTGAGCAGGCATCATTTCATATAAACACAAAAACTGGCAGATAAATGGAGCAACATCAACTGCTGTCTTCATTGTAGAGCAATTTCACTTCAATAAGTTTGTTTTCTCCGATATATCGAATAGGTCACACATTCTTCTTAGACTTATTTTTTTGTTTTCTCTGCAGCAGTTTTTTTTCGCCCTTGAAATCAGATGATCCCATTTCGCGCACTGAGGCGTCGCTCGGAATCCGAAACAAGGGGTGTTCTTCTTTGCGCGTGTAGTAACCCACGCTGCAATATTTTTATGAGATTTCTCACAACCTGAAGGCATGTGCGAGGCCGTTTGGAGTGGAAAAATAATTGGGGTTGTGTGAATATTTATACAGCGTGTAGTTGGTCAGCCATTTCAAAGTTGAGACGAGTCACTCGCTGTAGATGAGCAATTTAGCCAGTGCAGTACAACCGCTAGCCTGGGGGGTTCTTTAGCGTGCACCACGAAGTAGTGATACACGACGGCACACTAGTACGATGCTAATCTAGATAGAAACGTTTGGAGTGGATATGGCCTTTAGTTATTAGTTTAGGTTAAGTAAATTGATGCCATTTCAAACATGTACGAGTGAGTGCAGAAAGGCCCTTTGGGTGAAATCGTTATGTTGCGAGAATGGTGTTGTGTAGGAAATACCATTGGAGTGTGGGTTTAAGTGCGTAGGACAGACGTCACGCTGCAACATTGACATAATACACGAACATAAAAGAAATGCCAACAACAATGCACAGAACTCAAAAATCGCGAAACATATTCGTGAATGTAACAACTGCACGGCGCTATGGTCGGAAACAAATCATACAAAAAAAGATGAACGATGTAAAAAAATTTGCGTTGTGTGTACGTTTATACAGCCTAGAACATGGTCTGCCTCAACGGGCGACGAGTTTCCCAGCTGTAGATGAGAGATTAACCAGTGCAGTACAACCGCTAGCCTGGGGTCTTTAAACGTGCATCACGCAGTAGTTATACATGACCACACGCCGGTAGGATGCTCATCCAGATCGAGACGGGCAGGGGTGGGGATTGAACGCAGGATCCTGGGTTCTGCAGCGCGAGCTTTCGCTCCACGTACTAAAGCGACCGATCCCTCCTAACAATGTAAAGAGAGTAGTAAGGGAGACTGTGCGTATAAAATCTTAAGGCAATTGTAGAAATCAACTAAACGGAACGCAAAAAAAAAAAAAAAAAAACGGGACAAGAGGAAGAAGAGACGACCCGTTGACGCCAACGTTTGTATCTTCTTCTTCTTGTCCCTGTTTTTTAGGCGTTCAGTTCAGATAAAGAACCAACTAGCCCAACTTAATATTTTGTATAAGTCAGGTTTCGCTACAATTCGGAAGCAGTTTAAAAAGCTTTTTAGAAATGTAGTGTCAGTTTTTTCATGTGTGTTTTGAAGTGTGACCTGGGAACCCCCCAATTGTGATTGTCCAAAATGACTAAGTTATTGAATATTAAAATAGAAAAGAAGATGAACGCCATATTTGTGGCTTCCAAGAAGCTGGAAATCTGTTGATAAAAAAAAAATCTTTTAGAAATCACGGTGAGAACACGTACTACGTCATTCTCAATATGGTGACGTACCACGGGCTGGACGACGCGATGCGGCGCTCGACGGACCAACGTTGCGACGGACCGGGGGGGGGGGGGGGGGGGGCCTGTACTTCGAACTGCCGTTCGCGGTACCGGCCCATTGACTTTTAAGCGCAGAACATCGAGAGGAAAGAATATAAGTGATAAATAATTGCACGACAAATGGTGCGCGCAACTTCGTCGTCGTCGTCAGATTCACACGCCAGAGAAGCAGACAAAACTAAACAAAAACGAGGCCGGGTGTAGCCACGTGACTTCCTGTAAATCTCCAGTGGATTTATCCCACGTCCTCAGGACATATCGTTCATATGTCACGACCATGAGCTTCTATGCTCATGTTTCGGTTTCAAGCAGTTTTTTGTCTTTTTGCTTTATTAAAACATACGTGACTATGTAGCAAAATTTTGATTGGACAGTCTCCTGGCATCATATTAAAGCGCCTGACAGAAAATAAAACAAAAGTTTTTGGAGTGCGTTTCTTGACGGATGTTGAGATCCAGGAACTACTAATGGATTCAAAATTTGATGATAGTGAAGCTGAGTGTAGTTGGGCTACTGATGAAAGTGATGACAATTCGTCACCACCAAAAAAGCCACTAAAAAAAAAAAACGAAAACTCGACGACACTGATGCCAACTGGACTCCGGATGACTTTGTCCCAATGTTCACTTTAATTCAGTAGTTAAAAAAGTTTTTGAACGGAAAGCAACTGTAATCTTGTAAATAAATGCACATATTGAAGCATGCAACCGCGTTTCTCTCCAACTTTTTTCTTTGTTGAGAGAACAAAAATTTAGCAGAGGGTGCACGCCGGGACGACAAAAACCCCGGCACTTTAAAAAGGCACAACCCCCCCCCCCCCCACACACACAAACACACACATACACACACAATTTTTTTTTCAAGGTGATGGTGTAAGCAGACTACCCAGTATTGAGAAGGAAGGATAATTTCTGCCCTCATCAACGTAAATAAGAGCAATGTCAGACTGTCACCCATGACGGTGTGTATTGAAAAGCATGATTGGTAGGCCGCCAGCGTGCTTTTTACGCACCATCGAACTTGTCGCTCACTACTAAAAATATTGGCTGTGACGTCAAGGATTGAAACCACCGAATCATTTCGTCGTCAATTGGCGACGCGAGCGATCGAAAGCGTCGCTGTGATCGGTCTTCCATGATAGGCCGAATACTGACTGTGACGTCAGCAAAGAATTTCCCATCGACGGAAATAAGAGGAATGTAAGAACTTCCATTTTGACGGTGTTGGCAGTGTTGCTTTGTGAGTGCTATGATTTCAAGCTTCCACCATGCTCTTTACAAACACCTTCAAACAAGTTGTTCACAAGGCAATGACGTCACGAAAGGTAATCATAGGAGGGCGCCACCAAGACATCTCGCCGCCAATAAAACTAGTAAATAAGTTACGCTTGAGAGTGGCTACACTTAGGCATCTTGGTGCTTATAAAGTAAGCGTTGACAGTTATCCGAAGCTTTACCTGACATAACAAAAACGCTTTGACGTCCTCTAAAATAAAAATAAAAAAGGTTTAGATTGTTTGTGATAAAGCAAAACGATATCGTCTGAACGTCCTGACACCATACGAAACATCTAAAGCTGAGCAAGTTGTATTTTCAAATCGTAACGATCGCTCTTTGCTCCCGCTCTGCACTAAGCGCCAACATGGCGGCGCCCGCAAGGAAATCGCCGAACGGAGTATCAATATACTTTAAGGGCAGCTGATTTTGTAGCTCTAGGTGTACTCATTCTCGGCTCGAGCGCTATCTAATATGGTTTCTTTTTTTGGTGACATTTTCAGAGGGAACTTGCACAATTACCCCGTCTACGAGGTCGGGGAAGGGTGCAGCCAGTGTCCGAAGGAAACCACGTGCAGCGTGTCATACCCCGGCCTGTGTAGCCTCAAAAATAAAGGCTAAAATGTATTTAGAGATTGCAAACTCCTGACCATCGCGACGTTATTCGATTTTTGTGGGGCTTTTTGTTTCGTGAATATAGACTAAGGCAATGACCAACGTTGCCAATGCAAAGCACCACAAAAAAAAAAATTTCCGCCCCCTATTTTTTTATGGCCGCAAGTGTAGACGTATGTTGGAAACTAGATGGGTCTTCCAGATGTTTACGCTTGTACCTACAAAATGCCCTCCCCCCCCCCCCCCCAAAAAAAAAAAAAGAAAAAAAAGAAGAAATAAAAAGGGGGCATTTTTTATTATGAAAATAAAATATGCATCGTCGAACATTTATTCTCCGCCGAAATGTCGGACTAGAGGTCCGAACCAAATGCCAAAGTTTTAGCACGAACCGATGGGATTTTCTGAAAATTTCATTTAAAAAATGGGGCCCATTTTTCCCCATTTCTTGGTAAATGGCGTCATAGAGCTTTATGCGTTTGAGAGCTCCGGCGGCCGCCATTTTCTCATTGAAATTTTCAGAAAATCACTCATAACTTTTGAATAAGTAAACGGTTAGTGCCGAAACTTTGGCATCTGGTTTGGACCTCTAGCTTTACATTTAGGTGGAAAATGAACTTCCGGCAATAAGTAGTTTATTTTTGTGGAGAAAAAAAGTAAACACACACACACACACACACACACACACACACACACACACACACACACACACACACACACACACACACACACACACACACGCACACACACACGCACACACACACACACACACGCACACGCACACGCCCACGCACACGCACGCACACGCACACGCACACGCACACGCACACGCGCACGCACGCACGCACGCACAAAAACTTACAACAAAAAAAATTGTGGGGGGGGGGGAGGCATCCTCTACTTGTATATGTACTCAGCGTTCAGTGTTTAGGCTTTTAGCAAACCGTTCATGACGCATGAAGGTAGCGCAGAATACCTGTTCACAAAATGGGGTGAGTCGAATTTACGACATTACTTTCTTGGCTCTTGAAAGTCTGTCGATTGCTGGTCACCACGTAGAAAAACAAAACTAAAAAAAGTAGCAAATAATTTTGTTACCAAGCGTTAGCCATATAAAGTTAGTTTATTATTTTTAAATATACTTCGGCCAACCAGCCGATAAAAATAAATGTACAAATATATACGAAGCTATTTTCTCACACTAATAATATAATTAGATGCTACATAAGCGGCACGAACTTTATATATTTCTGGCTGCCTTTTGTTCGTTTAATTTATAGAATAATTTATTGCTTAAAATCCAGTTGGAAAAACAAATATACACATTTTTAAGCTTCAATTGCGAGTTATAGTTTTTATTGTGAGATCCCTGGTAATGTGGGGATAGTAGTGAAACTGGATGGGATATATCCACAGAGTTATTATAATGACCTAGGGGGAAAGGTTTCATGCATTCGAACCGCTTCAACATGGTGGGGCATAGATGCGGGCATTGGCAATCCCAGTTGGCGATCTTGATGCGCCCAAAAACATTACCTGTAAGGTCTGTACAGGTCCATAATATTTAAGCTTTCTTTACAGGAAAACATCAGAACTGCGCAATTTATGAAACTAAATGAGGTATACAAGCGCTCAAGCAACTTCAACTCGTCGCGGCAAAACGAACAACGTTTTGTCTGCTCTACTATCTCTGCACTTCTGTCGCTCTCATTCTCGTTATTTCTCTCGGAAGCGCCGATGTCAGCGCCGTAGGGTTTGCCGTGTTCTGCTCCCGGCTTTACCCTCCCTGGACTGCCCACTGGACTAAGTTGGCTGTCACCTGGGAAAACACTTCACGTTGTGTGCATGAACTGTCCACTGTCAGCTCGTAGAATATATTAATCTATTTATTCATAGTATATTCTTCAGTCTATTGGTCGTACCGTTGTATAAGGCGCACATTTTATAAAAGGTAATTTCCGCAAAAGCTTTGGTATATAACTTACACTTATTTCTACGGGAGGCCCAGCGAAACCGCATATATAACCTGGCATATATGTATTGGGATTGCGATATTTGCGCAGGTACAACGGACCATCTGTAGGTGACTTGCCGCTCCTCCTTTGCCGTAAATGTCTATAATGCCCACATCTTGCAGAGCAAAGGCCCATACTCACGTGCAAAAACGAATTTAAGTTAGAGTATTTTACTATAGACGTACCGACCAAACGTTTTGAAAAGAAACTGCGACGCGACGTTTGTGCCGGGAAATATGCTAAAAGGGCATTGCGCATAACTTTCCAAGCACAGGGGTCGTTTATAGTAACTTCAGTATTCATGAATGTGGCACTGTATATTGCCCGAACTAGAGGTATAAAGCTGTACCTGTTAAAAATTGTAAAAATTAAAAGGACCCACGAAGAAAATTTCTGCAATATGTACACACATTTCAGATAACATTAGATATACATTATCATGATCAATTCATTTTGCAGCCCGGTGTAGCCTTCCTGCTATTGGGAGGAATGTGCGACACAAGACGACCGCGACCAAGGATTAGCGACATAAAATATATACGACCTGGGCCGGCTCCCCGCGCGGTGACTGCCCACCGGAGCGTCTGTGATGCGCGTTTTATCTCATAACCACGACTGAACCCCCTCGTCCGACGTAACAACAATTGGGTCAGAGATCTCGATATTCTTAAGTGCCAATTTTTTTTTTTCCAAAAGTAACCTAAAAGTGCCATATTTTTTTTTTATTGTGAATTGTTATTCCTCTAGTATTACATATAAGATTTCAAAAGTTTATTACGCAAAAATCATCGGAGGCGAAAAAAATATTTGCCAACTAAAACGAGTGCTGCCATCTATGATCAGCGCCGCAAAACTACTCGGGCGAGCCTAGCTCGTCCGCGGAATTGAGGGCTACCGAAAAAACCACTGGACGAGCTGAGCTCGTCCTCGTCCACGGCATTTTTAGCCAGAAAGTGGCCGACGAGCTCAGCTCGTCCAAGGCGCTTAAGGGGTTAAACAAATGTTTTTCCCAGCACCACAGCGACTGAAGCACCTTGCCACGGGCGCGCACTAGAATGACAGGGGTTCAGATACAATACTCTGGAAAGGAATTTAGTAGAAATATCAAATTTGATTATATCTGTATAATAATCTACTTGGGCATTTTTGTACCGAGTTTGCGGTTTTGGTCAATTTATTTAACGCTATAGTTGAGAAGTTCTAACGTGCAAAACTTAATTTCAGACTCGACTACGCCTGAAAAGAAAAAGATGTGAATGAGGAGAAGCTGAAGGAGAATTATGACAAGAGAGCATGCACACTGATTTTGAGCTTAATCCCGCTGGAACAAACAGTGCGCACGAAATACGTCCAGAAGCTGCATTTATTTTCGGGATTCATAGGTGAATTCCGAGCGCACTGGAATGCTTTAGCAAACGCGACCGTGTTCATCAACGGGACGTTGCAGCGTTGTTGAGGTGCTGCATAGTGTCTAGTGCTGCCCTCTAGAGCGGAGCACAACTTGAGACACGAGGCAATGAAGAAGAGCTGCCTTGAATTGTAAGGCAGGTTAGGGAAGCGCCTAGTATCCTGGAATTTTCGGAACGCTTTAAAAACGGACGAAAGGGCGAGGAAGTCGACCATGTTCTCGGAGTCAAGGCTGTCATCGAGCAAACGTGCCCGGCCCTGGGAGGCCGTCTGGTGAGAGTTCCTTAGGCAGAGTGTCTTGTTTTCGAAATACTTCCAAGCACGCGGAGTCCACCAGTGCGTGAGTCTTCCTGCAGCGTCCCTCTTGCTGCCTTCCACATCGAAAGCGTGCATAATCTCATGACCCATGACGTTTCCTAGACCCCCAAAGTTTAACCCGTCCGGTCCTTCGAGTGCGTACACGGGCGGCCGTATAATCGATGCCAAGATGACCATAATATTTCGCATTGGGATGTACTTGGCGTTAACTGGCGTGAGGTGGAAGACGAAATGTTTTTTGTCTCGGATAAGCCACTCCATGTTTCTTTCCAGTGCATTCAGCCAATGATCAATAAATTTGTCCTGGACATCCGGATAATATTCGTAAAACGTATTCAGATCTTCTTCCGTGCGTAGATGCGTCGGGCATCCCACGTGTTTTGTCATACTCCGCACCTTTTGCAAGGCGACCGATCTGGGGAAATCATCCAGCCAGTTAGCTTCATTAATTTCTTGAAGTACGGAGGCTTGAATACGCTTCAGCATGACATTGGCCGAGCGAATTGCCGCCTGTGTAACGGCGCTGAATAAATATACGGATAAGGCTGGGATTTCCATGGCTTGAATGACGGCATCCAGGCACAATTGCCTGCGAGAGCTTGGTTTTAAAAGACCAGCGATGGACGGGGACGTGAGTGGCCCGAGTTGTCGAAGAATTTCCCAGACGACGAGGATGTTTACTCCGACGTCTCCGATTTTTTCGTAAAGAATATCAAGGTAGGCCAGGGCTCTGACGTTCGCAGCAAGCTGGTCCGAGGTTTGGTAGACATTTCCTGAGTGGGTTGATATGAGGCGTCCCCATTTTTTTTTGATGGCACGTTTGGAGTGTAAGTATGAATCAGGCTCGCTGTGACATAAACGGCCTGATCTCGATGCTGCTGTTGCACGGTTTTCAGAACGAAGCCGGCTGCTGTTTCAGCGTCGTTAATGGCCTTGATTACCTTCAGATTCGTTTCTCTTCCCGTTAAAACGTTTACAAATCTTCTGTAAACATTGGCGCGTGAATTCTCTGAAAGTGATTGCCTTAGTTGAAACCAGGTCATTTGAGGAGAACCGAAAGTAATCTCCAACTGCCGTCTCCCCCTGTAAAGGGACCCGTCTGTGAGGGAGAGGGACAGCACCGATTGGAGGTTGTATTTCAATCCGAGTAAAATAATTTTGTCCAGAGTGTCCCCCTGAGTGTCCTTCGAAACTGACAAGCCTAGTCTCTCGATGAACATCTTCAATGGTTCTTCGTCGTTAGTGCCTGATAATCCTTGGTTGTTGTAAGCAGCATACAAACCGACGGCTTTTTCCACTGCGCTTTGCCAACGATTTCTGATATTGGTGTTAGATAACCTTGTGTGAACCTCACGCAGCATATCAACGGTCATTTGGCCGATCATATTGCCCGACGAGCCTTGATAGTTGGCACATACAAAGTTGTAAAAATTGTCGCAGGGGTCGGCGGTATGGTTCATGATTTTTATTAGAATGTTTTCCGCGTCGCTGCAAGATGAACCAGAGCATGCAGGCTCTTTCGAAGGCTCCCCTGTATAAGTGACGGTGGACAGTTTCTTGTATACGTTGGACCTCTAAGGTTGTAAAGGAGAGCCACTGATACTACAACTGCCGCTAAGATGACGATCACAACCGCACAAGCTGTTATCGCGTTTTTTTCGTGCGTTTCTTTCAGTGCCTCGGTACTTGCGGAATCGTCCGACAGCTGAAAGAAAAAAAGCGGATTATAAGAAAAAAATTTTTACGTACAGCGCCACAATTATTTATAAAGGGCCCGTCAGCGCCGTATCACGGAATGGTAAAACGATGAGCTTGAGGATGAGCGCTTGCAGACAAAGCACGTTCATGTGCGAGCGTCATCTCATGGGCTCTTTCACTGACTGCACACCGCAACTGCGGCGGATGGCCCTACCAGGACCGCTTGATTCTGATTTTCGCAACGCTTTGAATCAGAGTCGAATGACTCTTTCTGCCGGGGGAAAACGAAAAAGCTCAAGGCGGCCGCAGTGAGGGGTATTTAGTCTTGTGACGCTGAATAGTGGTCACAGTGGCAGGTGTCTAAGGAGCAGGAACGGCGCGAGTTCCGAGCAACGCAAAAGCGTTACGTCTCCAGTGACGAGCTAAGTAAGCTCGACTGTGTGGCTGTTTAAAGGCAACTCTTGGTGAAACGGCAGGTCATTGCGAAGTGGCAGTGATTAAGCGACCGTGGCTCTCCCAAGAGGTAAAAAGCGCAGAGGCTGTGTGCAGTCGAGCAAAGGGCCCAGCAGACGAAGCTCGCACATGAGCGTGCTTTGTGCGCACGCGCTTTTCACTCATTATGCCGCACCTCTTCATAATACGGTGCTGACCGGCCCGCCAATCGACAATTACTTAAAGGAGCGGTGCAACGATATTCAATTGGAATGTTATTCCCTTTACACGAGCTTACTGGCACTATAGTGGGACTCAAGGGTACTCGCACGCAACGCCACTGGGCAACTAGCTCCTTTGATGAGGTGTAATTTCAAGGACAAAAGCGATCATTTTCATTCAATCTCTCCTTTGCAATATTTGATCACGTAACGTGGGGATCGCAGTACACCCCAATGACGATATTTGGATGAGGTTCATAGATTGGACCCGAGCATTGCGTGGGCACTCGATTTGGGCTCGTGATTATTACTATACTTCGTTTCACCTTATGTGCGAGCGAAGGCAAAGCTGGAAGCGCGAGCACGAAAGCTCCGTGCGTTCAGGCTTTGCTCGAGCGCGCGAGATGGGGAGAAACGCAAAAAGCGCTGGTCTCGCGCTTCTAGCTTTGGCTTCGCTCGTAGATAAGGTGAAACGAAGTATAGATCGAGAAGCATTCGGGTAGTGGCCCATGTCCAATCGCTGCGACGACGACAATAGCCGAGCCATAACAATGTCTGGAACTCAGCGCGTGTCCTGTGCTTTGCCAACCCCAGCGCGTGGCTATGATCAACATTGGCGGCATATAATCGGCTCTATACTCTGTTTCATACTTAGCGTGCAACACTGTCAAAGCTACTGGCGCGAGCGCGTGGCTTCATCTATGGTTTTGTTTGCGCGAGAACGCGTGCAAATGATCAACGAGATCAAGCCCCATGCTCGCGCCAGTAGCTTTGACAGCGTTGCACGCTAAGTATGAAACAGAGTATAGATCACGTGGCTGCTTGTTCTGGCTGCGAGTTGAGGGGGTCAACGCTGGTCGTTTTTCTTTAATTTGTTTCTGGCAGTTCTATTGCGTGGGGTGAAAAACGAACGCGTGTTTCACAGGTCATTAACGTCAGGGAGCTGTTCTAAGCGGTATTTACGTAAAGTACAAACATTGTTGCATCGCCCCTTTAATATAAAAAAAACTAGAGCAAAAAATAATATTATATATACTGGGTGTTTTTTTTTTACTTTTACGGATTTGTTTAAAAAAAGCCATGAAAACTACACTTATGTGGTTTGTGTGAGCGAGTTATACGCAGGGGGGGCATTATCTTTGCGATAAGTTGGCTATTTAACTAAAATTAGTAAATTAACTTTTTAATTAGTGAAACTAGTCATATGGTTCCAATCAGAAATTTGCTGAGCGTCGTCAAAAACCCCTAAATACGTAATTTCTAGAAAGACTTTGAGTGCGTGAAAAGCGCAGTAGTGGGCTAAAGTTCCCACTCGTGGAGCAGGTACAAGGATGGGGCTAGATAAGAGACGGAAAAATTGCGCGGGCGCCTTAACGCAACCGCTAGCCTTGTACCTGTTCCACGAGTGGTAACTTTAGTGCACTACTACGCTTCTCACGCGCTGATAGTCTTTCTGAAAATGACTGATTTAGTGGTTTTCGATATGGCTAAACAAGTTTTTGATTGAAACCGTATGCCTATTTTCACTAATTAAGAAGTTAATGAACAAATTTGATTAATTAGCCGACTTATCGCAAAGATTAGCCACCCACATAATGTCCCCCCGGGCGTATATCTCACTCGCACAAACCGCATAAGTGTAGCTTTCATGGTGTTTTTTTTAAACAAATCTGTAAGAATAAAAAAACAGCCGTTATATACATTATATAAACCTTGTTGATTATAGCGGAGGGATAGGCTTACCGATAGAAAAAGAAATTACTCTGTATTTACGTCGGTGAGTTGGCGCGCAGACCCTCGAATTTAATCAATAGTTTTTTTTTAAATGCAAATGGGACTTTAAATTATTCTCGACTATTTTGACGCATGAATGAACACCTTTTTTATCGGACACTGTGGGTTATCGGAAGTGGCAAACTGCAGAGTTGTGTGCGCCAGAGGGTGTTTCACGTCCTTTCTGTACAGCACCAATTTGTGTTTCCTAAGCACAGTTTACACAGGTCGGGGATAGCAATCATGGACGTGTGCAATGAAGTTAAATAAAGATACGTGAAAAGCGTCATTCGACGTCACAACGCGTGGAACTTGCAGCCGCTGGCTGCCTGCTCGCCATATATGAGTGCGGGCGTTTTTCGGTTCATTAAGGATGAAGAACATTCTCCGGGCGTCTACGGATGTATTGTATACTATTTGAAAAGAAGAATGTAGAATATCCATCGCTAATAATATAAGGCATTACGCCAGCATAAAAGCATAGAATTGCCCCCATCGCGTTTTGTTTATTGCCCGACCAAATGAACTATGGAAGCCCTTTCCCGTTTTTTTCCTCGCTTACTTTGGTTATTGACGCATACGTAAGATGTTTTTTTTTGTTTCTCGCTTACTCTGGTTACCAAGTAAGTGACATAACTGTGCCACCTCCCTACTAGATCCTCATCTCCAGTAAACGATCGCATGTCTTTGTCTTTATCTATATTCGCGCGCTAGACCTTTTCCAAAACACTATAGACATTTGCATCGCTTATCACCCGGGCGAAAAATGCCGAGTCACTGAGCTGTGGACGCGTACACGCACAGCGTACAATATAGCGCACAGCAGATCAACAGCGCATGCTCGGATGGCGTTCCACAGCCCAGCAGACAAAGATGGCAGCGCGCAGAAGGCGATTTTTTGCAAAGGTCTACAGAAACCTCTAGAAATCTCTGACAAAGGTGAAAAAATTAGATCCAGCTGGCTACACTGGGTAGCGGACGCCACCTTGAAAGATGCTCCCGGTCTGTTTACGTTGTCCAAGTACAAGTTTCGTAGTGTGGTGAAGAGGTTGTCGGTGAAATATAACTGCCGTATATTTATCACGAGCTTAGCAATTTTACTTTTTCTGCTCGGAGTAAGAACGAGAAACTGAGTGATACCATTAATTAATTAAGAGTGAGAGTGGAATAGCTTCCTGAACGTTCTTTATAGGGTTCGGTGATGCGTTCACAGCCACCTCGTTGCGAAACATAGGTGAGTGTTTGTGGCTACTCGAGTTGAAAGGCTTGCGGTTTTGCATCAACAGGTTATTCTGGAGTCTATTCACGATCAGTCGCGAGCTTATGTAACAAGCAATGTACAGTTGTCGCCAATCCGGTGACTACGGGCTCACCAATTACTAGTCACTGCGGTCGCAAGTGCTCTGATTGCCAAACTCACTAGCAGGTTGCAGACGGCACGCGAAGCGGGCAGGCTTCATGTCTTGAAGCAGTTTTGCGTAAGCAGTGTCCTTTTCCGTTTGCCTGGATGGCGATAGCACGTCATCTGTTCAAACTGGTTATGTAAAAGCCAAATTTGATTACATCACATTTCTCACTGGCTTGTTTTTAAGTTTTGGCATAGATTAAAGCATTTGCACACACACAAATAAGGTGCCTGCTTTAAAACCAGTTGCATGGAATTAATTTAACTTTGTTCTTCGATAAGTCGTATTCACGGCCGAATATTTTCCCCACGCCTTATCGAACATAGCTTGCTAAAAAAGTTTGAAAAACAATTGTTACTCGTATTGACCTCGAAAATGTTGTGATAATGTTCCTCTGAATTGTATTTAGCAATCTGAACGCTGTAATTATTCAGCTGCTTAAATCTTCCCTACAGACATGCGAGGCCGTAGTTTCACCTATTTTCCGCGTCTACGAGTAAAGCACTCACACGTTTAAGTCGTATTCACAACCGATACCCGCACACATTTAATGAGTAACAGTAGTACCTAGAGTGCACCACTGTCACTTGCGAATCTCCGCGTCAAACGGGCGTCGCCACGCCGAATGGACAGTTGCCACCGCGTTCATATCTTACTTTTATTCTGGACATCATGGCGGAACAAGACAAATACAGTTTCTTCACTAATTCGGGCAACCAAACCGCTCTCCACCTGCTTTTACGCAACGAAACGCGAACGTGTTGTCATTCGTCTTTCAAGAATGACATGTGCGAGACTAGCATAAGCGACGAGGTATCCTTCAAGATGGCATCGGGGGCTAGTTACCTTTCCGTGCGACAGATGGCGCTCTTTTATCTAAAGGGTCTATAAAAAGGAGTCCGTGTTTTCGGAGTTTTTCTTTCCTCAATTTCGGAGGGTGTTTTTTGGAGTTTATTTTTGGCTAAATTCTGGAGTTTATCGGAGTTTCGTTTTTTTCGATTCTCGATTCTCCGAAAATCGGAGTTTAATTTACAATGCTTTAGATTTTTCAAAAAATAAAAATAAATAGTATCCGGGTGTAAACGTGTGCTAGATTCAAAATAATGCGCTTGTATCAATTAATATTTGTTCAGTTGGACTCGGAGTTGGCGCCATTGCCATTGGCAATACTAATTTGTCCCACGACAACAGAGGCGAAAAAGTGTTGCTTCGATAAACGTCGATTGCTTAAAATCAATAAACTCCTAGAAGTAGTCGCCTGGGAAGCTGATGTTCATTTCATCCTATCCACCAACATACCCCGCTGCTGCGCGGAAAGGATTGGCGAAGGGCGTAGTATAAACGTATCGCGTTTACTCGCGTTCCCAGCCACCTTCTAGGCATATTCAGTATGCGTGACGAAAAAAATAATAAGACAGTTCAACTTGCAAATAGTAACCAAGTAGAGTGGAGGCAAAACGAAAATGGCCGACGGAAGAACTTTCACCCATACTTGAAGTGACGATATTCAAGGTGGCGGCGCCCTTGTGAAATAGATTATAGAAGGTTCAAATGCCCTCCCCCGCTTCCCCCTTCTATGAAATCTCTATGGTTCATAGCTTTCATTGTTACAAAAAATACGACCCTTCCTTCCACTAAGAAGCACAAATAGTATGGCCCAAACCGGAAACCGGAACTGTGGCTTTTGTCGTGACCCGAAAGTACAATGACCCGTTGTTCTGAATAAACCTTGACAATGTAGGCGGCAAGATCCTTTTGAACGAAAATAATTCATGAAGAAGGGAAACAAGAGGGACAAAGGACAAACACAAATCTCTAATGACGAAAATAATCCCCGGAGAAGGGGAACAAGAGGGACAAAGGACAAACACAAATCTCTATTCGAAAATAATCCATGGAGAAGGGGAACTACAGGGAAAAAACTGACGTCTAACCCCTGGTTAGCTCAGTTGGTAGAGCGCTCCACTGGAAATGGAGAGGTTCCGGGTTCGATACGCGGGCCAGGTGGATTTTTTCGGTCGCGCACCAGTTACCTAGGTGTGTTTGGAGATTCGTGTTTGCTCTATCTCCCTGTTGTTCCCCTTCTCCAGGGATTATTTTCGTCATTCGTGTCCAGCTCGCTTGCACTTTTGTATTTAGTTGCATTATAATCAAGATCCTTTTTGTCAATGATCTGAGAAATAGAGAAATGAAAGAAAACTGGGGTGGCGTTTTCTCAGAGCCATTGGCCCTGTGCACTGACCAAACCTGACCCGCAACTTTCACAATCTCGCAGTCATCTGGATGATCGTCGTAGACCAGCAGTACGAGGCCAGGTCTGCGACGCGTAACTAATTCTAGTTTTGCTAGATACGAGCAGTGTTAGAGCCTTACTTTATTTTTTCACGTCAGGAAGGTGTAGACAAGCACCATTATTGTGAAGCCAGGAGGTTGGGAGCGCGATTCTCACACCGCGGCACCCCCCTCGCTGAACGTTTCGAATTGTAAAATGCCAGCATTATTTTATGGCATTGGTACACTGAATCTGAAATATGGAGCTTGGTCGGATAAATCTGCATTGACGAAAATTCTACAAGCGGTTGTTTTTTGGAGTTTTTTTTGGCATTGACACAAAAACAGGGAACTCTACCTGCAGATAGGGTTCGGTGTGTTCGGATAAATCCGATAGACTCTGAAAAACACTCGACGCTATAATTTTCGACATTTCAGATTTATCCGAAAAACTCCGAATTTCGAGATTACGAGGGAAAGAAAAAAAAAAGCTAAAAACGACCGTATTTATGAATAAAGGCCTTCAAAGAACAGAGTTAGCGTTCCTAAAAATGTAAATTCATTGTTTTTATTTTTGATAATTGGAAAAAGGGAGTTCCCATTTATCTCATCGAGGTTCGTTCAGTAGAATCGGCCAATGCACTCCTGGACCACGACAAAAGCGACAGACAGAAGCAAAACCAGTTTTGACCCTACTTTTCGTGATTCTTACATGGAGGATGGGTTGTTTTTATAACAGTGAAAGTGAAAGATATGTACCTGTAGTATTCATAGAATGGGGAGAGCTGCTGAAGGTTTTATGCGTGCAGAAATTTGGCTATTTCAAAGTAAGCTACCGACGTTTATTAAAACAAAACTAAAAAAAAAAACGCTCGTTTTTAAGATTTGTTGTGGGACATTTAGTACTGTCAGTCCCAAGGGCGTCAATGCCAAATGCAGCAGCAAAAGTATCTTTAGATACCGGTGATGTTTTGTTTTTATAAATTTAGTGTACGCTTTTGTTTCATCACTATTCATTTTTGTTTTGAAAAAAAAAACAAAAAAAAAAAAAAAAACATAAGAACGGAGTGAGACCAAACGCCGAATTTCAGAGCATCGGAAATCTCTACTTTGTCTCATCTAATGATGGACTAAAGGTCAAAGTTACAAGCCGCCAGGATCAATCACGTTACACGTTAAACTATGACATACTTAACATTGATTAGGAGTGGACGAATAATGCTCCGAATCAAAGACTGCTGCATCCTTTCTGTAGCTTCGACACTGCAAAGAGCCTGTATGTTGTGGCTTTCTTTGCGTGGTAAAATGGTGAGTCACTCAGTGCTATTCAATTGGAACCAGTGTCCGCCCATCCCCATTAGACGCTGGCACCGACACGTGCATTGAAACGAAATACCACGCAATGGACCTTTTCCGAGAAGCGTTCTGCGCACTCGCGAGCGCCCGATGCCAAGCGGCGGACGTCTGCAAGAAACATCGTGGAAATTCGGAAGGAGGCTGTGGATCAGCGAGTGGAGCACGTAATTGCAACATATATATCTAATTGTGTTACACAAAAAAAGAAAGTGGACGGAAAGAAAAATACGACGTTCAGGTGGACGCCCCGGATGCAGAGTGTCGAACCAAAATTTTTTTCGGTTCGGTTCGGGTTCAGGTTCACGGCTTTCGGTTCAATTCTGGTTCAGTTCCGGGGAGTAAAAAATAACGGTTCAAATCGGTTCGAACCGGTTCGGACCGGTTTGAACCGGTAAACTGAGAATATATTTTCTGCGTTGTTCTGGCAATAGACGCTATTTACGCCATGAAACGATTAACTACATAGTTTCTCCTATCGTCCGTGCAATTCCTTTTTGTTTTCAGGTACCAAAAATTCGAAATTCAGTTATTTAATTTCGACGCAACAGTAAAACTTTTTTTATTAACGTACATAACGTCGTGTTTATACGACTCAGCATCCCTCTGTTTACCAGTCGTATATTTTACCTGAATCAAAATGTTTAAGTAGAACAGTAAAGAGTTGAGTTTGTTAGTACATACCTGTAAATAGATCAGCTTGAAATTTAGAACCATACTGTTCTTTCTTTCTCCGTGTTTAAGTAAAATGCTAACGCTCAAGTCTATTAACACGGTATAAAATGTTGTCGCGAAGTGTGGTAGATCGCATAAAATACAAGTGTGCGGTACAACTTTGTGTCGCAGTATTAAAAGTTAAATCGTGATTGTGTCGTCGAACTAAGGAATTATTTACAGCACTAAAAATCATGAAATGGGCACCTCGTGGCCATATATATTATTACAGAGCTCATGAGATGCCTAGAGAGAGAAGAGGTAGAGGATCGCCAGCGCGCTCGCAGCAGGGGATTCAATCCTCTGTCTACCACAATTACCCACCTATAAATAAATCATCTTCTTTTTCACCGTAACATTCTTTGGTGGAGGTGCGGACCCATCCCCGACCTGGACCTTCGCAGCAGGAGTCTTCTGCCCGCATCCGGCATGACTCCACCCCAGGCACACCACCCGAAGGCGCTCCAGCTACGCCCCCGCCACCCTTAGTCCTCACAAAGCCACGGGACCCCGGACCTTTTACTGGTACAGGCGACCAGGAAATAGAAGACTGGAGCTACCACTATGAAAAAGTAAGCTTGCATAACCGATAGGACAATACCATCATGCTCACGAATATTATGTTTTACTTGCGAGACACCGCCCGGACATGGTTCGAAATGCATGAGGAAGAGATCACCTCTTGGGAACTCTGTAAGTCCAAGCTTCAAGATCTTTTTGGCCGTTCCACCGGGCGTAAGCTCTCTGCGAAGCGTAAGCTGGGTTCCCGCGTACAAACATTTACAGCGTCATACGTCACCTATATACAAGACGTCATCTCTCTCTGCCGCAAGGCTAACCCTGAGGTGTCAGACACTGACCGAATCGAGCACATCCTAAAAGGCATAGCAGACGATGCCTTCCAGCTGCTTGTAATCAAAGACTGCTCGACGGTCGACGAGGTCATCAAGGAGTGCCGCCGGTTCGAAGCTACTAAAATACGAAGGATAGCACACAAATTCCACCGCTTGCCCAACACACCAGCAACATCATCTTGCGAAGACGCAGATGCCAGTTCGGTACAAATTACCAAAATCGTCCGCCGGGAGCTGGAAGCAATGATGCCTAGTGAGGGCTTTTTTCGCCCTTCCGAATCGCCGAACGGGACAGTATCGATAGCTGCTGTTCAAAGTGTCGTCAGGAAGGAAATTAAGAAGCTCTGCGCTTCCTCATGCCCCCGCTTCCAACCCACCCCTGACCATCATATTTCTGATCGTTGCCCCTGTGAACCGCCAACTGCAGCGACAGTCTTCAGACCGCCCCAAAGTCGGGACCCAGCATGCAGCTTGGAGAACACCCGACAATCGGCCAATTTGTTTCCACTGCAACGTCGTTGGTCATGTCGCCCGCTATTGCCGCAATCCATGGAGAAACCAGCAGCCCAGGTTTCCATTTTCAAGCTCCAGTCGCCCTTACAGAGGAAACTTCTCTCCATCCCCCGGCTCCCCGCGAATGAACAAGTGTATTATCGCTCGTCACGCAACAATCGTTCGCCATCGCCGCGCCGTCGCCAGTCGCTGTCTCCAGTCATCCGCCGCCAACTGTCGCCGACCCATGACCTTCGGAAAACTAACCAATGCAGCTTCAAGAGGTGAGGCTGCATTAGAGTCCCCAGCCCAAAATCCTTCACGAAGCATCGCCGCTATTGCCAAGAATCGACTGCTTATCGACATTGACGGTATTAGCACATTTGCCCTTGTTGATACCGGAGCCGCTATTTCCATCATGCGCGAAGACCTCAGACGACGCTTAAGGAAAGTTCTGACGCCACCTGACACAAAAATTCTACGCGGTGCTGACAGCGGCGCAATCTCTCCTCATGGTATGTGCGGTGCTCACATAACCCTTCATCACAAGACCGCATTTGTTCTTTTTACAGTCCTTAGAAGCTGTCCTCACGAAATCATCCTTGGTTGGAACTTTCTGGCCACTCACTCCGCTCTCATTGACTGCGCTAAAGGGGAAATTGAACTCGATGCTACAGAGGCCTGCGATGTTTCAGACCCCATTGGGGCAAAGCTATGCTGTCTTGAAACATCACGCATACCGCCATTGTCGGCTGTAGCGATCACTGTCACAACCACCCAACCGATCCAGAACGGTGACTACATAATCTCACCTATTGTGAACATTTTGCTCGAAAAACAACTCGCCGTACCACACTGCATTGCAGCCATCCAGAATGGTGCCACAGATATATGGGTGATCAATATCACTCGCAGTCTACAAATTCTCCCCAAAGGTATGACAATTGCGCGCAGCTTCCCGACTCTTGACTCCACCGCCGCCGTCATTTCTGAAGAAGTTTTGCCACCCAAACCTCCTCAATCACTCTCAGAGACTGACATTGCACATATTTCCACCATTATTGACCCGACTTTGAACAGAGAAGAAGCCCAGCAAATCCACAGCGTACTTTGCAAGTACCATACTATATTTGACCTTATGAGCCGCCCTCTCGGCCAGACGACTGAAGTTACTCATCGAATCAACACCGGCTCCAAACCTCCCATCCACCATCGTCCCTACAGTGTGTCTCCGAGCGAACGGCGCGCTATTCAACAGGAAGTTGAGAAGATGCTGTCGCGAAACATTGTCCAACCCTCGTCCAGCCCCTGGTCCTCTCCTGTTGTTTTAGTAAAAAAGAAGGACGGCTCATGGCGTTTTTGCGTCGATTATCGTAGTTTAAATAAGATCACGAAAAAAGATATCTATCTTCTGCCACGCATCGACGACACTCCTGATTGCCTACAGGGAGCGGAATATTTCTCATGCATTGATCTTCGCGCCGGCTACTGGCAGATTAACGTTGATGAAGCCGACCGTGAGAAAACGGCATTCATTACGCCCGACGGACTTTTTGAATTCAAGGTCATGCCCTTTGGCCTGTGTAACGCGCCCGCAACGTTCGAAAGAATGATGGACCGCCAACTCAAGGAACTAAAATGGGTCACTTGCTTGTGCTATCTTGACGACGTCATCATATTCTCTGACAACTTCCCAAAACATCTTGAACGTTTGACCCAAGTGCTCGCAGTCTTTCAACAAGCTGGGCTACAACTAAATTCAGCTAAATGTCGGTTCGGTAGTCAACCAATCAAAGTTCTCGGACATCTCGTGGACAAACATGGTGTTCTACCCGACCCTGAAAACGTTAAGGCTGTCAAAGATTTCCCCACGCCTCTTTCTTCAAAAGACGTCAGGAGCTTTTTAGGGCTTTGCTCCTACTTCCGCAGCTTCATCAGAGACTTACGCACACATAGCACTCCCACTGACATCTCTCCTGGAAAAAAATCAAGCTTTTGAATGGAAGGATCATCATCAGATTTTTTTGCCCATCTGAAAGATGCTTTGACCTCCAGCCCCATTCTCTGCCATTTCGATGACATGGCACCCACTGAAATTCGCACCGATGCCAGTGGTCACGGTATTGGAGCAGTTCTCGCACAACATCAGGTCGGAAAGGAAACGGTAATTGCTTACGCTAGTCGACTATCACCTGCTCAGCGTAATTATACAATTTCCGAGAAAGAATGCCTTGCAGTGGTGTGGTCGGTCTCCAAACTTCGACCATACCTTTTTGGACGTCCCTTCCGTGTCATCACTGATCACCATGCCCTTTGTTGGCTTTCATCATTAAAAGATCCCATTGGTCGCCTTGGACGCTGGTCTCTCTGCGTTCAAGAATATGATTTCACTATCGTTTACAAATCAGGAAAGATGCACCAGGACGCTGACTGTTTGTCTCGTTACCCGGTAAGTTTAGCTAACTACAACACCGATTCAACTGAACTCCCAGTTCTGCCAATATCACAGCTCCTCAACCTCGCTCACGAAGAGCGTCGTGATCCAGCTCTGAAGCTTCTTATAAGACGCCTCTCAGCTGATGCTAACCAATCGTCCTCGGGACTCTTTCGTATCCGCGACTACATTCTATACCGCCAGAATTTCAGACCCGAAGGATTACCATGGCTTGTCGTGATTCCTAAACACCTACAGGCCACAGTTCTTCACGAACTACACGACGCACCTTCATCAGGTCACCTGGGTCTCCTTCGCACTTACGAAAGGGTTAAGGAACGTTTTTACTGGCCGGACATGTACCGAACTGTAAAGAGGTATGTCTCTTCATGTGACCTTTGTCAACGTCGAAAGAAACAAACTATCAAGTCACCCTCCCATCAGCCCGTTTGATCGTCTAGGGATTGACTTCCTTGGACCACTCCCTTCGTCACGCTCTGAAAACCGCTGCATTGCAGTTGCAATAGACCACACCACTCGTTATGCAATTACACGCGCTCTCCCAACCAGTACTGCTGTTGACCTGGCCCAGTTTCCTTTGGAGGACGTCACATTAAAATATGGCGCACCGCGAGAACTTCTTAGTGACCGTGGACGTTCCTTTCTGTCACGCGTTGTGTCTGAAGTACTGCAGGCCTGCTCGGTCCACCATCAAGTGACGACCGCTTACCATCCACAAACCAATGGGGTCACTGAGCGGCTGAACCGAACGTTAACTAACATGCTGTCAATGTACGTGTCGTCAAATCACAGAAATTGGGGTGATGCACTGCCATACATCACTTTTGCATATAATTCATCCCGCCACGACACTACTGGTTTTACACCTTTTTATCTTCTCTTCGGCCGTGAACCACCATTAATGCTTGACTCCCTCCTCCCACCCCAACCAGACGCTTCCCTCACCGAATTTACATCCGATGCCATAAGTCGGGCTGAAGAAGCTCGTCTATTAGCTCGGATACGCACGCTTGACTCACAAGAACGCCAGTGAGCACGCTACGATAGCTCTCATCGACACATCAAATACTCTCCTGGTGACCTTGTATTGCTGTGGACACCGCAACGTCATGTAGAACTTGCTGACAAACTTCTCCACCGCTATACAGCACCATACCGGATTCATCACCAGTTGAGCGACGTTACATATGTCATTGAAGCCCTCGAGCAACGAAATGACAGACGTCGCTGGGAAAGAGACACAGTGCACGTGCTTCGGCTCAAGCCATACATCCTCCCAACGACCACGTAGCTCAACGACGAGACGTCGTGGCTTCTTGGAGGGGGGGGGATATTACAGAGCTCATGAGATGCCTAGAGAGAGAAGAGGTAGAGGATCGCTAGCGCGCTCGCAGCAAGGGGTTCAATCCTCTGTCTACCACCATTACCCACCTATAAATAAATCATCTTTTTCACCGTGGCTCACAAAATACGTTTCACAATATATACATAAAAATGACACAACTGAGCTAAAAACAATGACATTTTTAAAATATCACGAAAGTTTTAGGACAATCCCTTTCAGTCTATTTTTTATAGAAACACAGAGGGGCAATCAACAATGCTTGTTTTTCTAATCGAACATTGTTTAAACTCAGCACCGCGATGCTGGCGACTAATCATGCAGAAAGGATTAATCTAAATTGTTCACTCTAATCTTTACTCATCTTCGCACTCAGATCGAATCTGGCCCAAAATAGCGCTTGCCCAAGTGAACATTTTCTTATTCAGGATAAGGTGGCCTAGCCTGGCTGTTGAGGTTTGTTCTTGACAAGATGCTGGTCATTTTAATTTGCAAATGAGCATCACCCTTACTAATTGATGATTTTAACGCGATAGCGTTAACGAGCTCATGTCGCAGAAAAGCCGATGTCGGTGGCGTGACCGGAAAATCCAGATTGGTCGATAGGGTCATGATGTCACAGCTACATGCCCTCGCGCAGGAATTTCAGACAACCCACAACGCTCACGTAAAACATGACATCACGCGTGTAATGAAAGTGATTAAAACATGACACGTAATGCGACTTAAAGGACACCGAATGTCTCAAATGATTTCACTTTATCAAGTAATTCCTTTGCCTTAAAGAAGAAAAATTAAGAATTTTATGCGGGATTCGAACCCGCGACCCTTCGGTTGCGAGCAGACCAACACCACCTAGACTGAAGGCCTCCGCACGCGCCATTACAGTCATATAGATCGAGGTGTGAGATTGGGCACGAGTGCTGTGTCAGTGTTCGTCTGGGGCTCGTGTCCAATCAGCGCGTCGAACGTCGGGCTCGGGCCCAATAACCGAGTCAGCGCAATCCGACTCTGATGACGTTTCATAGAGGGAGAGGAGGGCATGCGGAGGCCTTCTGTCTAGGTGGTGTTGGTCAGACACGCTCCTGACTAGGCCACGCAAGGCACGCTTGGACGGCGAATGAGAAGGCGATGCGAACGAGGCCCGTGAACGCTATAGCGTTCCACTTTTAAATGCGAAGCTTAAGCGTCGTCCAAGATTTTTTCTTGTTAAGCAAAACGAAGTAATTGTCATAGTTCTGCCGCGCACCCCTGTGTTTTTTTGTTTTTGTCCAGCCCACAGGCACATAAAAGTAACGTTCACCACATAAAAAGTCAATAACAGACTTCGATGTGTTTGAGAAGTTATATGTGCGAGGAACGCATAGCTATTTAAATTAGCTTCAAAATCAGAAATGTATGTAAGGCTGCCCCAAATCACTTACAACGTGCCTGTCGAGAATAAAAACGCCGGAAAAGATTTGCAGAGAACCTTTCAGATAATTTGGCGTGTGTGAGTGGGGGGGGGGGGGGGGGGGCATTGCTTTAGGTTGGTCAGGTTCTTTTTTTGTTGCTCCTCCAGAGGATATTTTGTATTCCTGAGGAATTGCCTTCCCTGTTAAGGTGTATTAATTCAACAAATATATTTGCCACTTGTAATCAGCAACCCTCCATTGCTTTTATTTTGCACCCCGTGAAGTTTAGAGGGGTCATAAAGCGATATCGGGTTGGGATGTTCATGACTTTTCAGAGGCGTACTGGTCCTAGTCTGGCCCAAGCATACTCACACGGACCACCACAGCTTCAGAAACGTCTTTGTCGCGGTGAAATTGCGAGGCTAAAGTGAGACTATTTCTTTTAGTCTTGCCTACGAAAAGATTGGTGACGTAATTGTGGGATCAAAACCACCCGCCTGACGACAGTCGAGCGCGGCTCATGGATTGGACACGAGAACTGCGTGAGCGCTGGTCATCGGGTCGTAACAATCAATGCCTCGGCGGATACTTGAATAGTGTCTCGTGTCCAACCACTGCGGTGATGAGAATAGCCGAACTCTAACAGTTTCTGGAGCTCGGCACGCGTTTTCTTTCTTTGCAACCTCAGCTCGGGGGTATGATTCATGTTGGCGGCATAGGATAGGCACCAGGCCACGTGGCCGCTTCTGGCTCCGAGTTGGGGGGATGAACGATGCTCATATTTCTCTAACTTGTTTGGCGACTGCCATTGCCTAGAATGAAGAGCTACGGCAAGTTGATTCAGTTATTAACGTCAGGGAATGGTTCTAAATGGTGTGTAGTGAATGTATAAAAATCGTTATATGGTTCATTTAAACAAAACAGCGAGGTGGTCGAAACTTGGGGAATAATTTGAGAACGACGCTCGTGTAAGACTTAAAGCGACTGCCAACGTTCGGCTGTCCCTCTGAGGCCATTAGGATTGTTTTTGCTTCTTCAAGTATCCCTCCCGTACACACGTGTAGTACTATGTAACGTAATATTAATAAGTCGCATTTGCTCAATTGAATACTTATATTCTCGGGGACATTTTTTCGAGGCAGT
Organism: Ixodes persulcatus; assembly: GCA_013358835.2. NCBI lineage: Eukaryota > Metazoa > Arthropoda > Arachnida > Ixodida > Ixodidae > Ixodes > Ixodes persulcatus. The sequence goes on along the minus strand of JABSTQ010009494.1, from coordinate 630,831 downwards.
TCAGCAACAACGAAAAAACGTTTGGGTGCCTTGATGTAAAATTGGTCGTGCAACATCGTTTGTGCTTTCAGTAAATACTGTTAAAAAGTAACCCCTGACGTTGATAGCTTGCGAAAACTTCCATTAGTTTTCCCTTCCGCGGAATAGCAGAAGTAGAAGAAATATAGGAAAGACGCAGCTGTCGATCCCCTCCTAAACTCGCAATTACAACAAGCGGTCACGTGATCTTACGCTAATTATATAGCGTCAGTGTTCATCATAGTCATGCGCTAGGATTTGGAAACCAAAAGCTTGGGCTGAGCTTCAGATATTGTTAGAGTTGGGATATTATCATATATAATTGAACATGAGCCGTTACCCGAATATTTGGCGATGCTGATTGTCATGAACCCGAGCACTGGACTCGGGGTTACGAAAATCGCTTACGTCAGGGTGTCACGTGACTCTCGGTGCGAAATCATGATGTCATGTTACGTCACGCTGTCAACAACGCTAGTAAATCTAGTGACTTCTTCAAATTAAATCGACTTGACGCAGTGAGTCACGTGACGTCATGGGGTCACGTAACATTACTTAACAGCATGTATTGACACCATGACGTTACGTGACAACGTGACACATGGTTAGTCATAATGCCAATACAAAAGTGCCACAAAAACCTACAATTTCACATACATTTCAATTCTGTATATGACGATTTGTTCAATTAATAGAAATACAGCTGCCAATTTTTTATTCCCAACAAATTCATTCTGTGATACTAAGAGAAAAGAAGAGAAAAATACCTTGAACCGTTTTGAACCGGTTACAGTTATATTTTTTTTGGTTCTGTTCCGGTTCAGCTTTAAGATGGCGGAAAAAATTTCGGTTCGGTTCAGTTCCGGCTCGGCTAAAAATGACGACTCGGTTCCGGTTTCGGTTCGGTTCGGTTCCGGTTCGACACCCTGCGACGGATGCACCTCTTTAAAGTCGCGTTGGGCTCGCGCCACAGCTCAGAGAGCGAAGAAACTGGTAGCGTAGCTCCAATTATCGATTGGTAGCGCAGGTAGGTCACTTCCTCGAATTTTAGTTCGTGCAGCCACCACCTGGTGCCGTCGGTATGGGGAAAAGGTCTATTCCTAAGTGGCTCGTGATAGAATCTGGTTGTCCATAGCTTTTGCTTTTACTCCATCGTAGGGTGAGACGAAGTATGACAAAGATAAGCTAGAATAAACACCAAATTTCCAGCTAAAAATAAACCCCGAAAACACACTCCAAGTCTCTAAAAAAAGAAATCTCCGAAAAGACGGCATTGATAAAGCAACATCGGCGGTCGCCATTTCTTGAGACCGAGACGCGTGACTGAATCCGAGTCCTCGCCGAGCACTGACGAAGCACTCGCTTGTTAAACGAGCCGAGCTGAGTTCACTAGGAACGTTGAAGCGGCCATCGCGTCCTACACATGCTATAGGAGTTTACGATCAAACAACGATGGACTCTGATAATTGGCTCAGGAGAAACTCGATGGCTCGAAGTATTAAAAAAAAGTTTTGCTTTGACTAACACGTGAAGTGACGCTATATTTCATCCCGTGTTTACAGGATAGCGTACCAATAAACTACTTCCCGGAGCAAACAGTCAGTCTAGAAGAAAATGAATGGTTGATAGTCTGGTCCTGCTCGACGGTGCATATCCATCTCTGCTCTTACAAAAACACGAGAAACTGTGTATGCCCTCTGGAAAAAATGCTAGGTCGGGGCCAATTTGCACGAAACCATGAGAATAAAACGAGATTTAGCCCCACGGTCTCCAGCCTCACCGAAGACACTATCTTAGTGGAGAGGTATAGAATAGCTTTGAGCAGGGTGGCTTGTTTCTGATTATCAAAAAAGGTAAAACAAATGCGGCACAGAGTACTGAATGTTTTCTGTGCTTCGATTCACCGTAAGTCCAGACGCAGCCAACGCTACGAGCTGATGGGACGAAGGAGACAGCGTCAAAAGCGCACCATCATGGCGTTTGTTATGTTTATGTACGTGTTCTGTCATCATTGAACCAATCATACACAGAAAATGCCTAGTGACTTGCGCTTTTGATTCTGCTTGATTTGTCCCATTATCTTACTATACTTCGTCTCACCCTACGATGGACTAAAGGCAAAAGCTACGAACCGCCAGATCCAATCACGAGCCACTTAGAAGTTGCGTCGTATTGCGCTTTGCGAAAGCTCGCGCTGCAGAACCCAGGGATCCTGGGTTCAATCCTCACCCCTGCCCGTTTCGATCTGGATGAGCATCGTACCGGCGTGCGGTCGTGTATCACTACTGCGTGGTGCACGTTAAAGACCCCAGGCTAGCGGTTGTACTGCACTGGCTAAATTGCTCATCTATAGCGAGTGACTCGCCGCAACTATAAAATGGCTGACCAACGACTCGCTGTATAAATATCCACACAACCGAATTATTATTATTGATGCACGTCTCAATGCCCGCGTCTCGGATCACTGACGGGGATGGGCGGACAGTGGTTCGAATCGAATAGCAGTGAGTGACTAAACAATGATACATCGCAAAGAAAGCCACGACGTACAGGCTGTGTGCAGTGTCGAAGCTATAGAAATGATGCAGCGTTTTTGGGTTCGGAGCATTATTCGTCTACTCCTAATCAATGTTAGGCATGTCAGAGTTTAGCGGGGAACGTGATTGGACCTGGCGGCCCGTGGCTTTGGTCTTTAGTCCATCGTAGGATGAGACAAGGTATAGTGGGATCGACGGCATCACGCCTTAAGCTGAAGCGAAGTAGAGGTAGGGAGGTAGGCTACCAAGGATCGCGCTTATCAGCGATGAGCTGCTGGACGGCTGGACGTTCATCGGATAACTCCAACTCATAAATAGAGGATGAAAAGGCCCAACCTTTACCGCGAGGGTTAAACAGGCGCAAGCTACAATATATGTGCTGAAACCCATGAGCCAAAGTGGATAGGGCGAGCTATCACTTCTTTTTCTTTAATAAGGGCAGAAGCGCGCGTGCACATTAGCTATGCACCTATGAACAAAGCATGCGACTCGTATATATAACCTTCGCTTTGCTCGCACTTAAAATACAACGTAATACCAGACGAAACAACACTCTTAGAAAAAAGGGTATCGATAGTCCTCCCTTAGGGGGGGAACGGTCTTGTAACCTATGTTCCTTTAGAAAGGGAGAAACTTTCGTCCCTGAAGCAGGGTGGCAAAGTTCCTCCGTCGCCTGCATCTCATTATGGCGGCCCTGAATCGAGCAAATCAAGCTCAATAAGGCTTAACGAGGACGCTACGTGGGTTGTACGGGACGAGAGGAGCAGCAAATAAAACCGTAACACGAGCTTTCCGCGAACTGTGTTTATTTCCGAAGCCAGATTCCCCCTGCCCGAGCCCTGTTAGCGTATTGACACGGCTATTTCCTCGAGTCAGTTCTGCCTAATATTGACGTGCAAGTGGCTGGTAAATGTCGGTCATAAGAATAAAAGATCAATTCGCACGGCAATGTGCTTGTTTTTCAAGTTGTTAAAAAAAAGTGTGTGCGGCATACGGTTGTGCTTAGCCAATGCTGTAGCCGGCACAGCATTGAGGCCTTGTGTCATGGGTTCTGCTTTCTGCTTCAGCAGGTTTGTCCACCTCGATTCGAGACCCATTGCGTCGGCCATAATCTGTGGATGTAAACTCTAAAGCAACTTCTCCGCCTGCAAAGCTGCAGCCGCTGTGTTTGCAGGAGCATTTATTCAAGGCGAATGAACCCCTGCAGAATTCGTGTGCCCAAGTGGTACACCTTGGATGCACTTGGACATTAAAGTTACCAATTAGCTTCCCGGTTGCCTATCAATGCAGCTGAAAGTCGGCGCATCTCCCGTATTTATTTTATTGTTTAATTTGATTTATTATTTTTGGGGGGGGGGGGGGGGGGCCGGTTTTACACGCTCAGGTGGTAATTACGAAACGACGAGTACTACGGAACCTCACCGGATCGCCGCAAACCAGACGGTTCATAACTTGAACTTATGGATTTTTTTCCCGATAACTTTTCATCTTTTGTTGGTTATAAAAAAAAAAAAAAGACCAGACAACGTGACCAGCATCGACGCGAAGATATCACCTCTAACTACACAATCTCTTCAAAGAACAGCGTAGTTATGTAGTAATATTACTGCTAACTTCGTTTGTTTTTAGCAATAACTCTGCAGCGCCAGTCGGGACACTGACTTAGCAATGAAATAGGCAATAAATGCCTTTATAACCTAGCGACAATAAATAAAAGGGTTAAGGAGGTTCAAAAATATTCGCGCAGAGAGAGGTGAAGAGCGCGCTCAAAGTTGCTACATTCGTGCTGTTTTGTCACTGTGCTGTTTTGACGCCGTGCTGTTTTGGCCCGTGCTCTTCTGTCGCTGTGCCGTTTTGACGCTGTGCTATTTTGTCGCGTGCTATTTTGACGCCTGCTGTTTTATCGCCGTGCTGTTTTGACGCTGTGCTGTGTTGAAGTGTGCTGTTTTGACCGTGCTATTTTGTCGCGTGCTGTTTTGTCGTGTGCTGTTCCGTCGCGTTCCCGGTAAAAGTGTCTACGCTGAAACTGGTGCTTTAGTAACGCAAAAGGAATATGTTTATTACATAATCTAAATTATCTAAGATGTAAGAGCTGAAATAAACCTAAAAGTTTGAGTACCAGTTGCTTTGTTGGTAGCGCTATTGAATTCGGCAAAAGGCGGAGAGCTTTTTCAGCTCCATGGAGCTGAAAAAGCAAGGAATATCTCCCGGCAGAGTTCGCTCTGCGCGTGGCGTCAGAACAATGACCCATACAGTGGCTGCCACGCCGCGTGAAGACCACGGTGAGCGTTCGCATGCGCTGCGGCGTCGCGTAGAGAGCAAAGCAGGCGGAAGGGTGGAGAGACGCTCGCGGGCGATCAACGCGTTCGTCACCTCCTTGTAGCTTGCACAGACTGATTTCACCAGCTAGTTTGACTACGCCACCGCTGTCGCCATGCATCGTGGGAACTGTATATCTGCGCGAGCAAAGCACGAGACGGCACGAGCTGTCTCGTGCACGGCGCCTACTTCTTGTGAACTACAGTTATGGCGGCGTCACGCATGCGCGGAGCGCTTTGTGAGATCGGTCTATTGTCAACGTGGCCCAAAGACCGTAGTAAGCTGGTTAGTTGGGCGAGTTGGTAATGATTGAACGTGGTTAAAATTGTGCACAAATAGAAAAGAACAGAGGAGAGAGTATAAGACAAGTGCAAACCCACAACTCGATGTACTGAAGTAAGAAACAAGAACACCCCGCAGTATCAGCTCAGGCCGAGGCCATCTGAACACGCGAAGGACACCCAACCTCAGCCACACTCATACGATTGCAGAAAGGCGATTTCCGTGTCGGTTAATGCCACAGAAGGGTGGCTGACACAACGCGCGCCTAGGCGGAGTATACTAAAAGCTTCAAAAATTTCCCTTGTGTGTTTTTCTTGGAAACGGACAATTATCGAGGTTTTTTTTGTAAAGATGGTATACACTTACACGCTTGACAATGCAGGGTTAGCTAGTGGCACCCCACCGTGGAAATCAGAAAAGATTGTGTTCCCTTAATCGGCCCTTAACATACCGTCCTGTTTGTCCTACGTAGAATCTACCACATGAAAAGGGGATGTTATAAATCCCACTGGCTGAACAGGGCACATAAGGATGGACGTGTTATATGCTGCACCTTTGTTTTGTAATATTTTATACTTTTTCTCAAACTTTAGATCCAATTTGACCCATTTTTGGGGGGCTGACATCACTTAGGGGACTCCGTACGCATTGGCTACCTGTTTTAGAATGTGGAAAATTTTGTGTATATACAAAACCACCACCACTCTTTTCTTCTCGACAATGAGTGCAGCTTTTTAAAATCTTTTTACTTTTTTATCAGTGTCCCTACCATTGGCGTCACTAGGGTCACAGGGTTCCTGCACGCGACACCGGTGGCGTTGTGCTATGGGATCTCTTTCGCAATGGAGAGGGGTGGCGTGGTTTTGATTTCGATTGCCTCGTTGACGAACTTGTGCATCTCAGCACTGGATAAAAATAATGTCAGCACTCTCTTGCATTGCACCCCTCAATCTTCTGAGAGCCCTTGTTGAGACACGGACATCCAGCGGCTGTAAAAATTTGCCTAGACTTAGCGAGGAGTGGGAGTAAGGCCTGCCGCGTCCCATATTTTTCTGGTGGCCTGGCTCCAACTCCAGAGTACAGCCTGATCCTCCCGGGTCACGGATCATTTAAGAAGTTTCGGACATTGTGGCGATGAACAGGATGTTCGGCCGAGTAGAATTCTTCTTTCTTTGATTACCTGCGCACACACTCTGGTACGTCGGGAACCCCAAAAAGCGTGGCACAGTATTCTTGAGGTATTGGTAGACCACACTATAAGTTTAAATGAAGTCACATTTTCCACAATGAACCCACTCTATTTGGTCCTGACGGGATGTCATTAATTGAGTTTGGCAAATCGAAACTAAAACGGGGGCCAAAAGGTACCCAAGATGCTTTGTGCGGCACTACGCCGCTAGAATCGCTTTGATTTTGACCAGCTCCATTCAACACGACAACGACAACCTGCGGGTCTAAGCTATGCTTCCAAACGGAGCGCACAACGCGCAGACACATTTCGCTTCGCTCCTCTCGGAAAAATTTGATTATAAGAGAGTTAGATAGCCGCGACGTGATAACTGCTATAGGTGCATTGTACTGTTTAAATATTATGCCCCCCCCCCCCCCCCAAATAGATATAAAAATAAAACCTAAAACAAGAAAACAACAACAACAGCGGTTTGCTTTGTAAATAGCTATTACAGGGCTGGATGTGGTGGTGGATTTCTTCTGTCAACGCGTTGTCGGGCTGGTTTTATAGGTTGCGTCCTAGTTTTTAGTCATTTTCTCTTGTGCTCCATGCTCCCCAAAAACGATCGTGCAGGAGTGTTTTGAAAAACACGTTTCCGTTGTCTCAATTGAAGTGACCGGACATCCAAGATATACTAGTTATGTCCGCTTTTTCCATTGGCCCAATGTGAGCCTCTTTTTGCTAGTGGACTTTTGAACATTTATCGTCTAAACAAGAGAACATTTTGTACCCTTTTCCACTCCCCAAAAAGTAGTTGTTCCGGAAGGTGAGGCCCTTTGCATAACTTTACGCCGTCTGGCTACCCCAACCCACCGTTCTATTTGAAAAGCCTTTTTGGGAGACACTATTTGGTGATATCTTCAGTAACCATCAGAGTTTTGTCCCACACTGAAGAGAGCTTTGGGTACCTATTTGACGCCATGATACAAGATGGCCCGAAAAAAGTGTGTGGCAGCTGCTCCGCAGGTTTACACCATTGACTAGAGGTGTGCGAATAGTGATTTTTGAAACCGAATCGAATACGAATCGAATAATTGTGGCACCGAATCGAATACGAATACGAATCGAATAATTTTCGAATAGTTTCCGAAGAGTAAGTACACAGCTACTAAAGAAGAGAAAAGGGATTATACGATTATTTTTATTGTACCAAAATGTTTCTAAAAATTATTGTAAAAACACGACTAGACGATAATGACTAGAGTTCAACGATATATAATTAAATAGAGACAAAAGCCACTAACATATTAGAATGCTAAACATAATATCATGGTTCACGCGGAGGCTGAACATAAAATCACAGTTCGCTTGAGCCTGGTACATCCTGAAGCAATGTACTTAATAGAATCTCTACATTTTCTTTTTATTCCTTGTTGTAGCAGATGTCCTTGAATCGAGGATCAAGGAAAATGGCAAGGGCGTGATGGGCCTGTGTGCTTACGTGTAGGAACCTTGTTTTCATTGATTTGAGAAGATTCGGGGGAAACGCATTGTCTTGTTCCACTTGCGCCCTCAAAAAGCAACATTTTCACACATTGATCAAGTGGAACAACCATGGAAAATGTTGGGAAAGACTCGACACAAGCAGCTGTTGTGGCTTCTTCATTTGGTTGCATAGGAGTGGCCGAAAAACTTCCACACTCTACTGCGCTTTCTCTTCGAACAACATTCCGCTTCTACCACTTCTGCTTCGCTCATACAGAGTGGCGGTACCGTTGCAACCAGTTCTGGAACGTCTCCACGACACGCTTTCTGAAAGCGTGCACGAGCGAAGTCTCGTGCGAAAGCGGTCCCTAAAGACTGAACCGCATGTATACGATTTAGCGAGCGACGGAGATTTCTCACTGCCGCTCGTAGCGTCGCTCGGTGTTTGGATTTCTAGAAAATGTCCTCATCACCTTGGTCGCTTGCTCACGCCACTTTCATGTGGCTTGCCTCATCATGCCACTGACCGAGCGACAGCAAAGCAGGTCGACGCCGCCTGTCTCGTCTCTTGGCGAACCGCTTTCATGCGGGTTATACTTAACACAGTAGTCGCTAATGGAGGCAACAGCAATGTACGTATAGAAAGAAACTGCTGCTGCGGAGGATGATAATCATTGTCTAGGAGAAGAGGGTACGTATTGCCATTTTGTGGACACGTGCGGCAGGTGTGCTGGAGCGTTGTGGAACGCTTGTGAAGGAAATCTCGCGGCGCGACACCGTAACGACTATTCGGAAATTATTCGAAAAATAATCGAAACTTTTAAAAGTATTATTGGATTCGATTAACGAATCGAATAGGGTAATATTCGATTCGTTATTCGAAAATGGCGAATATTCGCACACCCCTACCATTGACAAAAAGTTATCGCGTGCTCATACTCTTGATTTATTTTCACTGCAAATGCGTCAACATTATTGGCTAACACTACGACCTGGTGGTGGAAGACGGCGTGAGCTGATACAAGTGCTCAAAAGGCACTAGACGAGCGATTCAAGCCGGTGGTAAGCTTACGCCTACAACGACGCCAGGTCATGCTGCACCCGGCAATGACGAAGTTTGGAACGCAACGGCCCAACCGACAATAAAAGGGACATTCAAACAGTGCTTGAAGAAATCGTCGACCGTTTTGAGTGATTGAGAGCGGAAGATGCATCACTTCGTCAAAAGATACGTTGCCTCAACGAGACCGTTTATTTGTTTATAGAACAACACGCACCACAAACAAGTGATGGAGCTGATACTTCAAACTAGCTATCGTGTGCCCCAACTGCTGTAGCGTTTCGGCCTCTGCATTCCTAACATCAGAGTCTACAGATGCCTCGTGAAACTGTTTGAGCACTGTTTGACCTCGAAGCAACGCTTCCATGGGCACCACTTGTCGTCGTGGACCATCTCCTCCTGTTTCCACGAAGCAGCGGGAAACTTCGGTGAAACTACGTGGATGCGAACGGCTTCACCTATGTCACGTCCCGCACGCACGTTACATCATTCGTCGGGACTTCGAAAACATCGAATATAGCTGCAATTCCCCCTAAACCCTGAAAAAGTGCACGTTTATGTCAAGGCTCTCTCCTGAAACGACAACCAAAGACGTTTAGGACTCGGTCACACCTGTTCTACAAGGTAAATCATTTGTCTGGACTAAAATGAAAACAAACCTCACGTATTATGGATATTTTCAATTTCTTGTTGATAAAGAACGATCTGAGGCCCTAAACAGTGTGTTTGTCTGCTCAGAGGGCAGTATTTTCAGGGAGGTCTTTGGACCGCTTCCTCAATCACGCCGTTTCGGAAACGCAGATAGAGACGTTTCGGGTGCTGTCGGGGGGACGGGATCGAATCTAGCCTCATGACATATTACCTAGAAGCTCTGTTGACCGAGGAAGTAAAGCATCATAAAAAAATAGAAGGCATGATTTCAACCTTGCACCTAAAATATTCGTAGGGTGAAATGTAAAACTGACAGTTTTATAACACTTCTACACTAGTTCCGTTTGATGTTTAAAATAACAATGCTTTCTGAAACATAGTACCAAAGTGAAGATGATGTACTTATCTTATCTGGTTAAATTGTTTTTCTTTAACCGGAGTGGGAAATGAGGGTCGGGGTTTGCATTCATATCAAAGAAAATATTCAGTGCGACCTACTTGACATACTTGATGAAACTAGAGATAACTATAAAATTGTGAGCCTGAAACACGGACGTCAGCTACTATCTGTAATGTAACGCCCTCCACCTGGCAATTTTAACAATTGTTTGGCGTTTCTTCAGAGGTATTTAGATTTTGTTAGCGTAAGTAGCTATTCGCTCGTTTTTGGCGGTGATTTAAATGTAAATATTTGATAAACCTCGCTTGTTTCGACGCGACTTAATAGCACTCTTAGTAGTAGGTGGTTTTTCACTGTCATTTGGTCTCCCACTAAAGATACCTATTCTACATAAACTACAATTGAGAACGAGGGTGTTGGTTAATAGATACAAAACTTAAAAGTATAAAACAGCGAGGAGCAGGACGGGAACAGGACATCTTTCAAAGATGTCCTGTTCCCGTCCTGTTCCTCGCTGTTTTATACTTTCAAGTTTTGTATGTGTACATCAACTGTTATTGATATTTTTATTAGCGAAATAAGCACAGGGGTTGACAGTGCAGGTACGATAAGTAGTGACATAAGCGGCCATTTACCTATCATGTTTTAACACTCACCCATTATCCAGCAACGCTAGTAAAAACATTCAACTTCTCAACCTGTGACAGACCGCCAACTGCGATGTTTTCAAAATACAGTCATGGAAACTGACTGGAGCACAGTAGTTTTGAAACAGTGCGCGAAAGCACATATGACGAGTCTTTTAGTACATTTAAGTCCATTTACGTTGGTTCTTTTTGGTATAAGACAGTCACGGTTAAAAATCGAATAAGAAAACCATGGGTTACCCCACATATTTCAGCAATGATACCGGAAATAAATCGCTTGTATCAGACCTACCTCTCGTCAAGAGTTGACCGTGATATCCCTGCGTTAAAGAAATATCGTAATCAACTGACATCTGCACTTAAGAACGTAAAGTCAAATGATCACAAACGTATTTTTCATGACTCGCACAACGCAACAATCCAAAGAAATCAATAGATACGCTTTGAATATCTGGTGAAATAGTGTCAAGAATACCGCTCTCCGAGTATTTTATCCGCCACTCCACCACCTTACCTTCCAATGCTCACAATGACTGTGCTTCCTTTTTCATCTTGAGTGGAGTAGATGAATCTGTTTTTCTAGCCCGACACACGAATCAGAAGTGTTTTGTGTATTTATGGGACTTTGTAACAGCAGTCGTCACAACATTAATGAAATACAAATAAAGCCCGTTAAATTTGTGATTGATATAATCGTCCAGTGTTAGTATACATATTGAACTTGGCCTTGCCAACTAGCAAGTCCCCAAATACTATGAAACTCGCAGAAGTTTTTGTTTTGCATAAGGGATGTGATAAAAATGTTGTTACAAAATATAGACCATATATCTGTACTACCCAAAATATTTTCTGGCCAAAGGGCCAGAAAAATATTTTGTGTCGGTTCGGACGACTTTTTAAACTAAAACTTCGGTTTTAACTAACTTTCAGTTTGGTTTCCGCAAGGGAAAGTCCACAAAATACGCTTTGTTATCCAAAAAAGAACTAATAATCGGAAATATAGAGCAAGGACAGTCGACACTGGAACTTTTTATTGACTTTAGGAAAGGTTTCGATTATCTTAATCATACAACACTCAATAATAAACATTCCTAATATGGTGTACGAGGCACGTCTTTAGGACTTATTCAATTTTTACCTAGAACATCGCAAGCAGTGTTTCTTAATAAATCGTTATATTTATTCGTTGCAACTATTGAAATCTGGTGTTACACAGGGTAGAAAATTTGACCCACTTTGTTCAATGTATCGTGAACATCTATCAGCACTCACGTTTCATAATGTATGCAGATGATACTAGTATTTTTATTACAGCGAAGAATATAGATGAACTGATTATTAAAGGTAATGCTGTCTTGGAGAAGTTACTTTTATGATCAGAACAATACGGCCTTGAAATAAATACTGTTAAAACCAAATCGATTAGATTTAGACCAGTAAATAAACATATTACGCTCTTAAAATTATGCTCTTAAAATTGATTGCAGCCAGATTGAAAAATTAAGCATCCTAAAATGCTATTCGTAATTTTTTCAGAGTATATGCAATGGGATCATCCTAACTCACAAACCGTCAAAGGTTGCGGGTGTTATCGGTTACTGTCAATCTTTTGAGCTAAAAAAGTTAAGAATCAAATTTATCATGCTCTGTTTGGCTCACAGATTAACTACTGCTATTTAGTCTGGGGCATCAACGACCAAAGCTAATATCAACAAAGTAATGGTTCTTCAAAAATAATGCTTCGTTTTATTGCAAATGTTCCATACGGCTAAACTCCTATCTTTGAGCTACAATGTCATGAAAATGTTCAGTGTTTATGGCAATTTTTTTTAAAATTTACTTACGCCTTTTCAATTTGGGAGTTTATTGCTTTTTTGGCGGATCTAGCAAACCTGACTAAACTTGGATCAGTCATCAATGTTCGTCACAGAAAGTTCTGGAACTTTGCTTTTTTCCGTGCAAATTATGCACTGCAATCTCTTGCTCCTAACCTGCCTACACTGCTTAACAACATTTGCATGAACCGCACTGATATTCATTGTATAACTACAAAAACAATGCGCACTTTTTTGTTTGTTTATTTAAATATAATTGTTTTTGCGGAAATATTATAGAAATGTTCTCAATTGTTTTGACATAAATTTTCTGCAATGTGTTGAGTTGTTTTGTATAATTTTTAGAAATGTTTAAATTGTTGTGTGTACAAACATACAACAGCAATTTAAATAGGATTGTTTTTAAATCTTGTATTCTCTATACGTGCTAGGGCTCCGGACCCAGTAAAGCTGGCTATTCGTAGCTTTTTGTCCGGTGTCCACGACATAATGTTGCTGCTGAAATAAAGTTAATATTTCGGTATGTAACAACCACACTTGGCTCGACATTGCAACGTTCGAAGCATTCTCCCACGTAACACGTTGAACAATGCAGTCTTGTGTTTTCACAATTTTTTCCACACGCTACGTGGGTATACTTGCAGGGCATTCATTTCAAGGAAGTCTCACTAGACAATTGCTACGGGTTTATTGACGGGACTGCACGTGCCATCAGCCGCCCATCGAAAAACCAAAAGCGTATTTTTTCTGGTCAAAAGCAAATTTACGCGTTAAAATACCGTTCAATAATGCGTCAAAATGGGATCGTTTGGAGACTGAGCGGGTCATAGGTCGGCAGCCGACATGATGCTGGTGAGTTAATTTCAGCAGTGGCAGGTGCTTGTTTGAATAATGCTACGGAATACCTAAAGAAATAAATTGATAAATTGAGACAGTGAAACATGAAGCCCATTATCTGTCCTACGTTTTCTGTTTCAGATGTCCTGAGGAAAAATAAGACATACGCAAAACTTCAAAAGTTTGTCCAGGGGCACAGCTACTGTATTTACGGGGACCCTGCTTTCCGCTCAGGCCTCTGTTGCTGAATCCTTATGATGGGACAAGCTTAAGTGCACAGAAGCAAGCTTTAAACAGAGCAATGAGCACAGTAAGTCAAGATGTGGAATTGCAGAGCTTTTTGCTTTTATTGACTTTCGAAAAAAAAAAAACAACATTCACCGGCAGAAAGTGACACGCATGTACAAAGTTGGCGCTGTTCTTGCGGACTGTGACACCTGTGTGTATGCTTCACAAATATCGCAGTACTTTGGCATTGAGCCTTCAAGTCTGGAAGCTTACATGATATCTCAGCGCCAGTAAAAACAATACCATTTGACTTCAACGCGACTGCGTTTGATTTGTGACGCGTGTACGTACCGTGTCTAGGCAGACTTGTACGTAATGCGTTACCAGGGTTGGGAAGAGATACTCCAAAAAGTATTAGGAAATTTAAATACTGAGATAAATGTGTTCTAAGGTCAAGATACAAATACTGAGATACATTTGTCTTCTATATAAATGAACTAACGGATATCCCTGAGATACCTCAGCAAAAATGGCAAAAATATATCCCGGTATACAAATACAGATACATTGAGAAACACATCCTTCCCCCGAATGCTGGTAGGTGCGGAGGGTTCGGTTAGTGGCGAAGATAAATGATGGTCATTGTGTTTCTCTCTTTATAAACAAAACCGTGGCAGAAAGACAATGATCTGGTTTTAAATGTAAAAGACACTGTTGTCCTATAGCGCGTGTTTCTCGGCCTTTAGCTTCGCAACCTGAAACCTTCACGGCGAACACCTACACTAATAGTTCTGGCATATAGTTTAGAGACACTTGTCTCTTTTCAGTAATATCTGTCTGGTTGCTTTCAGGTGCCGATGTTTCCTGTAAAAGAGGTGGAATAAACATTTCAGGCAAATCTAGTTTTGTAAGTTGCTTTCAAGACAAACGTATGTTTTCTTCAAACATTTTTGTAGTATTTGCGATGCAGGGCACTCATAGTTGCAGATTGGGTCGCACGCTATCACAAGACTACTCTTATTCTTGGCATTGGAAACTTTGCGGTACCCCGTCTAATGTTCACATTATCTCGACATATGCAGTGAAGTGTCCTTCGGATAATTCGAAAAGAGACTTGAACAATGCTATCTTAGGCTAACTAACGCTCGGTCCTAAGCCATCACATTTATATATTATATATATATATATATATATATATATATATATATATATATATATATATATATATAAACGCAGGGCGAGTATATGTTATTTTTAATTAAAACGTTCTTTTTTTATCTCCACCAATCACGATGCCGCGGCCACGCGGAAACAAAATCTGTGTCGGGGCGGTCTCTGCGTCACTGCTGTGAGGAAGCAGATGTCGTGTTGCACTTTTCTAGAGAGCACTTCAGCGTCGCTGCGAAACCAGCGGGATTTCCTCTCTCTGGACAACTGTGAGTTTATACATTGGTATGGCACAGACCCTTTGCTGTCTGACTTGCAATTTTTATTTTCACACATGCAGTGCACATTTGTTTGATGTAGTCATGTGCTAGAAATTTCTTCCCTATAAAAAAGTGTAGGTAATCGCAAATCTAGTAATTTTTCTTGACAACGAGACATATGTTTATATTGTCTATCAAATACGTCTTTGAGGTAAATAAATGAAATGAAATATGTAAATAATTCGTTTTGCTTCAAGAAAGGCGAGAAACCTTTTTTTTTGTACTCGGAGGTCCTAGAAAGGAATTTAGCATTTTACCGTTTGGCGCTGAGAATAGTTCTGCTGCGCCCATCTGTGGGCTTGACATATCGTAGATTTAGCATTTACCGGAAGCGATGTGATTAATTTTATTTTACTAAACTGAGTTAAGAACGCAAGCAAAAAAAATGAAGGAAACAAAGCAGTTCCGAATTAAATTCAGCTTTACGCTCGTCCTGTCTTCTTTCCGTACTAACCTAGTAAAAGTTTCACCAGTATTTTTCTTATATATTTGGGTATATTCTAACGTGCTTAAGATTGCATCCCTGCAATACCTAGGGAACATTAACAAAACCTGAAACCACGAAAAAAAAGAAAGGAGGGCCGCATAAAAGGAAACACACACAGACCAGCGATTGATCAGGCAGTGCAATCTTAATCTTTCGTTATACTTGGCCAAGTCGGTGGAGGCAGCAAATGCTTCCGTAGTGGCCCATTGCTTTAAACGAACAAAATGTTTGTCCAGCAACAACTTAACCATTTTGTGCGCGTCTCCCTTACGTTAGCTTGATTCGAAAGGGGTAAAACTTGCGCACTCGACGCGACAATGAGGAAGGCATTAGTGCACGTGTCTGTGTCTCATGCATATATGTATATGTCTCTGTGTCTCACGTTTGAAATGAATTTCGGGGTAACTACAGAGAAACGCGCTGTTTGCACACAACTCCACCAGGGTCGCGTGAGGTAAAGCGTCGCGCCGGCGCCGTACCGACAGCAGCGCCACCGCTGCAGCGTGACGTCAGAGCTGCGTGTTGGTGTATGCGGAGAGCAAGTCGTCTACTTCTTGCGTAGGAGTTGTGGTGACGTCAGAATGGACACCTAGCTCTGGTTGGCTTTAATTGCAAGGATACGGGGTAGACCTCAATGCGAGATTCCTCGAGGTCGAACCACAATTTTGTTTACTCATTCAGCCGATAGGAGCTTGGCGTTCTGACATTATCGCAACCCCTGTAAAAGAAGCTGATAAACTTGCGCTCCAGGCTTCTGCTAATTTCAAGTCTGCTACTCTACTGCGGTCCATCTTTAATTGAAACGCGGCTTCTTGTTTTTAGTTACATTCGTTTAATCGAAGATACAAACGTGTCACTTATAAGTATTATAACAACCTACGTGGACATCTTACGTAACTCGCTGTCCGTTTTTTTTTTCTGTTATATTATTTGCGTTTTCTAGATCTGAAGCCTTCACCTTAATTTGAAGAATTGAGGTGAAGGCACATGAGTTTGCGGTCTTTTATCTTATATACTGATGTCAGATGTTCTTCAAAACACGTTTCTTCGTTGAAACGTAAGTAATTCACATTATGTATAAAATAATATTAATAATAAAAAAAAAATCAGAATATGAAAAATTAAATATTTTCATCTATGCCACCCCTGAGGCGGTATTGCGGTTTCTCATTTTGTTTAAGTACGCGGTTTTTTATCTTTGTTTCTCAATAGAAATATTAAGATTTCAATCACTTGGTGTCTTCGTAGATTTCTTTAAAAATAGTATCGTTTTCGTTGATTATTATTAAAGATGATAAATAATAAATGTCTCATATGACAAGTTGCCGCGAACGCAACAAACTTTGCGCTCGGCTCAGGAAAGTAGCACTCGCGCATTATTTATAAAAAAGTCTGATTGCGACCATACACAGTGATGTTCGCTGTTTCTTTCCCTTATTAAATGCGTTAATTATTACTCTAAGTTTTTTAAAATATTTCACGGAACTGTTTAAGGTGATGAGGTGTCGTTCTTTTACATTTTTTTTTAATTTTTTGCCCGCTTTAAAACGACGTATTTATCAAAAACACTCTATTTTATATCTGAAAACGTATCAAAACGCTTTTAATCAGGAGGGTCGCAGTAACTAACTAATATATTCCCACTCGAGTCTAGTTAAAAACTTTGATTATTAGCGTTGAACGATTACACTTGAAACCTATTCTACATAAAACTCTTACATGGACCTAAACCTGAGTAGGCATTAACTATTTGGGGTCCTGATCAGTGTTCACAAAAAAAAAAAAGCAACATAAGTTGAAGCCATAAAAAAACATCTCTGTGTTTAATTTTTAAATCTTATCTCCAAACTGCGAGCACTTATATATCGAAGGCCAATGTTTCAGTCCCAAGTTTAAAAGTCCGCAGTAAGATCCTATTACAGTTTTGCATCGCGTGAACGGCCCATTCCACTCCATTTATAGGTCAGTTCTCGCGCGTCTAAATCATCCCAATAAGCCTCGTATCTCTCATACCAGTGGCAGTGCGTTTTAGATACATTTTTATTGCATTAAAATAAAAATAAATTGCATTGAAAACGCAGCAAAAAAAAAAAAAAAAAACTGTGCGTGATCGATGTGCATTCGCTATGCGTGATCGGTTTACTATAGGCGATGGCAAACGCACAAAGACGGCGAGGGCCCGCGACAATGCACTTTTGGCGCGACTAGATTTCCCTCATCGGATTGTACACCTTGGGCTGCGGTCGTACTTCGAGTGGAACGGAGTATAGCGTACAAAGTTCTATTATTTTTATTTATCTCATTTTTAAGCGTAATTGTTTCCCCAATCCTCCTTTTGTATAATGCTGCGTGCCTGGAAGGCGAATAAACTACATGAAATTAATTTAACTACCGTGTTTTCAGCAGGCCACGGCTAATGTGTGGTGGTGGTGGCACAAGTGCTCCGGAATTCATATCGAACTCGAGTAATGGACCTTTTCCGAGAAGCGTTCTGCGCACGCGCGAGCGCCCGATGGCAATGGTAGTCGTACGCATGACCGAGGTTAAGGGTAGTTAACACGATAAAGCTTTATGTGGCAGCGATAAGATATTTCGATTGACATAACATAGCATTTTTGAGAGCGCAAGCTTACGCCGTCCGCTGACGGCGTCGCGTCGGCGGGATGCCGGGCTGCATTATGGAAATGTCCATATGCACCGCCGAGGCCCACCCCGAGCACGTGATCCCCAGATACGTGACCCCAAGGTCACTGACCCCCCGAGGTCATCGTGACCCCCAGAGGAGTTGAGCATGAGGGGAGAGAAGGCGGAGGAGGACGAGAAGAGAGAGGAGGCATGCACCCTCCTGAGGACCTTCCCACCTAAAGAGCTGCGCCCATTCGGCGCGCAGGGATTGTGAAACAAGCTTTCACTTTTTTTTTGCTCTTCACGTTATAGAAACGCGTTTTAACTATAGCGATACAGTCTAACAAGTCCGAGGTGTCTTCTGCTCTCTAAGCTCGGCTTATGACGATGCTGAAAGATGTCGAGACTTAAAAAAAACTGAGTGGGGCTGTGACACTGAGCTTCGACTAAGCACGTGAGGCGTCATGCTCAGCTGATGTCACTGGCGCAGAGTGTGCTTTTCAGTCTAAACATATTTTCAACCCCCACGGTCGGTCGGTCGTAGCGAATGGCCACTCCCAACTGGTTTGATTGTGGGTCAGTAAATGAACTGGATGCAAAGTCAGTAGTGACGATGTGATAGGTTGGACTTTTAACTTTAGTTTAAATTGAGCGGAAATAAAAAGTCGAAATGATTATGCAAACTCGTAATCGCCAGCCCCTTTGCCTTCAGCATATGCGTCGGCCAGTAGAACTCATTAGCTTGTACTACAATTCGAAATATCGTAATAAAAATGCGCTTATGTTATAAGTCGTCGAGCATAATGCAGTCGAGTGATATTGGCGAAAAAAGTTCTCGGTTGCATACAGTAACACATTTGTACAAAGTTTGGAGTTTAAGTGCATTCTTAAATTAAAATAATATTTGCGAACTTGTCACGTTGTTCTTAAAACTAGCGTTAAAAGCACCACTGTCATCAAACTAAAACGTTTTTCACCTAAGCTGAATAAACATTTTGATTAATTGCGTTCTCCAATGATTCTATTGATGCGCACGATTAAAGCTTGTGGAGTTCACAGATCACATTACTCGAATTTGGCTTCGGCTCTGTTTACAATTTTCAAAACTAGTTGTATTAAAAAAGTATTTTTAAGAAAATATGTTGTTTTTTAAGAAAATATATATATGACAGTGAAAACGTATACTCATGAGCGGTGATGTGGTGTAGCTCTGAAAACAAAATAGTCAATATAAATCGGTGAGCGAGTTTCACTTTGCAAATTTCCCTCCACATCGGTCAATAACAAGCATATGAAACCGACACTTGCCTTCAAGATACCGGTAAGTCACACAGACCACACACATTTTCCGTGCGCCTTATTTGTTGCAGTGAACGCGAAAGAGCGGTTTGTGCTTGCCTTAAATTTCTACCAGAGAGCGTCGTTCGCTGGCCCATTTTTCCGTAAATGGCATTGAATGGCTGTTTCAACGTTCTGTCTTAAGTAGACGACCGAGTTTTGTACGACAGATTCTGAAGAACCTTCATTTAAATTAAATAAAAAAAAAACAACAAAAGAAAACCTTGCTTAAAATATTTAATATGGCTGCAACCGCAACATTTTCTGTACGGAGAGAGGAGAGAGAATATAGGCGGGGGAACCTGGGCACTAAAGTGGTAGATGTAGAAAAGTAAAATAAAAAATAAAATAAAACAAAATGTTAGCAGCTGTTTTTGCAATGCCGGCTGGCGTTACAGAGATGTGCATCTACCTACATCTTTCTCTGCTATAACTGCATGCACGCACTAACGACTTGCATGCGTTACAGAACGCACATACAAACAGCGCGTGTATATCTTCCGCATGTGAGATTGGTTGTCAATCGTGCTACAGCGCACTGTAGCTCACACCACCCAGACAGGAAGCTCACGTTGCAGAAACCCTCACTGCCGGTTTTGATAACGACGGGCGCCGCACCTGGGTGTAGTCGCGTAGCTGCTACAGTCACAGACAACTTAAAAAAAAAAAAGTAGGGTGTGGCCACTCCAGAATATCTTATTATCTCTCCGACAATGATTGGGACTGCGGTATTAGTTATTAGTAGAGCAAAACAACAAAAAAAAGAATAGCAAGAAACCAAAAATCCTAACCTGCGAAGTCACTCTCTGTGTTTCCTAAGCTGCCTGTCACCATACTGCCTGCTGCGCATTAATGATACTAAGTGGGCAATTGCACAGCTCTAGTCCGACTCGTCTCTTTGGAGAGAAGTCACCAGGCACTTGATATTAAAGGCGGGCTGTTTTCCCCTCGTCTGTATCTCCCTAAAACAATTTTATACTTTTTAGTTCGGACTAAAACAGAAACTCTCAGTTTTGGCACGTACCATCTTAAGGCACTATTCCTAAACAATCACACACGCATAATGAGCGATTTTAGATCAAGTGAGCTCGGGCGAAATCGCGAACGGAGTTAATAAATTCCATTTAAAATGTTTTTCTACCCGTGAACTCCAAGAAGTGTGCCAGTCGCCATCTTCTGCATTGGTACAAAAACAAAAAAAAACAAACGAAAGTGAGGATACTTCCCTTACGAAGCGCCTCACGTACGAGCAGCGGGCTCACAGCCCACATATAGCGTTTAAAAGCTTGCGAATGGAAACGACTTCCCCCCGGATGTGAAATACTGAAGTGTCAAGGACACCCTGACTGTAATTAGGCATACGAAAACATGTAATCCTGTGTGGCCTATGCACGCGAAAGTTACTCCGTGATATTTGGAACCACACGTGCTTCTCTGCTTCATCTCGCCTGAACAAACAGTACGACTGCAAGCGCGAGCGTACTGCGTTTGACCAGGTCTCGTCTGCTCGACCGCTTTTGAAGTGAGAGTATCGGCCAAAACCACACGCTCGTTTTTAGAGCTCTTACAGTTAGTCGATTTTAGCGTGATGGGAAGTGCACGGTTAAAAACCGTGGGAGAGAAGGAGACAAGTGCGCGTGCGGAGATTCCAGAGCGCCGTGCTTTGACTGAAATGATTAGCGGGTGGACGCCTTTGTCTCTGCTCACTGTTCGAACGCTATCGAAGATTGAGTTGAGGTAGTAACAAAGGAGCTTGCGTCTACCCCCTCATCATTCCAATCAAAGCTCGGCGTTCTGACGTCACCGCGCTTTCTCGTTTCCTCCTCCTCTCTCTCAGTGTCTGCCCGTTCGGACGAACAGCAATGTGTCAGCGCTCATAACACCGTGCTTGCAAGTGCACATATACACGTAATACGACTAGTCACAGCGAGCATGCTATACTATGTTTCATACTTAGCGTGCAACGCTGTCAAAGCTACTGGCGCGAGCGTGGGGCTTGATCTCGTTGATCATTTGCACGCGTTTTCGCGCAAACGAAACCATTGATGAAGCCACGCGCTCGCGTCAGTAGCTATGACAGCGTTGCACGCTAAGTATGAAACATAGTATAGATATCGGAAGTTTCTCGTGATTGTAACGCATCACGTTTCCACAGTGCCGAGTACCTGGCGTCGTTTGGCCTTCGCGCGAGAGCACGTGCGAATGAGATGCCATCACAGATGTACGCGTTACCCCTTAAAAAAGTAACCAGAAACCGTTACTCGTTACTCGCTCAAAAAGTAACTAAATACGTTACTCGTTACCCATTCTAAGATGAAATGCGTTGCTTTACCTCAAAAGAAACGAGTTATTTTTCTCGTTACTTCCACGACCAAATACACAACTGCCTTTTTTATGGTTTATTGTTTTCTTTTCAATGGTCGTCGCAGTTAAGCAGTAGCTGCCTCTCGAAGTTTTCATCCGTTATGTTTGCCCTCTTCATTGAGAATACATCTGCGGCGACACTGACGAGTTGTTCTAATGACGCGCTCGTAGGAACGGCAGTGTGCTTCGGGAAGAGCTGGTGAATCTAAGATTCCCCTATCTCTTGCGTTCTTTCTGCATCTAAAGTTCGAAGTTGATAATGCGTTCTGTGCATTCCGCCGATGGCGATCTCCGGGTTTACATTCGGTATGAACACGAGTTTAGAAAGGTTCAACAAACGTATACCTTATTGTGTTCCTTGGGTGACGGACATTCCCAGCTGTAGAGTTCGGTTGACGTGTTCAGCGATAAACGTTGCTATACTCTCATGCTGTTTTGTTGTTTTTCGGGTTGCTCATCTGCCTTTTTTGCAATAGACGCATATTCAGGTTGCTCCTAAAAATAACAAAATGTCGTTATTTATTACCTCGTCTCAAAAGTAACTAAGTACGTTACTTGTTTCTTTTCGAGAAAAATAACTAAATACGCTACTCGTTACCGAAAAAAGCAACTAAGTAAAAGTTACTCGTTACTAGTGACGCGTTATGTACATGTCTGGATGCCATGCGTGTTCCCACAGCAGTGCGGGGTGATGTAAAGCAAGGTCAGAAGTGTAAATTCTCCAACTGTAGAGATTGCCTTAGATGTGTACATACAAAGACGCATGCGATTTCCTTTTTTGCTATAGCGTCATACCTAATTGATATGAAGTTGCCAATAAGCGGTGGCAATAATCTCCTCCGGTCGTTCACGGCGGTCATTTTGAAATGATCGTGCCTCGCGGCATACCCCGACTTGTTCGGAGATTGAAAGTGAGATTGGCTTCCGTGCAAGGCTTTTGATGTCGAGAAAATGCAGTCTTGTGTGTAATGTTGTCTTTGTTTTCTGTGAATAGTCGATTGGGGACATATCCTTGAAGTCTCCTAAGAATTAGTTGTTATCACGAGGAAAGGCGAGAACTTTTATGACAAATAGATAAAGAATAAAATAAAAACCAACGAGGAATTTGGTTAATAGTATAAATAAATAAATTGTTGCGTTAGAACCAAAACAGAGAATTGTGTACTGGACATTCGCGCAGAAAAAAACAACAACAGGGGGGCAAAGCTGTTATGTTAGGTAAAAAAACAAGTACACAGAAAGATACATATCTTGTGCTCAAGGCACAAGATATGTGCCTTGAGCTTCAACAAAATGTCGTTCAGTCAGCTGGAAGATAAACTTCCTTATTACTTCATATATGTTGTTCTTGAAGTTTCTAGCTGGAAACTGGCGCAAAATGTAGGGTTCAGTGTAGTGTTCATACAGTTGTTCCGCTTTCTTTAGATTGCTTTTTCTCGATTTTATCCTACCTGTAAAATAGAACAAATCAGACATGGTCTATGCTCCCCCCTCACACACACACACACACATGCACACGCACACGCACACACACACACACACACACACACACCCGAACTCACGCACGCACACGCACACATACACATAAACACGCACACACATAAGCACACACACCCACACACACACACACACACACACACACACACGCGCGCACGCACATTAATACGCCTGGTCACATTTATCACTCATTTCTGCGTGTAGGTTTGCTCCGGGAATGGCGATGGACTCGACCAGGAGCTGGGTCGTGGCTGCTGCTTCTGGTTGGATAATGCTCTTCAACTTTGCCATAATCCGGTCAGCGTCCGTCTTCTACGTCATCATCATCGATTGGTTCGGCGTCACGAGGGAAGATGCATCCTGGCCTCTTAATCTGGCAGTGGTTCTTACCAATTGCGCAGGTGACGTTTTCCCACGGCGTTCATGGGTCCGGCGCGCTGTGTGGTGTTCGCGTGAAGATACGCTCACTCAAATATTTAGGTGTGCGTGATGGCCACAAAGGGCCTACGGAACGATAGAATGGTTTAAGCGTAGAATAGTTTACACTTACAGAGTAGACAATTCTGCTGCTGCAGCAGCAGAATTGTCTACTCTGTAAGTGTAAAATTGAAGATAATAAATAAAAAAGCAAACACAATTGTCAAGAAAAATTTTAAGGAAAGACGTACGTTAATATTTTGATTTAGTTCTTACTTTTGAGGTTCCAAAAATGTTAAAAATATCGGATTTATTGATTTATCAAAATTTTATGATATAGCATTAATTATAACGCTCTAGTTCATTAACTCTAACCAATATGACACACCCACTAAACACAGAAGGAACGTTCGATATTATGAAATACATCGTGAATGCAGGGTGAAGCCATAAAAAAAGGTTTTAACATATCGCATACCAAGAAAGACAATCGGAAACAATCACGACGATAGAATTCAAGCGTTTTGTTTTAATTACGAATTGAAGGATATATTGCTATATATATAAAACCACTAATATATTTATGATTTTAAATTATTAAATTAGCAGAATGGTTATCCAATAGTGTTTTTTAATGTGTTATTTGGATTTGATTTTTAAACACTTATACATGAATTCTAACGGAATATCTCATATCTTGCAGCTCATGTTCAACACATATAACCATAAAGATTGTTAGGAATAACTTTGTTTTGACGTCGAATATTAGTTTAACACAATTAGAGGTACAGACGACGGAGGAAAAGGGGACAAGAGACATACACACACGTCTCAAACGCAGCTGAATATATTTATTCACGCATCAAGTTTTATATGCCACCCTCTGACACGACCTCCATAGACTTTGCACACGTCAACGCAGACAGTGCCACTCCCTTCATAACACAGCGAATGGTACCAAAACGAATATTCAACTCTTACACGACATTCACCGAGTTTACACACGTTTACATATCCATCGATCCATCCTCCATAACACATCCATTGGCGCAAGAACCAAATTTCTCTACCGAAACTGTATCATTCTCCCCCCCAAAATTAGATTTTAGACAATGATTTTCTTTCCATTTTCTTAGCCCGTACAGAAGTAAAGAGCTCCACTTCGCCGCATACAGTGCGATTAAGGGCTGGCTAATACAGTTTCCTACAGGGACATTCCAAATTGTTTTTAAAATATTTTTTTGTAAATTTTTTTTTACTCAGGACAATAGTGTCTTCCCACACCGGCAAACATTTATTGCTCTCTTCTACGTGCCTTGCAAGTTTGCAGTTTGTTGCATTATTCTTGACAGCCCTTTTGTGCTCGAGAATTCTTTAAATTTAACAACGCTTTGTTTGCCCAACGTAGGAAAACCCACACACAGGCCATTAGAATGCCATAGGGAACTCAGAACACCAACCTGGCATTTTACGGTGGCTTCCCTGCGCCTTTTCAACACCCCCGTAGTCCCCTGAAAATGACGTCAGTCTGTTCAACTTGTAATCTGTAGTAAACACCACCTTTACCCGGAACCGATTCGCAATCGCCATCAGATTGTGCAATAACCTGAGAAAAAACAAAATACACGCCACTGTGCCCGTTTTCTCCCTCCCTTTCTTTTTACTGCCACTAAAACGCCCTCGGCTTTTCAAGGCTACACCCTCCACTATGCCATTCAAACGATGCTTAACTTGTGTTTAGTAGTCCGCTTGTTTGGAAAAGTTCAAAGAGCTTGCTGAGTGTTTAGGTAGTTTACATCGGAAGTGCGAGGATATTTCTATGGATATAAAATACCTGTGCTACTCCCTTCATCAGCCTCCGTGACTCTTAAAGGAAAGGGAGTGGTTAAAGGCCAACTTATTAATGCTGCAGTCCCATTCGGGGATCGGCGTGGGAAGTTTCTTAAATTTTTTCTTGAATTACATCTGCGGTCCACAGCTGTCGAATTTAAAGGGGTAATTTTCCCCAAAATGAAAAAAAAAAGTATGAGTTGTATTGTCTTTGACTCCAGCCCTGTCCAAGATTTATCTAGCTCCATTAGATTTGGCCGGGTGGCTATTGGTACAGTTGTTGCCCAAGGGGTTAGTGTTAATTAAAAGGTGCAGTGTACTCAACTGTTGAATATAACGCGGGAGCGGTGGCCGGAGAGTCTGCATGTGTCATCTACAGGCTCACTCTGGCAGCTTATGCCGGTGTTGTTTTCTGGAGTTACACCCCCAGCTCCCAAACAATCACCGATGCGTGACTCGGCAATAAAAAATGTCGCTCTTTGATTTTGTTTTTCGTTGTTCAAAGAAGGTGGCCTTGATCAGAGAAACTGCAAGATTACCGAGATGAGGTAGCCCCGCATTCGCATGGTAAATGCGTCGGTGTGACTAAACGGAGCGGCAAAAACAACAAAACAAACAAGTAAAAATTTAAAGCGTGGGTGATAAAAAAAGAAACGAGGAAAGTGATGCGATAACTTTATCGGGGAGTGGCGACGATTGCAAGCAGAGCCGCCTTATTCTCTCCCGCATCATTGATTTAACCGCTAGACAGCTCTGATAATAGTTTCGGCCACCGCTCCCGCGTTATATTTAATAGTTGAGCACACTGTACGTCGACGATACTTTAATATGTTCAGAGGGAGAGGGAATCCTTCCCAAGGTCAAAGGTATCACAGATGAGGCGGCGCTTGAGTTTGTTTTCAGTTTCAAGGAACCTGTTGGGGGAGTGTTGCAGTTCTTAGATTTGAGGTCAAGCACGTTAGATGGGCTGTGCTGGAAATATGGGAAGCTTGCGGTGAAACCTTTGTTACCTTTCCAGAGTTGCCATTCAATGTTAGTTAAGCGATGTTTAGTAGTTATCAACGCTCTTAAAAATCTTGTCAGCCCCATGTTCTTGGGGCATTTAAGCATCAGTTGTTGAGCTTGAAGAATGCGTGGTCTTCGAATCACTTAGTGGAAATGGTAAGCTTGAAATGCCTAGAGGTTTTGTGTGGCATTGAAAAGAAAACGAAAAAGAAACCTGACAGGGCGGCATGAATTTCGTTTTTTACGGGTATTCGCACAATTTCATGGCGGTTGCGAATAGGTTACAGGTAAAGGCGGTCTTTACTACAGACTACATGTTGAACAGGACGACGCCATTTTCAGGGGGACTTCACGAGTGTTTAAAAAGGCAAAGGGGAAGCCCCTGATAATTGCGAGGTTGGTGTAGCCTATGACATTCCAATAACCTGTAGGTTCTCCTACGTCGGGCAAACAATGCGCTTTTTAATTTAAAGATTACCCCAGCAGGGCTGTCAAGAACAATGCAACAAACTCTGAAATGTCAAGGAACGTAGAGGAATGTAATAAATGTTTACCGGTGTGAAAGGACACTATTGTATTGAGTAAAACAAATTACAGCAAGAGTTTTGAAAGAAAGAGTTAGGATTGGCTCAGGAGGAAATTGTATTAGACAACCTTCAATCGCACTGGATGCGGCGACACTGAGACTTTTACTTTTGTAAGGGGTGGGAACGAGAAAAAAATATATATTGTATAAAATAAAAATAGAAAAAAAAACGCGGGCGAGCTGGCGAATGACTACCACAGTAAACCCGAGACATCTGAATACTATTGAAATAAACAAAACAACGAAGTTACAGGAGACTTCGTTGTTCTGTCAGTTTCCTTTAATTATTCCTTTGTCTCGGTTTACCGTATTTGTATAAAATCTTCATTTATTTTTGTGAGCTTGATACGGGTTTCTTAAAGAATTATGTGTCCTGTACCATTGGATGTGTTATGGAGGGTGTTGCAATGGATGTGGGAATGTTGGCCAACTCGGTGAATGTCGTGTAAAAGAGTGGCATACACAGTTTTGTACCATTGGCTGTGTTATGGATGGCTTAGCGTTCACTGTGCGAACGTGTGCAAACCCCTCCTCCCCCGTCGTCTCCATTTAGAA
Organism: Ixodes persulcatus; assembly: GCA_013358835.2. Classification (NCBI taxonomy): domain Eukaryota; kingdom Metazoa; phylum Arthropoda; class Arachnida; order Ixodida; family Ixodidae; genus Ixodes; species Ixodes persulcatus. The sequence continues at coordinate 603,170 of JABSTQ010009494.1, read as the reverse complement.
TAATGTGTCACGTCAACCAGCTGACCTGTTTATTAACCTTGTCTTTTTACATATTAGTTATATTTATATTATTTCGGCGGACTTCAGGACTTGCTTTTAGAAAGTATGAGAATCCCTATTAAATAAAATAATAAATAGAAGAAAAAAATATAAGTTTTTGAGAACCCTGGGAGGTAGTTATTTTATGCTTGAAATTATTGACTGATATGAGTATACAAATGAGTATGTATGAGGAGGAGGAGAGCAACTTTATTAAAAGCCAAAAACTACGGCCTTGTGAAAAGGAACGCTTGCTCCGCCAGGGCCCATTGGAGGTCCGCCGAGTCCGAGCTGAGCCAAGCATTCCAGGAGGGAGGGGATGGGTACGGGAAGAAGGGAGAGTTGAGCGCAGTGTTACAGGCGTAGAGTATGGGCTCTGTGTCAGCCCTGACCTCTGGGCAGTTGGGACAGTGAGCTGTCCCCTGCCACCTGAAGTTGTAGAGCATTAGCGGGTTGAGGAGAGTGTTGGTTTGTACTTTGCGGAGAATGTGTGCTTGTTCGGTGCTAAGTGAGGGGTGTGGTTTTGGAAGGGTTGTACGGTTTTCCCTAATGTTTTTGTAGTGTTCAGCTATGTGAGAAGTGTCATTGCATAGTCAGCATGACATGAGTGATGTCGGTGGCGGAGCTTTGGTTGCAGGTCATTTACAGCTTCACAATAGAAACCGTAACATGGAGCGTAATGTTTAATTTTCCATAAAGCTGTACGCGAGGAAGTTTAAAATTGGAGCATAATATTCAATTTACGCAGGACCCTTGGCTGGAGTACTGTCAAGATATGTTGCTATTTGGAAGCTGTTGCTTGTCACTAGTGCGGTGAACAGCTTAGCCGTTTCTGCCTGCTGCTTCGCCAGAAACCTCGGCCACCTTACCATCTTGTTGGGCGTCGTCCATGGTAGGCTGTGTGTTTTGCACTTTGAATGTCAAAATAAGCTGCCATACTGCTAGTTTTGCTCTAGTTGCCTATCCCAGATAAGGTTTTACCTTACAAGTTTGTCCGAGCGCAGGCGAAGCTATAGGAGCCGAGCAAGCTAATCAAACAGGCCAAGCGTGCAAACTTACCGCGTCCATAATGTTTCCATCTGTGTGTTATTGCCTTCTAATCCAATTAAGCAGAAAAAGCGTGCAACGACGTTGCGGTTTTAGCTTGTGTTTGTGTTTACGAGTCCTCAATAGTCGGTTACAAGTCAAGAAGGTAGCGGCAAATGCCCCTCAAAGGGAATTTTGTATTCCTCCGCCACCAATCGCGTCCCGTTGTTTCCGTGACGTCACGACCTGCCCGAACCAATCTTGTTTTGGCAAATAAATATTTTCAACATGGCTGCCGGGCAGATTTTCTACGACTCCAGTATCTTCCAGCAATTATTCTATTTTTTAACGCGGTTTTTTACTTACCCGACCATACGTCGCTAAGTCGTAACCACGTCCACTTTTATTCGCAATAGTTTCTGCGGGACAGCGTGAAAATCCAGCGATAGCATTGCCATCGAAAAGTTCGATGCGGGAGTAAGGCCTAGCATCGTACATACGTCGAACGGCGTCTGCTTCTCTGCCTCAGGTTCCGCGTCAACATCGTGATGGCAGCGGCCTTTCTTCGCAGTGGTTTCCGTGGAACGACGTTAAAATGCAGCGGTCAGCAAACTCTTCTTTATAAGTGTAGTGGACTGTGCGGGAATAAGTGAAATAAGTGAACCGCGAACACAGTAAGTGTCTTCACCCGATTTCGACCGTATCTTTGCTGGCGTTAATAAATAGTCTGTCTACTGAAATGACGCCTTCGAAGCAGTAGGTATTCATCTGTGAAACGTGGCGTCCTTGTCAAGTTTCCGCGTCGCAATCAGCATGCACGCTAATCTATGACTGCGATAGTACCCGCGGGTGCACCCTCGTTTACAATAATGAGCTGTAACCTATATGTGGCATACAAATGATAAAGCCAGTGATGCGTATGTTACAAACATTTAATTGATATTGTTTTGGACGTTAAGAAGCTGATGTCTTCTTTTGGGAAAAATATCAGAATTTGAGGGAAGCAGATTTGGTTCTCTCAAATGCTTCCGAACATTCTGCTTGCTCTCAGAGGCCCTGTCAGTCGTATGTTTATGCTTCGAAACCCGGGTGCGTGACGCGTGTACCCCCACTCGCGTCGCGTCGCGGCCTGGGGTATTACCGGTAAACACGCACCAACTTTTCCAATTTACTTTAGAAGGAAAATGTGTCCACAATATTGGATCGCAGCTTTGGTTTAATAATTTGTAAAAGATGAAAAGTATGTCAATAAAAATTGATTGCAAGGGCAGCTTCCCGCTTCATGAATTGTGGCTTTCTTATATATGAAATATTTGTTTAAATAAAAAATTGAAAACATACCGAATACTCAGATGTCCTGATCTTGGTCCGAATGCAAGTGGCAGAATGATTTGTCTTTATAACAATAAAATCAACAATGTTTGAATTCAAGCTACAGCTCAAACCGCCTAATTACATTTCTGATGTATGTTTATCTCTGCATTATACCAGGCCGTAGCCGCGAACGAGCTCTTCAGAGTCTGCCATCATCTTTCTGGTCTACCTTGGCAAAGACAGACTCGTGTAAAAAACATATTGAGCTTCTCGGAGGCAACTTCGCAGTCCTCATTGTAAGAGCTTTCATGAAACCATCGGAAAGAAGGGTCCCTGTCGGTCATGTGAATGGCAACAGACGTCCAGTTTATGCTTCGAAACAGATCATTGGCAGTTAGAGTTAGCTGCCCGCAGTGCTGAGTGGCCCCGGTCATGTGAATGGCGACAGACGTCCAGTTTATGCTTCGAAACAGATCATTGGCACTTAGAGTTAGCTGCCAGCAGTGCTGACGCACGCTATTCTTATTCTCAGAGTGGCCTCGGTCATGTGAATGGCGACAGACGTCCAGTTTATGCTTCGAAACAGATCATTGGCAGTTAGAGTTAGCTGCCCGCAGTGTTGACGCACGTTATTCTTATTCTCAGAGTGGCCTCGGACATGTGAATGGCGACAGACGTCCAGTTTATGCTTCGAAACAGATCATTGGCAGTTAGAGTTAGCTGTCCGCAGTATTGACGCACGTTATTCTTATTCTCAGAGTGGCCTCGAACATGTGAATGGCGACAGACGTCCAGTTTATGCTTCGAAACAGATCATTGGCAGTTAGAGTTAGCTGCCCGCAGTGCTGACACACGTTATTCTTATTCTCAGAGTGGCCTCGGTCGTGTGAATGGCCACTGACATCCAGTTCATGCTTCGAGACAGATCACTGGCAGTAAGAGTTAGCTGTCCACAGTGCTGTCACACGTTACTGTTGTTTTCAGAGGGGCCTCTGTCATGTGAATGACCACAGGCGTTTCCTTTAGACTTCAAAAAAGAACACTGGTACTGCGATTTCGTTCTCCGCTGTGCTAACACACGGTTTTGTTATTCCCAGAGGCCTCAGTCGTGTGAATGGCCACAGATGTCCCATTTATGCTTCAAAGCAGCACTGGCAGTGATCTGTTGTTGTTTTTCTTAGACAAAAAAGAGCTTATTTGCAATCAAAATTCTATTTGTTGCGTAGCAAAGATGTTTGGACAGCGGGAAGGGCCAATATGGCATCTGATGTCTTTGCCGTAGATGGGCTGCAAACTTTTGTTTTCGCAAAGTTGAAATCTATACTTGTGATTCATGGCACAGTGCAATGTATAGACCAGCTTAGACATTATCGCAACAAAAATAAAAAGTTTGTCTGGGTGCTGCATATCGAAATGCTATATGGCAACGAGCAGAGAAGCATGACAACATGAGACATGGGAGGTCAGTGGTGGACAAGAACAACGATCCGATTTTAAAGCATATGAGTGGTCCTTAAAAGGACCGATTTGTGTTCCGATATGTTCCACGCTTTCTCCATGATGGTGGCGTTAAGCTTCGTCAAAGGGCTCGACACCAGACAGGTCACTCTCGGATGGGGTGTCCTCTCCATCCAGCTGAATGACGATGGGCTGGATGTGGGCGCTTGTGGCACCGCCTCGTCGGAACGTTGCTTCGATGTCAATAACGTGCCTGACAGCATTAACCCAGTTGTCAGTGGTGACCTTGTCAACTTCTTCGTTGAGGAGTGTCCCCACGTCGACAATCTTGAACGTCGTGTTTCGGGCAGCAACGCCGTTCTTGATCTGCGCCCATATCAGTTCAATGGGGTTGAACTCGCAGTGATACGGTGGGAGCCTGACCACAGTGCAGCCAGCCGTCTCGGCAGCAGTGTCCACACGATACTTCAGGTGCTGTGGCTTCACCAAGGCCACAATGTCGAGCAGCTGCTTCTTCAGCATCTTGGGGTCCCATGAAACTTTTTTAGACGTCAGCCACTGTCGGATGTCGTGCTTGCGGGAACTCGTCGTCGGCACTGCTTCCAACCGCCGTGAATGGTAAGAAGCGTTATCCATGACGATAACGCTTCCTGTCGGCAGTTTGTCGAGGACACCGTCGAACCACTTCTCGAAGCGGGCGCCATTCATTTCCTCGTGGTAATCGCCGGTCTTTTGTCCACGGAACACGTCCAGGCAGCCGTCGACGAAGCCTTCATCGCTGCCGATGTGGGTGACAATAAGACGCTGGCCCTTCCCCGATGGCTGCTTGAGGCCAGTCGAGAGACCACGCATGAAGGCGTCGTGAGACGAGGCCACGGTCGTGTCTACTCACACCCTTGAGGCAATGTGCCCTGCCGTCACCCACGTCTCGTCCAAGTAGAAGATCGTTCGACCATCTTGTCGGTGACGTGCGATCTCATGCAGGTACTTCTGCTGCCAGGCGACGATGTCCTTTCGTTCAATCAGCCGCGAGTTTCGTTCCCTCTTGTCATGCTCGAATCCGATGTCGTGGAGAAGGCGACGCACAGTCCAAGCCTTCAACGAGGGAAGTTCAGTGCTCGTGCAGAATTCGGCCGTTATCTTCTTGACCGTGGGGACCTCGTTCCGTCGAAAGAAACGGTGGACGCACGATCTCAGCGCGCACAACGTGAAGTCGCCGTACCTGACTTTGCGCCGCCTCTTGCCTTCACTTGCTCGGCGCTTCCGAGAAGGTGTCACAACTTGTCCCTCAGTTTCTTTCACCTGCTTCCTAATCTCGAGGACGGTGCGTACACCAACGCCAAGCAGTTTGCTGACTTTGATGCAGGACTCCTCCACAGTGAGGCCGGGCTGGCCGGGCTTGGCGGGCGGTTCGTGTCGCATCTGAACGTACGCGTTCATTATCAGCTGCCGTGCAACTCGGTTGAGGACATCGCCGCTCTTATGCTTCTTGTAGAGGCGCCTTGGCGTAGACGGCGAGGCCAGGCGAGGCTGCACCAGACTCTCTTGACGAAGCAGAATCGGAGGAATTGCATTCCGCTGTCTCCACGTTGGGATTCATAACGGAAAAGAAAAGACGACTTCGGAATTTTCAAAACGCGAATCGCAGGGGGTTTCAAAACCCGAAACGCATGGTTTTTTTAACAAACGCAGGAAATGCACAGAATGTACCTAAGTTGTGTAGGAAGGTTATCAAGCTAAAACCAACAACCATATATGCATTACTTATAAAAGTTACAATTTTCGTTGCACTGAAGCCTTCTTTTTACTTCAACCTTCCGGAGCGAGTAATTTGCCTCGGCTAGGTGGCGCAAGCTGCCACCCGCTACAAGGTCTGTCTGTAGTCAATATCTATCCATTGAAGCAGAAGGGGCGTTTTCAGCGAACTATTTTCTCGACTGCGGAGGCGTCTGAAGCGGGCGCATCACGCTTATGGTGAGGAGCGTCTACTACCTTCTTAACTTGTAACCGACTATAGGCAATAACTGCTCTCGGACTGAAACTGAGACGATGCATTACTTGAAGTATTATTGGAGTACTTGGATATTATTAATTGGTCAGCAATTGAGAACGAATGCACTACTTCATAAGTATAAGCCTTCTGTGTACTGGTTCTAATTGACTTTAGTGTAATACTTCGCGGGAGAAGTCCTTTTATAAAATTAAACAAACAAACTCAACGAAAGCTAATGTGTTACATGTTTAACATGCTCTTGTTTATGCGCACAGGTTGAGCGCACCAAGTTTGATTTCGTTACCATAATATAACTTTGAGGCCGGTCGATAATCGACCACTGTACTTCGTTTAAGGGTAGACAAAAGCAAGCAAGTGGCGAAAAGAGGTTTCAACCACTTCAATGACAATGTTTTGCCTAAAATGTGAAGATATAGCATTAGAGTTTTGAGGCGCATGCATGCCCCGTTTACATATAAAGAGTGCGATCAGTCCCATGCGATATTATATGTCCAGTTGAATAAAAAGGCAACGCATTTTTTTTCTTTTTTGTTTGGATAGGAAGAAGGTAAAATTCAGCGGATGTTTAAACTTTCGTTTATACAGGCGCCGATCGTTTCAGCTTGTTTTAAAGTGCCAGCATTAATCTAGACACCTATATTAGCGTGATGCAAATGCTTAGAAGTTTGTAGATATTTCGACTTTATGTAGTAGGTAGGTCATAATAGTCATAAAACCACGTAGTAAAGAACAGTTCATTCATCTTTAGCAAAATTATCAAGCGTTCAAACAAATGTGTAAACCAGAATTTAACGTCGTTCTACCTTTTTAAATCAATGTCATGTAGGTTTTGGTTCGACAAGTAAACCTGAACTCCGTTTAATAAGAACTGAACACAGAGCTACAGGAACTCGGAGCAGCCATGAAGAACTTTGGTCGATGCGTTTTTCTTTTTCAAAAGAGAGGCTTTGTGTTTAAATGTAGTATACATACAGGGTATTCCACCGAACCCAGGCCCCAATATTTTTGCAAAAACTACGCACCTAACAGAAATGAGATTAATACCGTAATATTCGGTTTTCAGAGGCCTATTTAGAGAGGTTTAAAGAGTTTAGGATGACTCAGTTTTCAATTAGGATTTTTGTAATTAGGTGTTTAATTAGTAAAAAATAACGTAGTCTTAATTAGAAACTTCTTTGGAACCTAAGGAAAGCACCAAGTTAGTCAACTTAAACAAATATTTGCGGGGTAAGTTTTTGTGGGGTTTCGAAATCGCACCATTTTGACGCACGCGCACGAACATTAACCTTCTAATGGTAGCTCCCACAGCCTCGTGCCTGTAGCACAAACAGTAACGTTTGCGTACCACCACTCTTCCCAAGTGTTTTAGGTCTTTCTAAAATTTACTGATTTTGTTGCGTGATAATGCCCACCCAATTTCTAGTCAGAGCTTTACATTTACTTTCAGTTAAAAAATTATTTTGCGAAATGTCAAAACCTAATTATCGTCCCAAACCTTATGCATTGGCCCCTTGGCAGTGACTATTTCGGCATCGATCCTGCTTTTCTGTGATGCGTAGTTTTCATTGGAAAGGTTATAACGATATGCGGTGAAGGACCCATGATATAATATAGAACATATTTGTATTTTTAAGTGCATTGACGGAATAAATACAAGAAGTGTAGGGAATATAGCATTCGAAAAACAGTTGATTGTAGATTGAAAATATTAAGTGGAATACACAGTGCTTTTATCTTAATTTGATGGGTGCCTGATGCACTTGGCACAATTTATTCTTCACGTAAACATAGCGCTAACAAAATGAGTCTGGGAGTAAACATCGCAGCGCTGGACCTGTTGTGTTTGTTATTCGTATGAATACAACGCGTTTAATCTATATATCTAAAATATCGTGATGCAAAGATGACCTAAACCAGGGGTCTCCATACATTTTGGTTAAGGGGCTGGGATCGGGAATCGGTCGCTGTCTCGAGACCTGGAAAATAAATAAGCTAATATAAATGTGAAAAAAAACTAAATAAATAATTATATACAAGCATACAAAAGCAAAAATCAAAGTTAGAGTGAAAAAAGTCTAAAGTGAATGAATACATATGCTATGCTTTTGAAAATCAATAGCGCGCTAATTATGACATTACACAATATCCCCCTCCCCCCTCCCCCCTGTAAACCATCCACTCCAGGCCGTCATGCCATCCATATCGTAATAAAGTGTAACAACAACAATTACACAATAATTGGGACCCAGAAAACGCACCAGGCCTAAGTACAATTAGGAACTTTGGCATGTTCATAAAGGGGTATTCACACGAGAGAGAAATCCCGGGGATTTCTCCCCGGCACGCGCATCTCACGACGAAAACGTCAGGCTTTGCGATGTGCAAAAGCCTCGCGTTTTCATCTCGTGAGGCGCGCGTGCCGGGGAGAAATCCCCGGGATTTCTCCCTCGTGTGAATACCCCTTTAAAATCAGAATAATCAAGAAACAATAAAACTAATGCGGATAATATGCGATAGATACGACATAGGACGCTAAACACAATATACAATAAAAGGAAAGATACTTTTGACATATTTAGTTAGCGAGATATAATATAGGGGATTAGGAATAATGATGCTGGTGATGTCAATGTCAAATGAATAATATAATAAAACAACACGCCTTAAAATTATATTTTTTTGGCACCTTCGTTTACGCGGTTGTGCGCGCGTTGTTGCGCCGTTTTCTTACACGCGCTTTTTCTGGCGCCGCGGTAGCAGCCGGCTTGCTGGCAGAGGGCCGCAGGGCCGGGCTTCATTGGAAGGACTAAGGGCAGCCACGGGCCGTTTGGAAGACATTTGCGGGCCGGATATGGCCAGCGGGCGGGTTTTGGAGACCCCTGATCTAAACTAAAGATAAACTCGAAAACTGAAAATTTTTGTTTTGTTTTTAATAACAATAAACATTTACGGCGTTTATATGACAGAATCCTAAAGGGATACTTAATCGAAACTTCGAGCTCAGAAAACAAGGCTGGACGGATAAGCGGGACGCTGCAAAACCTATAAACATCAATCATACAGCAATATCTCTAACGGATCGCCGTGTTTTTTTGAAAAGAAGTGCGCGATTGAACACGGCCGACGAGGCCGACGAGACTAGTCACGTCACGATCCTCATCTCCTCTCCTCCTTGCTACGTCCCGTCAAGCTGGTGAATCGAAGCGAGGTGAGAGGAGAGGCCGCTTCCCCTCATTCTCAAATTTTCCAGGAGGACAATGACGTCATAACCCTCGTTTGATCGCGCCTTTCTTTTCCTAGAGTGCGGCCATCCGTTTATGATGTCGATGTATGAGTCGACGTTCTAGAGTTCATAGCGTCCCGTTCAACACTTCTGCGCTCTTGTTTTGCGAAATTCGAATTTAGGTTCAGTATCTCTTTAAACAACATTGTTGAGTTGTTGTATAAAAGAGACGCGTACTGCTAATATAAGTGACAATGCGTTTGCCAGAAGTTTCTCAAAGCTAGGAAATTCAAACGAACTTCAAAATATAATCACATAAAGTTTGTTTCTGGAAATTTCGCAAGTTATTTTTCCAGCTTTAAGCTTGTGCGATGTCTTTTTCTAAACCTGCGGTGTACAGTGTTATATATTTTGGACATTCCCCAAATGATGACTGACACCAATGCAAGTGAATTGTTAAGCAATAAATATACAAAAAAAAAGCGTACCAGGAAGATAATATAAAAGTTTCGTCATTCAAGTTAATTAAGTACAACATTTTGACTGGCCACTTGGCCTCTCTCAAGCGCCAGACATAACAACTGCTGATGCGATTTCATAAACCTTTCGAAGATTTTTGTTTTTCAGTTCACGCACATCTACGCATGGCAGTACCTTCCAGACAGGTAGTCAGCACTCATAGTTCCACTTGAGTAAAACGAAAGTCCGACGCATAGTGCAACCCTTGTCAATTGGGTAACTCTCTATACTGTTTTTCCTCTTCTGTAGTTTCTGATGACACGTTATAGTCGTTGACAGCTGAGGAAACGCGAGGCGATTCCTAAGCATCTTAGTATTGCTGAACATCCAATAAGACTGCGCATTAGAGCCGACAAGAATGTCGAAGAACAAATCAGAAAGGAAGAACCGTCAACATAAAAAAAAACGCCCTGCGTTTCTCAAGCTTCCAACGACTATATAGTAAAAATCCCGTTTTTAATCTTCATCGATTCTTCGTGCGCTTTTATTTATCACCGTCATCCATCGGTTGCAGGTTCAAGCAACGCCTTCACGGGTCTGTGCTTCACGGTCATCAATCAACACTTCTACCGGTACAGGACGGTGGCATCAGGAATCGGCAACGCAGGAGTCGCCCTTGGTGGCCTAATATTTGCTCCCCTGGCGCAGTTCTTATTCGAAGAGTTTGGTGCCAGGGGAGCGTTTATTTTATGCGGAGCTGCTATGTTGCACGCCATCATGGGGGCCCTGTTTCTGCGCTTGTTGCCGGAGGTTTCAGAAACGCCACCCTGCACGTACAGCAATGCAGCGAGGTCACAAGGCCTGCAAGAGTCCCATGAAAGAGTTGAATTTCCAGACGCTGATTTTGCGTTCAATAGACCCCTTGGTTTCCAGAGACTCCATGACGCGAGGACACGTAATGCAATGAAGGTTGGAGACAGCGACCATAGAAGTGACGTTATTATAGACTTGAAGCAGGACAAAAACCCGCCTTATGCATCAGCCGACATTCCAAATACAAGTAGAAAGCTTCAAAACCTGCATTCGTTCTGTGAACACCGTCTTGGAAAGTCGAAAGGCCCAGAACGAAACACAGGCCACTCTTTCAGACTCCCAGACCCAGCCAATAATACGAGCACAATCGTACCTTCAGCAGGTGTAAATGTCATCTTTTATCCATTTTGAAATATCCTAAGTTCTACCTCATCTGTTATTCATTTCTATCGTGTACATGAATATGACGACATACTTATCGAACATTATGGACCTCGCAAAAGACCGGAACGTTGACGACTGGAATGCGGTGTTCACTGGTGTCGATCTACGCCATTGGAGACCTGTCGGCAAGGCCTTCCGTTATGTGCCTGGCGCCTTTCTGCGAAATTCGAATTTCGGTTCAGTATCCCTTTAAACAACATTGTCGAGTTGTTGTATAAAAGAGACGCGTACTGCTAATATAAGTGACAATGCGTTTGCCAGAAGTTTCTCGAAACTATAAAATTCAAAAGAACTTGAAAATATAATCACATAAAGTTTGTTTCTGGAAATTTCGCAAGTTATTTTTCCAGCTTTAAGCTTGTGCGATGTCTTTTTCTAAACCTGCGGTGTACAGTGTTATATATTTTGGACATTCCCCAAATGATGACTGACACCAATGCAAGTGAATTTTTAAGCAATAAATATACAAAAAAGCGTACCAGGAAGATAATATAAAAGTTTCGTCATTCTAGTTAATTAAGTACAACATTTTGACTGGCCACTTGGCCTCTCTCAAGCGCCAGACATAACAACTGCTGATGCGATTTCATAAACCTTTCGAAGATTTTTGTTTTTCAGTTCACGCACATCTACGCATGGCAGTACCTTCCAGACAGGTAGTCAGCACTCATAGTTCCACTTGAGTAAAACCAAAGTCCGACGCATAGTGCAACCCTTGTCAATTGGGTAACTCTCTATACTGTTTTTCCTCTTCTGTAGTTTCTGATGACACGTTATAGTCGTTGACAGCTGAGGAAACGCGAGGCGATTCCTAAGCATCTTATTATTGCTGAACATCCAATAAGACTGCGCATTAGAGCCGACAAGAATGTCGAAGAACAAATCAGAAAGGAAGAACCGTCAACATAAAAAAAACGCTCTGCGTTTCTCAAGCTTCCAACGACTATATAGTAAAAACCCCGTTTTTAATTTTCGTCGATACTTCGTGCGCTTTTATTTATCACCGTCATCCATCGGTTGCAGGTTCAAGCAACGCCTTCACGGGTCTGTGCTTCACGGTCATCAATCAACACTTCTACCGGTACAGGACGGTGGCATCAGGAATCGGCAACGCAGGAGTCGCCCTTGGTGGCCTAATATTTGCTCCCCTGGCGCAGTTCTTATTCGAAGAGTTTGGTGCCAGGGGAGCGTTTATTTTATGCGGAGCTGCTATGTTGCACGCCATCATGGGGGCCCTGTTTCTGCGCTTGTTGCCGGAGGTTTCAGAAACGCCACCCTGCACGTACAGCAATGCAGCGAGGTCACAAGGCCTGCAAGAGTCTCATGAAAGAGTTGAATTTCCAGACGCTGATTTTGAGTTCGATAGACCCCTTGGTTTCCAGAGACTCCATGACGCGAGGACACGTAATGCGATGAAGGTGGGAGACAGCGACCATAGAAGTGACGTTATTATAGACTTGAAGCAGGACAAAGACCCGCCTTATGCGTCAGCCGAGATTCCAAATACAAGCAGAAAGCTTCAAAACTTGCATTCGTTCTGTGAACACCGTCTTGGAGAGTCGAAAGGCCCAGCACGAAACACAGGCCACTCTTTCAGACTCCCAGACCCAGCCAATAATACGAGCCCAATCGTACCTTCAGCAGGTGTAAATGGTCATCTTTTATCCATTTTGAAATATCCTAAGTTCTACCTCATCTGTTATTCATTTTCTATCGTGTACATGAATATGACGACATACTTATCGAACATTATGGACCTCGCAAAAGACCGGAACGTTGACGACTGGAATGCGGTGTTCCTGGTGTCGATCTACGCCATTGGAGACCTGTCGGCAAGGCTCCTTTCCGGCATTATAGCCGACAAGGGATTCCTGCAAAAGAGTTCTATGATGGCGGCAAGCTTCGTCCTCTGGACAGCGGTTATGTGCCTGGCGCCTTTCTGCTCCTCATATCACCTCCACGTCATCGTGTCTCTGTCATCGGGATGGTGCACCGGCATATCTGTGGTCCTCATTCCCGTGATCCTCATGGACCTCGCACATCCAGCCAAGTTTAGCATAACCTATGGGTTTATGTGTCTATCGGCTGGACTCGTCTTACTGGCCAGGCCTGCTTTGATAGGTATGTCATGCATTAAGGTTGATTGGGCCACGAAGGCTTGGGTTCTCGGCTAGAGATAGTCACCGACTATTTAAGAAAGGAAAGCCGTTTCCATTGTCTTCTTCCTTTAAAGGGGTATCCACACGAAGGAGAAATCCGCCACTTTCCTCCGCGGAGCGCGCATCACGTGAGACATACGTCATCTCTTTTTGACGCCTCGTGGCGCCGTTCTCCTCCGTGGCGGCGGCGCGGAGGCTTCGTACAGTCAGCACGGAAGCTCCGCAAGAGAGTGGTGGAGCCGAGGACGGAGTTTCCCGTGTTGTTGACGTCACGACATCCGTCCGCGGAGTTCTCCTTCGTGTGGATACCCCTTTATGTTCATACGAAAAATGTTGTTTATGGTGTATTCGCACGAGAGATATTTATCCCCGGAGAAAGCCGAGTACGTCATAGAGCTGAGAGAAGGAAATGGCACGAGAAGGAGGAGGTAGGGCAGAAAATACAAGCGAGCATTCGCACGACGGAGTCGCATGTAGTTGAGTTGCCGGAGTTTTTCTTTTCGCAAACCTGTTGGCGACTTTCGGGGGCTCATTGAACAAAAGGCAGGGAAAAATAATAAAGAAAAGCCACCCCACACTTCAAGCCTGCTGGCGACTTTCGGGGGCTCGTCGAACAAAAAGGCAGGCAAAAAATAACAAAGAAAAGGCACCCCACACTTCAAAGCTATTCATCATTATCCCTCCCCAAAAGCAGGGGGACAAAAGAGGGTGCCCGATCGCTCCGACGGATACCTACGGAACGGCAGATATTCTGTAGGCCTGTGAGAGATTCTCCTCGGGTCCCCGCGAGCATGCCGCGAGCTCGGGGGACCAGCGAACATCCGTGACGCAGAGCACGTGACCTCAAAACTCGATGACGTTTACTCTTCTCCTCGGGAAGAAACTCCTTCGTGCGAATACACCATTAATGTTGGGTGCAATAAGCGGATGATTCGACCTAAGTGTATTAACCCGACTAAGATGACGTTTCGACATTCGTAATTTTATTCTTGTAACTCTGAGCCAGAACACAGTTTTAAAATATTTTCTAGTGCCTGGTATTTTTCCAATATAGTTTATTTGTAGAAAAAAAAAAAAGCTGCTTGGAGGCTTCTCATTGCGCGTGATTTATTTTCCTTACCAAACGTTTTTATAAATTATAAATTTTAATAATAATGATTATTAAAAAAGAATAGTTTGTGCATAATGGGGTGAAGTTGTACACCGTACTTGTAAAAAGATCTGTTTCTACGGGACTTCTCAATTTTTGTGCGTTCTAAGTGCTATAATGCCTGCTAGTTTGGGAGGGATACCTTAACATAATAGAATGCAAAAAACTTTTTTTATGTATTTATGAATAATTTCGAAACGAAGTTACGCGTTGAAGAAACTCTCAAAATGTTTAAGGCGTATAAATTATCTACATAATTGCTCAAGTGTAAATCAAAGTAAAGTAAATAAGCGTGATGGCGATCAGTGAACATATATATCTCCGACGGATTCACAACGGGCCTAAGTTATTTCTAGAATAATTCAAGTATTCTAATACTTCCAAGAAATACTCGATAAGGTTTAAAAGGGCAAACAGTAGCTTTTTTAGTTAATTGGTCCGTCCTTTATTATTTTTGGCGTGTATTCTTGAAAGGAGACAGAAGCAGTAGAGTTCTGACATCCTCGCGATCCTGACATTTTTGACCGAAAAGTTTAGTGTCTCGGTTCAAAGTTTCATTTTTGTGTATTTAAAATAAGTTGCAATGTCTGTTAGGATATTATATTTGTGACTTTATAACATGTATGATACGCGATTGATGAATGTTGAGAACAGGAAAAAAATAACATAAAAACCCTTAAAAATATTGAGAGTACGATATACCGTTTTTATGAACGCATGTGTTAAGAAAGTAATAAGGAGCTATTAGCATGCCAAAATGTTACGCAATTGTTTTAAAATTTAACCATGACTGTACGAGTGAGGTCTGGGACTGCATTCTAGAGAAAATCACCTAACGCGCGCCGAGGACAATGTTATTAAACACAAAATTGAAAAGGAAACTATAGAAATCACGTAACTTCGCGAAAGAATTTATTATCACAGGGAAAGTAGCAAAAGGTTTGGCACCGATATAGGGTATGAGATAAAGGCAAACGTTATGTTGAGCAGCAAAATAGGCGTGTGAAACGCCCCCTGGTTATTCAGTATAGACAAGTTTCCGGATAGCAACTGCTGTGCGAAAGAGCGCTGTGTTTGTTGTTGTATGCTGCTGTTGTGTTTGCTGTTTAACAACAAAAACGAAAACAACAACAAACAACTCCGCACTGCATTTTTGAAGTTGCAAAAACAAATACGGAGTTGTTTTCACGATCGTGATGAACAGATATTGCTAGGGTGCCATATTATTGAATGATGAGAGAGTATAATACGTAGTAAGTAAAATACGCGACTGTTAAATTTAGCTTTCAGTTGAATTATCTTGTAAATTAGTACAAACAATATTTAAGGGGTAAAGGTAAGGTGCCACAAGGTGATCCCACAAAAATAACGTACTGCAAAAATTTTGGAAGCCGCGAGATCTAAAGACATAGTGCATGATTTGCTGCTTTTTTGTATAAATTAAGCAGCGCTGTGCTCAAAGACGATCTTACCAGCATTGCAAGTTGTCATGATTGTCGAGGCCTCAGAAGTATCTCGCTTCTCCTGCCGTCATTCTCCGTTCTTCCTGGTTAGGCTTAGTGGACATAAAGTTCACCGTACTTTAAAGGGTGTAAATGCAATAAAAAATGTCCATGCGGCTATAATTACGCAGAACAAACAGTGGTTCAGCACTGGTGATACTGGTTCTGGGATTCCCACCAAATGAGAATCCGAAAACATAATTTGGCTTGAACATGCAAGCTGCTTCTTCAAGCCAGAGAGAAGACATTCTCATTAGCTCCCCAATTATTGCATGTATACGCGAGATATTTTATTTCCGATATTCATTCATTCGGCGAGCTTCGCTAATTGCAATGATTTGCACTTTTTTATCTTGCGGAAATTCAAATGCTCAGATATTATACTGTGTATCTGTTGTTCGATGTCTTGTAAATGTGTATTTAATTCATCCAAGGAATTTTAGAAACAAAAAAAAAAAAAAATGTTTAGCTAAGCAAGTCGCTAATTTTTTTGTTCTGTCTATTTGCAGGGTGCTTTAGAGACAGGACCGGAGACTACCGGGGAATGTTTCTTATTCATGGTTTTCTCACAGCCTTGGGAGCTTTCCCGTGGCTTTTTATTTCCTTACGAGAAAAATGGTGCAACCACGCAGTTGTCGTGCTTCCGAAAGCGACGATTGCTATAAAAACAATATCGAGAGAATATTTTCGAAAGGAAAACAATATTGTATAGACAGTTTGCGATAATAATTAAACAGCTTCTGCTTCAGCAGAAAGTGGCGATAGTTACCTAATTTTAAAAGTCAATATTCTCATGATTACTCTCTGTAGAAAACAACATTATGTAGATAAAGCTGTATGATTAGAATATTAAGCTAAAACAAGAGCAATAGAGAAGAAGTAATGCTCTAATAATGGGGAAGCTAGCTTCGAATAAAGCAAATCCTGTCGAAACCTAATTTTATATTAAAATCAAAGACACCCCAACAATTAAAAAGCCTCTAACACGCCAAAAAAAAAAAAATTTTTTTTTCATGCTAGGCGTTGAAATGGCATATCAGGACAGTACAAAAAAATTGTTTCACTATAGAGTTGCGTAGTTTTTTTATAAAAAATAGAAATACGAGGCTCAATTGAAAGTTCCCGCCGTGCACTGTGACGTAACAGTGTACCGCAAGGTGTCGGGGCGGTCAGAAGGGAGGCATCGACCTATGTCACTAAAAGTGGGTTCACCGGAAGTCACGTGAGTTTCACTCCTCGTGCTCTCCGCGACCGTGCCTAAGACTTCTTTTCTTTTTTTTATTCTGCTCTTTGTACGAGCGATCGTAGAAAAGGAAGTTTCAGTTCCACTAGCTCTTTATCCCTGCACCGTTGGTTAGTGTGCGTGCTGTAAAATTTGAGGACGAAGTGTCAGTGGATCGACGTTATGGAGGTCAATGATGAAAGCGTTGCGAGTACAAGCCAGTGTACGAGTGCATGCCGTCAGTCCAATGATACAGGGCTATACTGGGCGCAAAACAAGCTATCAAGGTTTGAAAAAAAAAATTTAGAACGCTCGCAGAAATTAGGATTGCTAGCATACGACACGCCCGATCGCATTGCTGAAGGTTCAGACACCGAGGTCGTTGAATCATCGGATACTCTCCAGGCTGAAGATGCCTGCCGTCTAAAGAATACGAACTGGTGAGTGTACCAAGCACAAGTAAACGTCGAGCACAAAGTACGTATTTTGTCTAGAACATGAGTAGAACTTGTTTACTAGGTGCACATGCGGCCGATGTATGTCTCTCAGAAATGCATGCAGTGTGATCTCTTCTTCAGTTGCTGAAATACCGGGACAGTCCCTCACATAGAACCTTCTAGGCATTGTAGTTGATCACGTCAATTCACTGACTCCGCTTCTTCTACCTTTACAGTAACATTAAGCGATGAAAAACAAATAAAAGAAACCTCGTCTGCTTGGATCCCTCGTGGAGGTGCGGAGAATAACAAAAAATATTTAAAACAATATAACACGCGCTCGCGGTAGGCACGAGGAGGGATACAACCAGGGTGTAAGATAGACAGGTGGGGAAACGGCCCATAGAGGCCTACAGCAATGCCGTGACCGGATTGTGTACTCGTCTGCTTGCGGGTACCCCCGATTTGCGACAGATGGCGCTGCGGCGAGAAGAAAAAAAATCTCCGTCGGTTTAGCCGGTCGCCACCGGTCGCCCACCTGGAGTGAGAGTTCGCGGTGCTCCACATAGATGGCGCCACAAAAAAAGAGAAACCCGAAAGGGACACAATCCGGTCGCTCATTTGGCTCTCGTTTCCCCACGTGCCTATCTTACACCCTGGATACAACTCACGTGACTTCCGGCGATGCCTCCCTTCTGACCGCCGCGACACCTTGCGGTACACTGTTACGTCACTGTGCACGGCGGGAACTTTGAATTGGGCCTCATATTTCTATTTTTTATAAAAAAAACTACGCAACTCTATAGTGAAACAGTTTTTTTGTAATGTCCTGATACGCCATTTTAACGCCTAGCATGAAAAAAAATTTTTTTTTTTGTCGTGTCAGAGGCCCTTTAATACATTTCAGAAGTACTTCGCAATTAAAAAAAATGGTTTTAAATCGTGCACTTGTGTTCCAGCAGCCGTTTTGCTTTAATGAGATATTAAATTAAACTGACTACGAATTTATATTTAAAAAAATATAAGAATGTTTCAAGACTGATGGCGATATGTGTTTTTCTTTGAGTTCCTGTAAGCAGTTCTTTCTACTTGCAGAAACTAGAAATTAATATTGTTATTTCTCGTGTACGAAGAAGCGAACACATCTTCTTTAGGAACATATGCCAGTGAGCAGCCGGGGTCACACTGCTTATTGGCGACGTGGGCGATCGAAAGCGTCGCTGTGGTCGGCCCACCACAATTAGCCGAATGCTGACTATGACGTCAGCAAAGGATATCTCATTGACGGAAATACGAGGAATGTAAAAACTTCAATTTTGACGGTGTTGGCAGTGTTGCTTTGAAAGCGCTATGATTTCAGGCTTCCAGCATGCCCATTACAAACACCATCAAACTTGTTGTTCACAAGGTATTGACGTCACGAAAGGTAACCAAACGAGGGCGCCACCGAAACATCTCGCCGCTAATACATCACACAAAAGACAGTCTGCAAACAGATTATAACGCAAGTCACGACGAGATCCGTGCTTCGAATGCCGGATACAACGATTTCAAGGAGGAACTTGGCACGCGGCAAAAGAACCACGGATATCTCGGTGACTGATATCTAGCAGACAGTCGTTTGTATGACGTGTAGATGTTTTCTTTTTTCTGTCGTTCTCAGCCACGTGGGTTTCGCATGTGATATGCGGGACGAAAAAATGATAAAACCTTTCATCCTGGATTATACGATAAAATATAAGTGAGGCAAAACAAGAATGTGAGACAATCACCCATTTTTCGTAAACACCTTCCAACAGCGTGAAGAGATCAAAAGGATGTTTTACCGCATACCGGAAGTGACGACATACAAGATGGCTGCGCCCTTTTGGAAAAAGCGTATAAAAATGTGACAACGGTTTTACAGGCACGGACACAATAAGAGCGGCGGAGAGGTCTTCCAGTTGTCTCGCCTTCAGCTTGAGCTTCGAACCTTCAATAACAGTTGGGTGCCTTGTGAGCTTGGAACGAGCATGCGCAGCTAAAAGGAATATAACTATATATATATATACTCTGTCCACCCTTAAAGGGCCCCTAAAAAGAAAAAAGAAAAATTACAGTTTGGTTGGGACACGCGTATCGAGAAATCAATTTAACGGGCATTTTTTTTTTAGAGATATATTGACGGCGAGAGATTTATTTGAAATTCTGCTCTCGAAGTCCATGACGTCACGGTCCATTCCGGAATGACCATCTCGGTCGTGAAGGCGAAGCCGTTTCACCTCTCCCCCACGAGCCCGTAAAGCCGAGAGAGAAAACAAGTGGAAAGGAGGTGACTTCCGACTAAATCGTGTCTCGCGCCATCAATATTGCGCTAAATTGTTTTTTCGCGTAAAATTAATTTTTTGATTCGCGTGTCCCAATCAGACTGTAAAAAAATCTTTCAGCCTTTCCACTCTGGTGAAAAAGGAAGAGCAGCCGAGCTGTACTATGTGCCGCCGTCTATGGGCGACGGCGGTAGCTTTCCAAAGGGTTGTGTCGAGATTCATTTGTCCACGGACACGAAACTGGGGAAACTATCCCTTAACAACTCCTCTGTAAAACTTCTTTTTTTTTTTTTTTTTTTTTTTTCAGGGGTCCTCTAAGTTGAGACTAGCTGTTCCGCCTTCAGCTCGAGCTCGCTGGCTTCCGCGGTGCTTTGGTTGCTCGTACCTGCGCGTTCATATTTGTGTTAATAAGGGCAGAAAGCTAGCGCCGAAGGATTAGATTTATTCTAGATTTAGATTTATTTGGGCTTAGGGACCCCAAATAAATATTTTATTTGGAATAATAATAAAAAAAAGTCAAACTGTGTTCTTTTAATGATTTCAGCAAAGTTTGGCAAGTTTACACTTGTGACCTCTTTAAAGGGGCCCTGCAATCATATTTAAGCGTCTACCTTTTTTGCGGTTTCCACGTCTCTTGAAGTTCGGGCAAGCCAGCGGGCACGGAGAGAGTAACTAAATATCAGTGCGTCATATTTTAACCGGACGACGCGGAAACCTCCTCCACCGACGAGGGCGACCCGCGGTACCGAAAGCGCGCAAAATGTGACGTCTTTGGTCCTGGGCTTACTACTGGTCAGAGCCGCTAAAACCTTCTTTTTAGTCGAAATACAAAATATAAGTGGCGCGAACCGTTTCAATTACTTATAAAAGTAGTTTTTGTTGAGTATTTTAGATCAGAAAAGAAACGAATGCAGTTTTTAAAGTACAGAAACAAGAAATGACCCGTCGACATACCCGCCACCAAGCGGTGGAAAAGGCGGCGCATACTAGAAAGGAGTAGTGGGATCAGGCGCCGACACGGAAAGGTCCCGGATGTACGCGGCGGCGCTGCGGTCGTATGGACAGGAGGATCCGACCGGCTCCGAGCGTTCCGAAGGCCTTCGGCGATAAGCTTTGTCTTGCGGTTAGCCGTTTAGCGTAATGGCAGCGCGAAGTGGCTCCCATTCTGAACTGATCTTTACCCCATGTTTGCTGTCGTTTGTGGCCAATGAAGTGTCATGCCGAATTAGTGTTTAATCGCGCAGCAAATGCAATGAGAGCCGTTCTGGCTGCCCGCTGCATACAGCCTATCCAGAACATGCTTTAGTGGCGCCCTCTCGCGCCGTCGACACGAAGTGCGGCAGCCGTGAGCGCTCGCGATGAGCCCACTACCCCTCCTCTAGTTCACGGCCACTCAAGCAAGCAAGGACGTCATGAGGGAGGTTATTTTTTGCTTGTTTCTGTAATTTTAATTTGCCTATAACTTTTAAAATAAAGCGAATTTTGAGAAAAGAAGAGTTTCACTAAGTTACTACGTTCAGTGCGCTCAGGTTCGGTGCAAATTAAAAACCAGTAAAAAAGTCCTTGCAGGGCCCCTTTAAGGGTGAACGGGGTAAAGCGTGTGTTGGAGTGTGGACATCTGAAAGAGTCGCCCTGCACTTCTTACCCTGTCATTGACTATAATGTTTACTTTAGTTTTTTGATTGCTAGTATACATAAGAAACACATACACACACGCACACAAACACACACACAAACACACACACACACCCACGCCCGTTATCTGGCAAACCCGTTCGCTTTCCGGGTTTGCCAGATAAAGTGACGACGCAGAGAAAAGTAAAAACCGCAGAATCGAGGCGCCTTTACTGGCGTGATCATTTTAGTCGGTGATAGCCAACGCACAAATGCGACGAAGGCGGATCCCAGCGACGAGGCTGCGATCGACCGCAAAGCGATTTGTAGCTTTGGATTGTTGCCGAGTTGCGAAATTCGCCACAACTGTCTCCAATGACGCAACTCGGAAGAGAACCGTCATCATTACGGCGCATACGCGCAGATGGGAAGTGAGAAGCTTTCCCAACGCAGTCCCCCCCAAAAATCGTGGCTCTTTTTTTTTTTTTTGTAGGCGGTTAGGGCAAAACGGCTTTTGTAGGTATACATCTGTATCGGTTTCCAGATAAAAACAAAACAAGCGTGTATTTGTTCCTCGTGTTATCTCTTTCCGCGCACACTCGGAACATTAGGAGTTGCTATATTACTACATGTTTTCTGCACTCCGCACAGCTGTAACAATTGCGCACTGACAGTCGCCAGAAAAACAAACTCGACGGTCGTGTTTATACAGCGTAAGGTCGGTTTTGCCTTTGGGGTCCGGCTACTCCGGTTTACGCTGTGTAGATGGAAAATGTAGCCAGCGGAATACGACTGCTGGCCTAGGTTCTTAAACGCACATCATGCGGTAGCGATACGCACCGGCACGCCGGTACGGTCATGTCAAAAATGCCTAATGTCCAGTTAACAGGTTAGGAAATGGAAGTTTATTTATATTTCTTCCAATATTAGCTCAAACCGTTAATAAGCCCTCCGCTGGAGCGAACTACACATGTCCAAATGTAATACTGCCGTGCGCAGTATTACATTTAACCACTGTGCTGGCAATCAACAGGGACGGATTATAGATGAATTTTTTTTAAACATTGCTGGTTATGACGAAACGTCACGTATTATATGAACGACATGTTATGGCAGTAACGTTTTAATAATAAATGTTCCTTTTATGTGCTAAAAGCAGGCTTTTTGTTAGTAGTGCTGCGTATAAAAGGTTTAAGTGAAAATTGTGCACCAAGGGTGAATGTGCACCGAGGGCGCAGTATAGCCTGGAAAATACAGTTCATAAATGCATACATTACTGAGCAGTGAACTGTTCTTGGGGTTGTTTTTAACATATCGTGATTTTAGTTTGTTTCCGACTGGCACATAAAATACCCCCCCTGTACTATGAATGACATTCATATTGAAAACAGCGAAAAACGACGGGACACAAAGTAGAAGAAGCACACAGGACAAGCGCTAACTGGCAACTAAAGTTTATTGAACGCGTCCAACTTTGCTATCGCTGTCCCCGCGCGTAATTTCATCTCATCAGAAACCCGGCATACCGCCAAATAAGTAGATATAACTCGCCCACCACCTGTTCAAAACGTCAGCAAAGTCGCCACATCACCCCACCGCACAACCCGAACGAGGAAAGGAAAACGCGCCATGTTAATATTTACAAGCTAGATAGTGATAATGAAGCTGTAATCTTTGGGTTGCATATACACCGATGCAACACTAATGCAAACGTCTTTGTCGAAAGCAGGTAATTTTGCTGCCTTCAGCAACTCTCTTTCTCACCTTCCTTTGTTACGTCCCTCCACGTGTGCACCGTCCAGCATGGGGGAACAACCACAAGTTTTACAATGCCCCGGGCAAGTGACCGAGAACCGTAATCCACCTCTTTCGAAATCATGGTTCCAGAAGTTTCTGGTATGAAAACACATGTTCGCGTTCCATGGATTCACGAGCGGCCATGGCATGCTTTCAAGCGAGATCTCGTGAAAGCGCTCGTGGTGTGCACGCGCGTTCTCTACCCAAAAATCTCGAACCGGTGACTTCGTAAAAAGGTGGATTGTTGCCAAGAGATGCCGCATGTTCTCGAAGTCTATCATTTAAGCAACGTCCCGTCTGGCATATGGAAACACGACCACAAGTCAAAGAATTCCTGTAAACCACCTAAGTGGCACAAGGTACAAGCGTTGTGACGTGTTCCTTGCTGCAAGCAGGTTTCTTCCCTTTCGGCCCGCTCACCATAGCGCACATTTTAATCTTGTGTGCTTCTTCGTCTTTTTTTTCCCGTCTTTTTTGGGCTGTTTTAATATGAATGTCATTTACCAACTTGCCCAGCAGACCAAGCTTTTATTATGAATGAGTAGGAGAACTTCTGAAGTGTGCCACGAAACAGGCGTTGCAATGAGGGGAGAGACTGAGAAAGAGGAGGAGACCAAAGGGAGTGCCACGTTAGGACGCCCAGCTCTGGTTTCGAAGGATTAGTGGGTACACTCGCTTCACCCTTAAAGGGATTGCCCGGCGATATCCGGGAGTTACTAAGTTTTGGCGCTGGTCACTTAGACTGGGCTTAAATATAGCCAGATGTCATATTTATTTCATTAAAAGACGCATCAATATTTGTTAAATAAATTATGAGCATCAATGCGCAGCTGCTTTTGCGCGCATTTCATTACGCATCGGTATGCATAATTGAAATTGACGCCGTGAAATGAAATCCGGTGGCTGCGATTCCACCTTGTTTGCAAATTCAATTGTATTTTTATCCACTTCAAAAATTATTTTTGCAATCACACTATGGTTTTTTAGAATATTGCGACAATATTTATCTTGAGTTTACAGCGCACGAGGCGAAGACGAAACGAGAGACACACAAAGAGACAAACAGAGTGTACTAGAAAGGACGAGTGGGGCAACCGGAGTGCTAATTCTGCACCTCCGCATGTGGAAAAAACGCGTTGCGTTCCAACGCCAAGCTCAACCCGCACACTGGTCAAGGTCATAGAAACAATAGAACGCCGGGCTATATTTTTATACAACCGAGACGTTAGGCGTTACGTCAATACGAACGTCACCGCGACCTGGCTTTTCGTCACAACGCCATGCGACATCACGACGACGCCTTGATGGCAACGCCGTCATCGATGTTGACAACGTGCGTTACCACATCAAGACTGCGTTTTGACGTCATATTCCGTTGTCAACGACATCGATGTACAAGTTTACGTTGACAACGACGACGACAACGTCATGCGACGACGGCGTCCTTGTCAATACGACGTCATAAAGACGCTTGGTGTCAGGTCGTCGACGTCGTTGTCGACATGACGCAACTTGACGTCCCGACGTCGACGTCGACTTCATCCTCGACGAAGACGACGTTGCACGACGTCAAGACTTCTTCGCGACGGTGCGTCGACGTTGATGTTGGCGAAAGCGATTTCGTTATACGCCGTCAAGGCTTCGTCGTGAAGTCGTTGTTAATTGACGTTGACGACAACGTCAGGACGACGTTAACGTAACGTCATAGCGACGTTTGACGTTACGTGGGGCGTCGGCATCAACGTCGGCATCGATGACCCCGTCCACGTCGTCCTCGACACGGCGCGACGTCATGACCACGACGACTTGATGTCGCGTAACGGCGTCGTCCTCAACGCGACGTCACGACCGCGTTACAACGGCGACTTGATGTTCAGAAACGACGTCGTCGTCGACGCGACGGGATGTCACGACGGCCTTACGACAGCATCTTGGCGTCGCATAACGTCGTAGTCGACGATTACATCGTGGCGTCGTCGTAACGCCACGTCGTGACGTGGTGCTTTGACGTTACCTCTGAAGTCAAGATCATAAAAAAGTACGATATAGCCCCTAAGGGGCTATAATGTCCCTAAGGGGCTATATTGCCAATAGGAGGTATTCACTGGCCGCCATATTTGAGGTCACTGTTTAGAGCGCATGCTCAGAACGAGCTCGCATTAATAGGCTGCCAAGACCGGCAATCTTGGTGGTGCGGAATGCACGTGGCGAAAGAACTGTGGAAGCTCGCGTTCAGCACGCGCTCCGCAGCCGAGCACACAGCTATGGCCGCCAGTGAATACTCCCTATATAACCTTGACCTGTGTCGTCGCTCGCTTCGATCGCAGTGAAGGTGGCGCTGCGATCGAAGTGGCTTGGTTCCACCTGATCGCTTTCCACATTTTGGGTTGCAACTGAAATCATCAGCGGAGCCTCTAGCTCGCCTCGCTTAGTCGTTTCTATGCTTCGTTTCAGCTTAAGTCCAGACGCAGCCGATGCTACAAGCGCGGCATGTGGCCCTGAACGGTGCTTGCACTGGACGAGCGCGCGTGCTTTGCATGGGCGCTGAAAGCTCGGAGCTCACGCTTGTAGCATCGGCGGCGTCTGCACTTAAGCTGAAACGAAGTATAGTTCACTCTAACCATAGGCTACTCAATACTCACAAAGCCTGGCAGTTCAATGACGCAGCCATAGAGCGCCCGGTCGCCGATTTCGAGCGCGAGAGTCTGGTAGCCTGTAGTCAGCACACAGCTTTTGGAGCGGCGTGGACCCGAAACATGGTTTTCAAAAGCGACGAGAAAAGAAGCGGTAGCCCAAGGAACGCGAGAAGCACGAGCGGACATTCCGTCGCTCGGGACAAGTGTGTTTCGGCGTCTCGCCGCAGCGGGGCGCCCGTGGCAGCGGGACCCGGTGGCAGAAACGTCTATACCAACTGGAAAAAATGTTCGGTGTTTTCAGAGCACCGGTGGAGGCGACCACGGGGAACGAATCGAATCCGAAGTGCGAAAGAGGGAACGATAGCAGGATATCGTCCAGTGGCGGGAAGCTACCCAAACTAAGTCAACGCGGACAATGTACGCCTCCGAAGAACAGCAAATCACCGCAGAGACGCAGCTATATGCTAACAGCTTCGGAAGCTTTCTACTGTTCGAGGCACGTGCGGGTGCTCTTCGAACGCTTGTGTAGAGTCAACGGTTCGACACTACCATAACGTCCACCCTATGCCGAGTGTGTAAGGCGAATGAAGAAACAATAGAGCACCTCATACTCGAGTGCAAGGGCATACTGCCAATTCCCGCAGAAGAGTTGGCCCCACCCCCTGGGACGGCGGCGCGACGTCTAGCGACGGCACTGGGCTTTACGACAACGCAAGAAAGCCCGCATCCACCCACCGGAGCAAACCCCAGTGGCCGCGCCAGCGTCAACGTGGCCTTGCGGATTGCTGTTGAACGGACTAAGAGACGCTTAGAAGATTGGTGGAGAAAGATTTTTCACAGATGACACTAACCACCATTCCCGGTGACACCAACAACTAACTAGTTCCCCCCCCCCCCCTCCCCTTAAAAGATTGGGCGCGTTTATTCGCACCCGCCCGATTCAAAGGGAAGAGCTGCAAGTTCATCATCATCATCATCATCGTCTGCCGCTCTGCCTTTTCACTTTCGGCTGCCGCGTCTCGTGGCTATCTGTCATGGTGTAACAAACACAAGCACTGACTTCCAACTCCTCCTTTGAAGTCTTCTTCTACTTCTACTTCCTCTTCACAGAACTAGTTTAAATATGAGATCGGTTATAAATACGAGGGCAAATCATACAGTCTTTGCCCTATTTTTTTCAGCCAAATTACGGCTGTAAATGCGAAGTCAACATATACATTTCCAGTGGGAACCTTTCTTGGACCGGCCCGGCCTTATCTGCCGGTAGCTCCGCGGCACGGCGCTGCTGTCAGTTGTTGAAGACGGCGGTTGTGCTTCACACGTGCACGGCGTACGAGCAATGAAGTGCGATTCGTTTTCTATGGAGCAAGGGACGAACGCCCATCTAACCCACAAGGAAATGCAGCCCACATATAGGGAAAGGTGTCTCGCTTTGAGAAGTGCGAGGTGGTGGTGTTGTGACTTGTGAGTTCTTATTTATTTATTTATTTATTTATTCGAATACCTACATTGCCCAGTTCTGGGCATTATTGTAGGGGGGTAAGGCAATACAAAACAACACCAAATGATAAATATTGAGATACACAAGAACTATTGTGATGCAGAAATAGTGAATATGACATTTTAGAAGAGAAATACAACAATTTGTACAATACTTATATGAAAACAAAGTATAGTGACTGACACTACGAGGGGCGTTCATAAAGTTAGTATTATTGTCACGAAGGAATAGAGATTCAGCAGTCAAACTCGAGTAGGAGCTGAGACTTTCTCTACATGTTCGCCAACAAAAGTTACCCACTTTTTCTAGGGATGCACCACATGCCGAGGCCATTGTTATAGAGCTCCTCGTTTTGAGTGTTCAGAAATCGCTCCACTTCAGCAATCACTTGGTCGCCGTCCTTGAAATGCTTTCCTCTTATTTGGCCACACTGGAAGCATCTGTGCCATTTAACCAAACGTGTCGTAAACTAGGACGTTGACCCCGAACAACGTTCTCAGATTGGGATGAATATCCTTGGCATTGCTTCCCTTCAAATGAAAAAAGCGGATCACTGCATGTGCGTGGCACCGACGGGCGGTGCCATTTTTGTTTCGATTCCCTAGTGGCGTTCCGGGCTATTATAGCATGCGATGTTTATACTGTGCGGAAACTAGAGGGACGCGCGCTCATGATGATGCCTGTTTCGTTCCGTTTTTTTTTTAAATTTTTTGTGCTAATAATACGATCTTTATTAGAAGAGCGAAGCGAAAAATTATTTCAACAGTAAGTTTTTTAGGGCAGTAGGAAAGGAGGAAGGTGCCGCAGAGATGACAGCAGCTGGTAAATTGTTCCATTCGTGTATTGTTCGTGGAAACAAAAAGAGTGCTTAAATACGTTAATTCTGCGTCTATATTCACGTACCTTTAAGTAGTGATCTGTACGCGGCGACAGATAACTTGGTTCTTTAATATAACGTTCTTTCTCGATGCCGGCTCTACCGTTTAGTATGTTGAAAAATAAAGTGAGCCTACGGTACCTTCTTCTGTCTTCCAACAGAGGCCATCCCAAGTTGCGGCGTATTTCAGATGAACTTTGAGAGAAATCATAATTGCCGGAGACAAACCGAGCTGCCCGTTTCTGAATACGTTCGAGTTGTTCAATGGTGTGACGGGTATGCAAATCCCCTGCGGCACATGCATATTCCAAAATGGGACGTACATTCGATATGTACGATGTTTCTTTAAGGTTAGTAGGTGCCTGACTAAAATTGCGTTTGACAGAGTTTAAAGTGCCGCTGGCCTTAGATGACAAATAATCAACATGAGCATTCCATGAGAAGTTGCTACAAAATAAAACTCCCAGATACTTATATTCAGGTACAACAGTTAAGCTTGTGACACCTAGGAAACATTCTGTGGCCAGAGGTTGTCTTTTGTTAGAAAATCTGACTATGTTACATTTGTTCAAATTTAAGGTCATATCCCATATCTGACACCATGACATCACAGAATGGAGATCGTCTTGCAGTGTTTGGGAGTCAGCCTCACACGTGATATCACGGTATATACAACAATCATCAGCATACAGTCGGATGTGGCTAGAAAGATGACCAGCAAGATCATTTATGTACACTAAAAAAAGAAGGGGGCCCAACACCGATCCTTGTGGGACACCCGATAAGACACTAACATTTGACAAGCTCACACCGTCTAAAACTACGCATTGCTTTCTTCCAACAAGATAACCCTCAAGCCAAGTTAAAGGTGAATCCGAAATCTTAACAGCTGACATCTTTTGTGAAAACGAAGTATGAGATACCGAGTCAAAAGCCTTCCAAAAGTCCAAAAAGACAAAATCGACTTGGAAACCATTGTTAATTAAAAAAAAAAAGAGGTCTTTGGGTGAATTCTACCAATTGCGTATGGCAAGAAAATCCAGCTCTGAAACCATGCTGCATATGGGAAAATGGTACATTATTTTGTAGATGATTGATTAAATTCGAGTAAATGATGTGCTCTAGAATTTTACAAGAAACACTTGTTAAGGAGATAGGCCTATAGTTGCATGTGTTGGTTTTATCTCCACTTTTATGTACTGGGACCACGTTGGCGCTTTTCCAGTTAAGAGGAAGTTCGCTCTGTTCCAAAGACTTTTTAAACAACACGGTTAGGTAAGGGGAAATAGAAACAGCACAGGTTTTCAGAATGTAGTTGGAAATACAATCTGGGCCTGGGGCACTGCTTACTTTGATATTTTGCAATAACGACACAATGCCACTCTCCGAGAAGTCGATGTTATGCATTTCTGTAACTACGTTATATGTCGGTAATCTATCTACCGGTTTGACAGGCTGAGTGAAAACTGATTGAAAATAAAGATTAAAGGTTTCATTCAGCCTTGCTCTTTAGGTTCGTTCCGTAATGGACACCATCTATGACATCGGGGATAGCGATGCTACGTGTTTCCTCGTTTTTGACGTATTTCCAGACCTCTTTAGGATTTCTTTTCAGTTTGTCGGGTAGAGTCTCTAGATATTTATTTTGTGCCTTGCGCATTTCTTTTGTTAAAAGTTTGCCTCACTTCTTCATTTTGGAATATAATCTAGGTTCTTGTGAACGACAATAGCTACAAAACAAACGATTTTTTTGGTTTAACAAAGTTTGAATTTCCGTATTCATCCACGGTTTATCGTTCCTTCTTTTTCCTGATATGATGCGTGATGGAATGTATGTCTGTGTCAAAGATAAAATTTTCGTTTTAAATAAATTCCAGGCAGAATTAATATCCAAGTTTGAGTTATGCGATTGGAATACAGGAAAAAAACGAACCCAGTTCTCGGGATAGCATTACGTAGTCTCCTCTTTCATAAAATAACACCTTTCGTGGTTGAGCACTGCGCCGTTGTATTGCATTACAGGACATTCTTGTAACGACAACATCATGATCGCTTATTCCTGGTATCACATTTACGGAGGAAACAATATTGGGGTCATTGCAAAAAAAAAACAAAAATCTAACAGATTAGCGCTGTTAAGACCCATTCTTGTTGGAGTCTGAACAAACTGAGATAAGGAGTGGGCAATGACCATTTCACGGAAAGCAGAATAAATAACAGATATGGTTTGGATGATTGGCTGAAAAGAGACCCAGTTTATATTAGGGAGATTAAAGTCACCGGCAAGAACTTTGTATGTTGCCTCCAGACTTAGTAATATACTACTTAATTAAAACAAGGGTTGTCAAGAGTTCGAGCCAGAGCAAGAGCCTATAGCCATAGAGGAGCCATTACCAAGCATGACTTTACACCAAATAGTTTCACATGATTCACTGTCAACATTGATAGGGACACTGTTCAGACTGTTGTGAACAAGCACAAAAACAGGACCACCGTATGTGCTGCGGTCTTTTCGATATGTAGTGTAATTGGGTGAGAAAATTTTCACTCTCTGCTATGGTACTATCCAGCCAAGACTCAGTTCCAAAAACTATATGAGGCTTTGTTGTTTCCAAAAGGCAAAAGGCGGTGAAGACTTGCATGACAATAAGCGTTCGGGAAGCCGGACGAATTCTACCACAAGGGCATCTAAAATTTAGTGCTGCGATTGGACAAATGTCTGCACTGGTGTGGGGACTATGTTAAAAAATAGTGAAAGGTACGTAGAATTGTACGTATGCTTGTAATTACCTGTATGTACCTTAGTTTGGCTAACAAAAATAGGGGCAATGACTTTCTGATTCGCACTCGTAAAAGCAAGGAAAAATCCAAAGGTCTTTTCACAAGCCGTTGCTATCATCGCGCCAAATATTCTAATTATTTTTCAGATAGCATTAGGGATGGGCTACTGACACAATTATCTTCTAGGCGCGCGGTCATTTCTGACGCTATTGGGCAGGAGATTGAACGGTGACGCCTCTAGTGGTACGATTCAGCTTTGGGGACAACAAACCGCATTTGCTTGTTTGTTTTTGATCGGTGGCCGAGTGGGCTAGCGCACACCAGCTCGGAGTACCTAGAGGGAAATCTCGCGTTGCAGAACCCAGGATCCTGGGTTTAATCCCCACCCCTGCCTGTTTCAATCTGGATAAGCATCGCACCAGCGTGCGGGTCGTGTTTCAATACTGCGTGGTGCACGTGAAAGATCCGAGGCTAGCGGTTGTACTTCACTGGCTAAATTGGTCATCTACAGCTGGGAGACTCGTCGCCCGTTGAGGCAGACTAAGTTCTAGGCTGTAAAACATACACACAACCCAATTTTTTTGTTTAATCCAAAAAATCGAGAATGATGTTTTGAAGGCCGCTCCTCATGCGACCAAAGCACTGGTCAGAGCGAAGTGCTCGTGCCAGGCTGTGCTAGGCGAGTTTCAATTTCCTTCTTGTGCTTTCTTAGTAAACAACGGGCTGGGGGGACAACAAGCTCAATAAAGCGACCCCTACAGTTCGATCTCCTGCCCAGCGGGCTTAGAAGATTGTGTGTCACTTATTATGGACATTGAAAGGTTTGGTTCAGCATCCGTCTAAGCACGCGCACCGTGGTCACGGTATCAACCGGGCGCGCGCTTAATATCATGCATCTTTAAAGGCTCCGGTATATAGTGCGGTACGCGGAGCACGGTAATGTTTTTTCTCAAAATTCCCTATTAGGGACTTTTAGCAAACTGTTACCGTACTACCGTTACCGTTCTACCGTTACCATGCTACCATTACCGCACTATTGTTACTGTGGACACGACTGCGCATGCGCGACTCATTCCGGCTTCACATGCCTGAAGCGCGCTACCGTGGTCGCCTTACCGTGAGTATCAGTGTCCCTGAGTATCAGTAACCGGTTTACGCCAATCCTTAGTTTTATCATTATTCCACTTTATTGGGCCACCATTTGTAGAAATTCACTTATTACCATAACGTTTGCCCCCAGGTACGCTCCAGTAGAGCTCCGGTACCATGGTAGGTGTCCCCGGTAGGCTAAAATTTAAATTTGAAGGATTTCAACGGTACGCTGTCGCGCGTGCGCAGTCGGGGCCACGTTAACGGTAGTAAAGTAACGGTTTGCTAAAACATCCTTTTGAAAAGTCGCATTTCGCAGGCAGCCAGGATCTCGCTCAGCGCGCCTAATAAATGATCACCCCGTGCGTCAGAAGCTTCAAATATAAGTTGGCAGCTGGTCCGTGCACGGAAGACCTGGGGAGCTTAATTGACGTCCGTTATCAAAACAACGCAGATGTCCACGTGAAAAACCGAGAGCGCATGGCTCCTGCAAAATAGTGCGCATTAAAAAATGCGCAATAAAAGTCGTTCAGCTTTTCCACTCTCGTGAAGAAAGAAGACCAGCGGAGCTGTACTCGATACACTGTGTGCTTCTTCTTCGTCGTCGTCTGTTTTTCGCGCTCTTTCCTACGATGAATTCCCTCCAACGCGCCAAACTACCCATTCTTCTATTATAGCTGGAAAGGTTGCCGCCATCTACGAGCGACGGCGGAAACCATATTGGTTGTGTGCTTGCCGCCGTTGCTTATAAATGGCGGTAGCTGTCCAGGCAGGTTTGTGTCGACATACCGGACACGATTCTGGGGAAACTAGCCCTTAACAGCTCCGCTGTAAAAATGTATATAAAATAAAAACTGCTCAAGTTTGGAGAGAGCGTGACGCCACGGTCATGCTCTACGGGCGCGCGCGCAAGCAACCTGATCCTGCTGCAGGCGACGAGCTTCCACGCTTGGCTTGTGTCGAGCCAATGAAAGCGGCTGTGACGGAACTTGTAGCGAACAGGTGCAGCGCCGAAACTTGGGTTGTGCTGGGCGAGGGTCAGACACATCGGTGTGAGAGCAGGACGCACACCCTCGCAGCGTCCTACACTCCAACCCACAGTCGTATCAGTTTCCAGTGGCCTCCAGAAGGCGGAGCACGTCTCGAGAGCCACGTGCTCTGTTGTTCGCTTTTCACTCGAACCCGAAAGTACTATACCAAGTATACCGATTGCAAACATACATTCCTTCATAAAATAATTTATTTTAGCTGTGGCCGAATTAATGATCATCCGGTTTTGCAGAAATGAGGAAAGTTCTGTATTTTGTTTACCTTGTATATTTACCAAAAATGATCGGGATGTGGGAATAACAGAAGTCTTGTTTTCTTACAGACAACAAAACGTTTTTTTAGATTAAACACAACTTTGTTTTTTTTACCGATAATACAAGCGTTGATTTACCAAAACCTTGTGTTCTCGACGTTTATGACAAGAGTCCCTTTTTAACCGGTAAGCTTGTCTGTATTTTAATTTAACAGAACCATTTTCTTATTTTGACCAACATTTTTCGTATATTTTTTTGTTATATTACAAATATTTATTACACTGTAGGAACCTCGTGCATCATGCGCTTTATGCACCGCGTGGCAACCAATCAATTTAATGGGCCTCCAGCTTTGCCCAGATGGTGCTGCGAAAAAGGACTTGTTAGGCCTTGTTTTGGGTAGTACAAACTTGAGCGTCTCAAACTGTCACGAATGCAGAAGCGTGCCTGCTCTGGTGCGGAGCGCGAGATCACGAGGAAAATACAAATAAGAACAAAAATTCGAACGCCGTCAAAGCTAAGACGCTAAGAGCGTGAGCCAAGAGGTGCCGTTTCACGCGTTCCAAAGTAGACATGACAAAGAAAAAGAAAAATGAAAGCGTCGCGACACAAGTGTTTTGACGTCACCACCCAGAAATAAGAGACGCGTACCCGACCGGTGGTGTCCTGAATTTATGACTCTTGTTTGTCTTGCGGCGTTGAGTCTGGTCAATTTCTGGCGTCCAAAGGTGTTTTTTTCGTTCTTCAGCACCAGTCGGAATTAATAAAGCTCAACCAACGTGCCATAAGTAGTGCGAAGCTCAATCAGGTGGGCTTGTACTACCCACAATGGGGGCGCTACAGTGGTTCAAAGCTTTAGTGGAGGAGGCCCATTGCAGGGAAAAGCAAACAAGAGTCAACAAGAGTCATGTTCATAGTCTTTTCCATATGGGATTGGTTTATTGCCAGTAACAACCGGCCCTTCAACTATTTTATTTGGTTGCCGTGGTTACCACGATAACATCGTCGTTTCTGTCGTGTAGCAGGAGCTCCCGCTAGGACAAGTTGCTCGAGCTTGTATCCCTTACTGCAGCCCCCTTGAGAAAAAAAGGTGAGGCAGATATACTCAAATTCATACACAAGCTACACAAACTTCACGGTGGTGATGATATTTGGACGTTTCACGGGCAAAATGGGGGCATTTGAGCACAGCGAAAGTTACAAGAATGAGTTCCGTGCTTAAACGTACCTGACGAGTGGTGGGCATCAGTATGTCGAAAGACGTCTCATCGACAGATTGTTTCGTACACTGTGACGTTTCATAGAAAGTTCGTTTCATCGAAAGGTTCCCTCGATCGTTTTATCGACACACCTTCCAACATTTCGTCGAAAGCGTCTGTCAACACACATCGCTTCTGCCGCCGGCCTCTGGTTGGGCCTTGCTTGCCGAACCCTTGGTGGTTCCGTTAAGGACTGGTGCAAGTTCGGGTCTAAGAATATGTTATAGTTTCCCCGAGTGGAGTGAGGGATTTCTGCGCATAGCGTGGAGTGTTTGAAAGCAAAGGATTAGGGCTCGCAATTTGGTTTTGCCCTATCAAAGCCGTCTGAGTGAGTTAGCTTTAAATCCGGTAGCCTACTAGCGAACCAAATAAAGTTACTGAATCAATCCAATCCATTTAGCAAAAAATAATACGTTGTCGACGAAACGACGCAGTTGCATCTGTTCATGAAACAAGTTTCCATGATACACCTCACTCTCGACGAAAGATATGTTCACGATATAGGTCGAAGAAACGCGTATCCATGAAAAGTAGTCCACAAAACGTCTTTCGACGAAACAATATGGACCCCAGCCGAGAACAGGCGTTTGTGCAGTGAAGAGATTTTTATTGATGCATGGAGAGGTAAGTCGGAGTTCGTACTTTCTCTGGCTGGCTACTCCGTGGGGAAGGGTAGAGGGGAATAAAGACGATTGGAAGAAGAGTAAGTCATGCGCACATAAACATAACAAACACTCGCACACACTCAAAGTTGATCTATCAGTTCGGTGTCTTCGACATACTTTTGTGGGGCTTTTAAGACATGCGTTGATGCCGCTTGTTCTTCCATGGGCCTAGGATTTATTTTCCATTGAATGGTCTGGGGTCCAGCTGGTGATGTATTCTTTTCATGCATTCTCTTTGAGTTTGGTACTTAGCGCACGCGAGCAATATATGCTCTACATCCTCTTTGCAGTTGCATGTGGTGTACATTGGAGTGTCATTTGCAGTGAAAAAGTGCAGCAGCATGCAATGCAGCATGTCCAGTGAAAAAGTATTTCAAGGCAGCATGCTAGCGCGTGTAGTTTCCGCTATGCTCAGACTTATAGTAAAATAGAGTTGGCCTTGAGCATCTGAGCAGTGCCAATTAACCACCTTTGACGTAATAACGTGCTTTGTTTATCAATATTATTTGGTTTATAGTTTACACTGTGATTAAACTCAGAATAGAGAAAACACTACTCTACTGGCCACGTGTGCAACATTCTACACTAAATTTTCACATGTGGCCGGTCGCGTGGATAAGCGTTGTATTCCTTCAGGGACAGTTGTGACAGAATAAAATCACGAAGGAAAAGTTTGCTGTCAGCGCGCAGCAGGTGGATATTTGTCAGCAACCCAGAGTTAGAATACTTCCACTTGTTTTATTGCAAGCAATCTGGAGACACAGCTTACACCACCCCTGAATGTGATAAAACACTATAAAAATGCAGAGGTTACAGCCTGAGCTGCACATGTACAAGCTTTAGCTTTCAGTGCGCTGAAGAGTGTAAAATGTAGCATTTTTCCAGTATTCATCAAGGCGCGCCGTACACAATATTTGACATAACGTCATACTCCGCCCCTTGCGCATTTTTTTTTTAATTTTTGGAAACCACTAGTTGGTCCGCACGAATCACCAAATTAATATTGCTACTTTTCCTAAACACTGTGATTGCTACTCAGGAAATAAAAATATTTGATAGGCTGCAGCCATTTTAACTGCCCTGAATTCAGTGCTAAAAGTAGTTCTGATAATTTAATGGTGTGAGTAATTTTTTAAGACTGGCATTGCACTTGTTATGTTGTAAGCATAAGATTTTGTGACAGTTCTACATCGTTTTCACCAAACTGAATATATAGAACAACTGAAGCTTACTGTTCTGTTTTCGAGTCTCACGGTAAGAATAAAATTCGCAGTGACCTAAAATGAGACACCTCAGCAAAATAAGGAGGTGTTCTGAAAATGGATCTTTAGCTGCGTTCGGAATTTCATGTCTGTCCGTCCCTCTCTTGTCCCCTCGCTCCAGGGTCACCATGTCTAAAATAGCTTCCCTGTTTTTACTTCTTGAGGTATTTAATTCCTCAAGCTACAATTACGGAAACTTTCGTCTATTAAGTCATGACGTTTTTGTAAAAATCTATAAAGCACCAAACGCGTGCTTGAAAAAACAGCCGACCCACCATATTAACGTGACCACGTTGAAATATGTGTAATTGGATCCGAAATCCTTAGGGTAATAAATGCGCACCGCCAATCTCAATTTTTCGAAGCGTCAGTTCGATTGTTTTACATATGCCTCGCCATCAGCTCAGGACGAGTGTCGCGTTTTATACTCACTACATTTGCTGCGTTGTGTTTAAGTTTATACAGCCTAAAACTTTGTCTGCCTCAGCGGACGACGAGTCTCCCAGCTGTAAAAAAAAGATTTAGCCAGTGCAGTACAACCGCTAGCCTGGATCGTTAAGGTGCATCACGCAGTAGTGACACACGACCGCACGCCGGTACGATGCTCATCCAGATCAAAACGGGCAGGAGTGGGGATTGAACCTAGGATCCTGGGTTCTGTAGCGCGAGCTTTCGCTCCATCTGCTCCAAGCTGGTGTGCGCTAGCCCACTCGGTCCCTGATCCCCCCACTACATTTGTTGGACAAGCGAGCTCACAGCAGAGCCGTGTATAGAGAGAGTTTGGTCATTGGAAGGGGCGGGCAGGGCCAAGGCGTGCACCAAACGCAGAAAGAAGGCTTCAATTGCTCTCTTGGCCTACCGGAAGCCGAAAAAAATCCCTTACCGGTGGTAGCGAGAAACAGTTTTACTAATAGGTATATGGTTTTAATAAGCACGTGAAGTTAAATGTAGTAACCCTTCCTGGTTGAAACTAGGGTGCACGTGATGTTTCGATTATGATCATGTAGAAAGATATAAGAAACGATTGCTCTGTTCGAACTGTTTTGCTCGGACAGAGTGTGACCGCTCGGATGGCAGATTCTCAATTCCCACCCCTGCCCGTTTCGATCTGGATGAGCATCGTACCGGCTTGCGGTCAGGCACCACTACTGCATCGTTGTGTTCTGTTTTTATGTTCGCAACGCTGTATATATCATAACGTCATCTGGCAACAAATCACTGACATAAAAAAAAAAAAAACACATTTTCGGTCAACGTTCGCACGGACTGGTCGGCCCTTTCTTTGTGTCCTCAGGACACCACATGCGTGATGCACGTCAAAGACTCCAGGCTAGCGGTTGTACAGCACTGGCTAAATTTCTCATCTACAACTGGGAGACAAGTCGCCCGTCGAGGCATACTAAGTTCTAGGCTGTATTAACATACACACACACCAACTTGGGCGGCAGATTCCCGGCCCTCAGCCGCCTGAAGAATTATGTAGATCGTTCCGCTAGTTGCTTTCTTCAACCATGATCTTGGATGACCGTGATTAACACATAACGTGCACCATATTTTCAATCACCGAGAGTTACTTCGACGCACTTAGTAATTTCGTTTCTCGCGACCACCGCCAGGGTATTATTTCCGGCTTCGTGTTGGCCACATTCGAATTTGTGAAGACGCCCTGGAACACGGCTAGACTGCTTTCGGCCAATGGCGCCTCCTCATTTGTCTCCTATATTTACCAATCAATGACCAAACTCTCTACATATACGGCACTGGCTCACAGCGTAGGAAACTGCTCTCTTTGCAAGAGAACCGGCGCAGCAGGGCCGCGCTCGAGTGAAAGCTCGCGCTTCGAGAAACAAGTGAACGGCAACAGATGTCAATTTCAGGAGAAAGAAAAATACCACACTGTATCGAAGCGCCACTACACACGAGTTCTTGCGTTCATGTACATATCTGTATTGTATTCTATTGTATTCTGCGGCGCAATATCTTTGAAACGAGTCGTCTTCTTCAAAACCGGAAATGGACCGTCGTAGGGTGCTTGGAGGCAGCGGCGTAGAGCGTCCTTTCTGACGAAAACATGTGTAGTTGTTGACAGTTCGCGGCTGACAAAAACAGGGCGTGTCAATGACGGCCTTGTAGGTGTGGGGCGGAGTTGTGACATAGCATCCCTGAGACGGTGAACATCGGGGGTGACTAGTATGTCAGGCACGATGAAATATTTCTGTGGTAAGCGAAGCGTTGTTCCGTAGATAAGTTCCGCGGCTGAGCATGAAAGTTGGTCTCTGAAGACCGTTCAAAGACCCAAAACACTAGATGTAGTGATTCTGTCCAGTGGGTGTGAGCCTCTCGTGCGATGAGTGCGGTCTTCAGCTGACGACGAAACCTCTCGTCCATTCCGTTAGGCTTCGGGGTAGTAAGCTGTGGTCCTCAGCCTGCTGATACTGAGGAGAGAAGTGAATTTCTTGAAGAGCGCAGATTCGAATTGTCTGCCTCTATCCGTGGTGACAATTGCTGGAACACCTGAATCGCGAAATCCACACGTGTAGAAATGCTTGTGCGACTGTCTGAGTCGTCATGTCAAAAAGTGAAAGCGCCGCAGGCCATCTCGTGAACCAATCAACGGCCGTGAGAATATATCTGCAGCCTTGTGATTCTGGCATGGGCCC
This sequence comes from Ixodes persulcatus, assembly GCA_013358835.2. Lineage (NCBI taxonomy): Eukaryota > Metazoa > Arthropoda > Arachnida > Ixodida > Ixodidae > Ixodes > Ixodes persulcatus. Next base: position 564,159 of record JABSTQ010009494.1, on the reverse strand, counting down.
GACGATGTCTAGATGTACATTTTCAAAACGAGCTTCAGGAAGTTAGAAAGAGCCTGTGGGGCTTTGCGTGTGGCGCTGAATCTTCGCTCATTGACATGCCAGGCAATTTTTGGCCCAGCTTCTTACATCGATGTTTTTGTTTGGCCAGACATATTGAGCGGTTATGAGCTTCTGTGTTATGAGCTTCTGAACCTGGATGGGATAACCCGTGTAGAGAGTCTAAAAGTTGCCGCCTTAACGAGAAGGGAACGAATGAGCGGGGAGAGCCGGCAGAGATGTCGCAAGTCAGGGTCTTTTCCAGCCCAGGGAGACTGATGTCTTTGAGGTCTAGTGCCCCCGGTGTAGTTCAAAGTCTATGAAGTTCTGAGTCCATATGCTGGGCATCCACCAGTGCGGCCGGAGTCAGAGGTGCGGCATTACCACCAGTAACTGGGGCTATGCGTGGTCGAGACAGTGTGTCCGCCACTACATTCTCTGTCCCCTTTATGTATGGTATTTTGGATGTGAATTCCAAGATAAAAGACATTTGGCGTAGTTCTCTTGGAGAAGGATGTCCACTGTCTGGCGTGTGACTGATTGTATGGCGCCCGCCAAAGGTTTATGATCAGTGAGGATGTGAAATAAACGAGTTTTTAAAAAGTGTCGAAAGTGGCGGATTGCCGAATAGACGCCGAGGAGCTGCCGACCGAAAGTGCTATTGCGTCGCTCCGTGCTTGTAAGTTTGCCCGAAAAGAATGAAGTCGGAATTGCCATTCGCCGTTGACAAACTGCTGGAGGATGGCGCCTACTGCGATATCTGAGGCATCAGTAAGCAGGCATTTTCGGTGCGTCAGCATTTGGATGTCGAAGTAAGGTGGCACGTGCGATGTGTGTCTTGATGCTAGAGAATGCTTGTTTAGCCGCATCAGTTCATTTTGGAAGACCTGTTTTCGAAGGCGGCAGAATATCTTGAAGGGGTTGAAGCAATGCAACACAGTGAGGAGCAAAGCGTCGATAATAATTAACTAAGCCTAGGAAAGCTCCTAAGAGCGCGCACCGACTGAGGTTGTGGGTACACTCGTATCGCGTCCACTCTGCTGGGAAGTGGTCTTAGGCCATGACGGTCAATTTGATGGCCCAGGAAAGAGACGCTCGTTGCACCGAAATGATATTTGGAAGTATTAATAATGAGGCCATTTTCGTCGAGTCGTTTTCTGACATCACGGCTCAGACAGTCGCAGAAGCATTTCTACACGTGTGGATTTCGCGATTCGGTGTTCCAGCAATTGTCACCACGGATAGAGGCAGACAATTCGAATCTGCGCTCTTCTAGAAATTCACTTCTCTCCTCGGTATCAGCAGGCTGAGAACCACAGCTTACCATCCTGAAGCCAACGGAATGGTCGAGAGGTTTCATTGTCAGCTGAAGACCGCACTCATCGCACGAGAGGCTCACACCCACTGGGCCGAATTGCTACCTCTAGTGTTTTGGGTCTTCGAACGGTCTTCAGAGACCAACTTTCAATGCTCAGCCGCGGAACTTGTCTATGGAACGACGCTTCGCTTACCACAGGAATATTTCATCCCGCCTGACATACTGCTAACCCCCGATCCATCCGACTACGTTCACCGTCTCAGGGATGCTATGTCACAACTCGTTTCAAGGCGATCCCATCGCCATCTGTTGGTTCAGAATCACACTAACCATGGGTGGGGTAGCACCTTAAGCTGAGACTGTAGCCAAAGCTACAAGCGCGAGCTAGCCAGCCCTCCTGGCTATGAGACGTGCATTTTTAGCGCGAGTTCTCGTTCTGCGGAAGAATGCATCAAAAGAACGACCTTGAGCTCCCGTGCTTGCAGCTTTGGCTGCAGTCTCAGCTTTGTGGTACGTTTACACCTGCGTTGAAATCCGCTGTTGCCGAAGTGAAACCGCCCGTGCCGGTGACGGCGACGACCAGGAGGTGCTTTTATTCCCAGAGGCGGCCGTTTTCTCGGCTGTTTTTGAAGCATCGCGTTCTTGACGTCAAGACGCCGGGAGCACGTCGGCTGCTCTTGGCCCATTTGGGCATGTGACTTTGTTTAGGTTCGTTCTTATTTAGGGTGTTTACGCTGCGTTGCTCAAGGTATGAACATGGCAAAGAAGATAAACCAGGGTGACTGCCTTGACGAAGAAGAAAAGATCGGAACGATTCTTCTCTCGTCCATCCTGCTTGCGATGAAGCAAGAGGAGCACAGCGCTCCAGAAAAGCAGCGGCGCCGTCGGCAGTCGTGGTTTCGGGCATGCCTACAGGACTTCCACAGAACGGGGTAGGCAAGCTGCCTCTTTTCTCGTCTCCGCTTGAGCTACGTTCAGTATTACAGAGAGTAAGTGAATTCATGCTATTGTAACGAATTTATAACTTTGGGCTCTACCACACTTCATCCCAAGTCACTTCATCCCAGGACAGTTTATCCCAGACACATCATACCAAAGTCATTTTATCCCAGGATGTTTCACCCTAAGACAGTTTATCCCATGAACAATTCATACCACGATACCAGAATAGTCCATACGGTTCAGCCGATTTAAGGGCACTCACTTCATCCCAGGTCATTTCATAACAGGACTGTTCATCCCGGACACTTTATCCCAGAAATGGTCAATCCCGAGACGTCTCATCACAAGACGCTTTATACCAAGGTCATTTCATACCTGAATATCGTATACCACAAAGTCCTCTGCGTACAAGAATATAAAATCGGTTTTTCACGCTTGCAGCCGACATACGTACTTCGTCTTTATTATATTGTCACCCGTGCCACGTAAGACCGTCCTGCACTTGGCATCGAGCTTCCATCAGTCAAACAGTCCAGACGTCCGACTCATTGATTGTCATCGAGTTTGTTTATGGAACGTGGCTACCTTTCTGGCTTCTCATCGAGGCTCGCGGAAGCTCTGCTTTGAAGGTTACATGAACACCAAGCACAGGACTAGCGACGAGAAGACGGTATGAAGATGCGAGAAATTCCAGCATCGCTGCCGGAGACGATCTGTTACTGCATGAGTGCACGTGAGACGACCACTTTGACGAAAGGAAAATCATGCCATCTACCGAGTCCGGAAAAAATCGCTGCGTCGAGTTTACAAGATGAGATCAAAACTGCAGCCAAGCGTTCCCACGACACCCCTCAGAACGTCGTCGCCACCTACCTACAAGGGGCAAGACCTGCGACTATCGCGAAGCTCCCCAAGCTGTCATCACTGGAAAGGAAAGTGAAAAAAGTTTGACACGAAGCCCATGGCGCAGTTCAAGTTCCCCACCGAATCGAAGACATAATTGTACCAGAACACCTGCATATGACAAAAACAGCGTCACCTGAAGTATTTTTCGCAGGGGACACAGGCTGTACTGACTCGGAAAGATTAATAATTTTCGCCTGTAACACGGACCTGTGCCGCTTCAACACCTGCGAAACCTGGTTGTGCGACGACACAATTAAAGTAGCACCAGATATGCTTTACCAGCTTTGGGTTGTTCATGGCCTTTATAAAGGCAGGGTGCTTCCCTGTGTTTACTGCCTCTTAGTAAACCAGCGTGAAGCGACGTATTCAAGAACAACGCGCATAGTACTTGGGGTAGTTGACAATGCCACTTCAAGCCCACGACAGGTGCACACAGTAGTGATGGCTTCAAAAAGTTTGAAGAGAATGCTTTTTGGGCGTGCATTTCTGACGTCGAGGTGCATGGATGCTAAAAGCATCTGGCGCCGAATTCAAGAGCTCGGCATGCACACGCGATTCATTGATGACTCCAGCTACCCCCTCATCTTGAAGAAATTCCTCGCCCTGTGCTTGTGCGAGACTGCTGGACTTGTTTGGATGCACGTAAGAGCACCAAGACTTCCTAATTGCCGAATTCTGGGTGGGTTATTGCAAAATAAATGTTTTAAATTTTCATATTTCTGGTGAATGTTGTTTTGGAACGATACCTTTCGTCTGGTTTTCAAGTGACACCAATCCCCAGTATTGCGGTTTTTTGCTATATACAGCTTTCATAAGAAGTAAATCTGACCATTACAGCTGCACTGCAAATAGGGATCGAAGTAAGTGAATGAATGAAAGTGGAGAATGCAAAAAAAGAAGCACGGCTCTAAGTGGAATGGGCCAACTTTCGCTGAAGTCCAGTACCTAGTTGTCTGTGGGAACTCCTATGCAAACCACAAAATGACGTTCATTTAAGTGCTGTAGCCGGTGAAATGCGACCTATTTTACATGAACATGACGACTTCGATGGTGCGCAAAGAATAGTCTGTAAGATTTTTTCTTGCTCGAGCTCAGCAACTCGTGGGTGCCCCAACTTATTCCGGTATGAAATAACTGTGTATTTAACGCCACTGGCATGGAACGTCTTGGGATGAAACATCTTGAGATGAAATGACTTTGGTATGAAGTGACCGGGATGAACATTCCTGGGATGACGTATCCGGGGATGAAGTGTGGCAGAGCCACTCCAAAATATGAAATATCCGGGCATGTTATGTACATGGGATGAAACATCTCGGGGTGAAACGTCTTGGGATGAGATATCTTTGGTATAAAGTGTCTGGCATGAAGTGTCCTGGGATGAAGTATCTTGGGATGAACTGAGTGGACCCCATTACTTTGGTTTGCTTTTACATGTCGTCTATGATCGATTAAGTTCCGATTGCGCCGGCACGTGCCATTCGGCCATTCAGTGTCATCCGTCTTTGTTCTTTGGGTCGGCTACATCGCAACAAATTGTGTAAATGTTCACTATGGGGGGATCGGTGGTTTATTGGGATAACGCACATCAGCTCGCAGCACGTGGAGCAAAAGCTCGCGCTGCAGAACCAAGGGATCCTTGGCTCAATCCTCACTTCTGCCCGTTTCGATCTAAATTAGCATCGTACCGGCGTGCGGTCGTGTATCACTACTGCGTAGTGCATGTTAAAGACCCCAGGCTAGCAGTCGCACTGCACTGGCTAAACTTCGATGCCAAGAGCGCGAACATGTTTGGCTCGAATGACGTTCAAAGTGTTGCGTTCGCTCTTCTAACTACTGCGATCGTTCATTCTATACGATAAATTGAAATAGCGATTCCTCCTCGATCACTTGCGATGAACCTGGTCGATTTCTCATGTTTGTCCATGTATGTGGTTCTTACAGGTCCTCAGGATGCCTTCTTGTACATGCAACACCTTCTTGAGCCTAGTAGGTCCTCACATCAAAGAGAAGGATACGAGATACGAGATTTCGAAGCCCCATCACCCCCGACCGTGTCTGCCTGTACTTTATTATAAATCCGGTGACAATCGCGCATAATATGTAGGAAAGACTTTACATTTGACGACATGCAGCACAGCAATGTTACATAGGTATCGTATTTCTGGAGGAGGCAGGTGTTGGTAGTGAGGTGGTGGTCCGAGAGGTGATGTCGGGTACCGGCGCAGGGCTGCATGAATGGCCTTGAATGCCGGTGGTGGCGATTTCCTGCCTTGTCAATGTTGAGAAAGGAGTGGCAGCCGCTGCTGCAGCCGTCGCCGAGGCAGGGGATTTGACGTCGGGTTCATCCGCTAAGGCGACCCGGTAACGGCGGGGGCCCGCGTCCTAGCGGGCCCCACCGAGGGCGAGGAAGGACACCGGTGACTGTCGACTTGTTTATTCCAAATCCCAGGGTCAACTGTTCCAAAGCGATAGTAGCATGCACGACCTGAGCACACGCCACTCCGAGTGGGGCACGCGCTTCTCTCTTTCAAACTTTCAAACGTGCCCGTACGACCGCCAAACTTGACTAAACTAAGAATAATACATTCTCCCTTTCTTAATATTTTTTTACACAAACTTAATGGGAGAATAAAAAGCCAAACAAAAAATGAAAGCCGTTTACAACTCCCTGTAACGCCGAATTGGAGCGCAGCTCTTGAGGAGGAGGAGGGAAGGGTACTCAGGGGAGGGTATACCCCTCCTCCTCCTCCTCCTCCTCCTCCCCTCATTCTAAAATCTCCTCCGGGGGGGGGGGCGTCACGTGACTTGGGGTTCATGTGATCTCGGGGGGGGGGGGGGGGGGCTCGCGCGGTGCATTATGGGACATTTCCCATAATGCACCTCGCGGTTACGCTGACGGTGACGCCGACGGCGACGCCGCTCAAGCCGGAAACGGGCGCCTAAGAGCTGCGCTCTAAAAACACGAAAGCACTCTGAAACACGCCCCTATTCTCCCTTTCCTAATTTTTAAACATTTTCTAAAGTGAAAGGTAAGTACTACAAAAACACGAATCTCGGCTTTCGTAATAAACCCCCCCCCCCCAAAAAAAAAAAAAAAAAAAGTCAAGTCTGGTGAAAAGTCGGTGTCATTTCGTTAGGTTCACTCAAATTCTGAGAAAACGACGGCTCATGCATCTGTATGAAAGTTTGTTGAGTATATTCAAGCGTTATTGTGCTCATAACTTTGGTACTTTGATTGTCGAACGCAAAACTCGTTTCGAAAACTAACCGTATTCCTGGCACCACTCGTCTTGAACGCAAGAGGTGCTAATTTTTCCGCATACGGTGGTGCCAAGGAACGTGGCTGCTCATCAGCGAAAGCGAAGCACAACCCAAGGTGGCTTTGGCTGAAATCTCTTGGCGCGTGCGGGCGCTCTTTCTCTGAAGTTGTGTCGTGAAAGTTATATGCAGCTGAATACCTAGGCTTTGCAGGGGAACCAGGCGCTGCAGGAACATCAGATGCAGCAGAAAACCGGGCCTCACAGAAAAAACAGGCGCTGCACTCTTTCATCTCGGCGAAGTGTCAATGAAGACGGGTGGCCATTTTTCAAACAGTCATGACGGGAGGACAGGAGCTTGCGGCCATTTTGGGCACTGACTTGGATTGGCGTCAGAGCATCACGACGATAAAAAAGAAAAGCTTGAGCGTAACTACGTTACACCTCTGAATTCTTCAGACCTCAGCTTGAATGTACAACACTAAAACAAAACTTGATTTGAAGAAAGTCACGTCATCGCAGGGCGGACGGGATGAAAAAAGATCGCTGTCTCTGAAGATTAACTACCTAGGCTAGGGCTTATTTTTCGCCTGGAACAATGTTCGCGTCATTGCAGGGCACATGGAACCAAAAACAAAATGCTGTCTCGCAAGACCAGCTAACTCTCTCAGGGCTTATTTCTTGCCTGGAACAATTTATTCTGGAACGCGCTGCGCCCAAAAAAAACCTGTAAAGCTACAAAAAAAAATGAACTCGGCGTTAGAAACGTTAGGCGTACAGGAGTTCCGAGACGCTCTGGTTCGGAGAAACGAGTACTACCTGGCTCGAAGTAGGCCGCACGAAAAGAAACATAGAAAAGGAGAACAAAAATTACACCATCTTCCCGAGGGGAACCATGGGGTGATGCGGAGCATCGGTTCCAAGGAAAGAGTCAGTTGCGTGCTGACGTCGAGAGATGGCGCCAACGACAGCCCTAGCGTTACCCCCTACGCGAGCCTTCGTCGCGGCTCGCGGCAGAGAAACTTGGAACGCTCGTCGCTCGCCGTTTATTTTTTTTCACACTTGAAGGAGAGGAGACTAGAGGAGGAGAGTTGCGCGTGCGCGTGCGGTGTGAGGAGAAGCGAACGCACGCGCAGTGCACGCAGCTGGTAGAGAGAGAGAGCGGAGAGAGTAACGCGCAGCTGTTGGAGAGAGGGAAGGAGGAGAGTTGCGCGTGCGTAGTTCGAGTGCCGACTACAACGCCGACGCCGCGGGACGTAGACCCGAGCAAGAGATGCTCCGCATCTAAAAATAAAGGCTAGCTCGACTGGTGCACACCAGTCATAACGAAACGCCAAGATGCGCCGGTTCTTGCCAACTATGTGACCGGGACGCAGAGCTTGCCTTGAAACTGGCTTTGCCCCTTTCGAATCCTATCCTCGTCGCCATATCGTATTTTAGGAGGTGGCCGGTGTTGGTAATGAGGTGGTGGTCCGACAGGGGCTGTCGGGTACCGGCGCAGGGCTGCGTGGATTGTCTTGAATACCGGCGGTGGCGATGTCTTGCCTTGTCAAAGTCGGGAAAGGAGCGGCAGTTGCTGCTGCAGGCGTCGTCATGGCCGGGGAGTAGACGTCGGGTTCATCCGCTAAGGCGACCCGGTAACGGCGGGCGCCCGCGTCCTCGCGGGCCCCGCCGAGGGCGAGGAACGACACTGGTGACTGTCGACTTGTTTTGTTCCAAATCCCAGGGTCAGCTGTTCCAAAGCGATAGTAGCATGCACGGCCTGAGCACACGCTACTCCGAGTGGGGCACGCGCTTCTCTCTTTCAAACGTGCCCGTACGACCGCTAGACTTGGCTTAACTCAGAATACTACCGTAGGATTCACGAGAAATGCTTGTACGAACATGTCAGCAATTAACAATGTAGATAGAATCACCCGCTACTCGGAACCTGAATGCCCTGCTGAAACAAGGGACAAAGCATCCATTATTGTTTACTCTGGAGTGATTAACAGTGATATAAGTCAGATTTACGTTGATTTCATGTAAAATTTGGTTACTGTAGGGGAATATTAGGTTTAATATGTGATACTGTAGCCTTTTATCACTCTCCAGGGCACTTTTTCGTTCAAAAATATAAATTAGATTATCCATCACCTTCTAACTTCTAGGAATTACTGTAGTAAATAGATTCACTAGTACAATCTCAAATTGTTAACATTATTTTTACATTTCCAGCCTAGCCTATGTAATGAGGGACAAGCTGTCTTGATGCTGGAAAGGTGTCATGGCAAGACAAAACGATTTGACGTCTGGACAGAAATAAGGAGGCAAATTTTTAATTAATTTATTTCTATATTGAAATCAGGTGTTCATCTCATACATTAGTAGGTCAAGGAGGGGTACGCTTATGAATATTAAAACATAAAGGAAGACATAAAAACAAGAAGGAAAACGCACACATAGGGCTGACTCTCGACTAGATTTGCACTTTACTTCAAAACATACAGAAATGAATGGTGAACAAACAGAAAGAACGATCGAGTAAGAAAAGCAAGTTTGCTTGATGGCGCATCTTCAATTTTTGTTCACTCAATTTTGTTGGATAGACGGTTTAGGGTTTGTTCTGCTCTGCTCTTCTTTATGTCTAGCTCTTTTATTTTAATACATTCTAAAGTGAAATACAAATGCAGTCAAGCGTAGCACTGGGCCCGTTTGACGTACCAGGGCGCATCTCGGTGGCATCCTCGCACAGGAAGAGCAGCCGGCAATGCTTTGACCTTGCGCTTCTAACTTTCGCTGCTATGCACCATAAAGGCCGGTTTTCACGTGCAGCGAAGCGCTGATGTAGCGCTGCTCACGTGTCGTCAGCATCTTATCGTCTGCCATGAGCAACCGTTTTGACGGTGCGATACAAAGATGGTGAACGCTCCCGTCAGAACGCGCTTAGCCCGTGGTCAGCACAATGATAGTAGCGCTCCGCTGCATGTGTGAACAGGCCTTAAGTTAAACGGGGCATAGCAGACAAACTAACATTGTTTTCCAGAACACAGCCGTTCATGGTTACACGAAAAAATTATAAAAACAACCATGTATTCGGGCTAGCATGGCCTATTCACCTCTAGATTCGATCGTCACGAGTGCCGTGGTGAAAAACGGAACTACTTGGAGCGAAAAGTACGCTATAGACACTATGACGACTCCGTGAGAAGTGCCAATGCAGGGCACGGGAGTTCGTGCGCTAAATTCAACTGCAAACGATAAGAGTTCGAGCCCCTACCCTTCTCTTGCGCCACTGGGGCACCAGGGAATCACTAGTGCCACTAAATAAGCTACGCTTCGGAGTAACGAAGCTTGGCCATATTGTGTTTTAAAATCATAGGTACCAGTTATCTGAGAATTTATCTGAAATCACAGGAAACACTTTTTCGCCCTCCACAAATGTTTAAACAGTTCGCGACAGAGGAAAGCAATATTACATGACCTTCATAACACCGAATCTCATGCTGAGGAAGTCGCACTTTTGAATAATGACAATTGGCAGTTGCGTGCGATCTGCACACGAGCCGAAATGGCGGTGCCCACAACAATGTCGGGGACCGAAGTGCCGATACTCTAAGCGCAACTTATTTTGTGGCTCTAGGAATCACCACGTGGTGCATAAAAAACCTCAAAGAAACAAAAGCACGTGTCCACGCTGTCCAAGCTTGATCTCGAGGCGAATAAACAATTGCAAGTAAAGGCCGGTTCTCACATGGAGCGAAGCGCTGATGTAGCGCTCCTCACGTGCCGTCAGCTACTTATCGCCTGCCAAGAGCAACAGTTTTGGCGGTGCGATTCAAAGCTGGTGAACACTCTGGTCAGCACGCGCTTAGCGCGAGGTTAGCGCTACACATGTAGCGCTCAACTGCATGTGTGAACAGGCCTTTTAGCTACCCGGCTGGTGCCCCAGGGGCCTAGAACAAGCAGCGGGCGCTCGAGTGTACCTTTGGCAAGCCTGTCGTTGCACGTGCTATCCACACCAGGGGGTAATGAATACGTCTTAATTTGCTTGCAATCGTGTATATTAGTACCACTAAATAATCTACAGTTCAGAGTAACGACACTTGTCCATAATTTATCTGAAGCTTTATCTGAAATCACAGGAAACGCTTTTCCGTCCTCCACAAACGTTTAAACATTCGTGGTACCACTGCAGTGAAGCGGGCCACATTTACCGACGATGTTTCTACCGCCAGCTGGGCCTACGAGGGTTTGCGCCCAAAGACCCTCGACCATCTATTGGAGAGCGACCTCAGGCCATTGAAGACTACCTACGCCGCTTTTCATCTCCTGAGTCGTCTCCCCGCCGAGGATTACGTTCACCGTCTCCCTGAGACTCGCCATCGCCCTTCCGCCGGTCTCGACGAGACAGGCTGCCACCAATCGCTTCCCGTCGGGAAAACTAGGCGCGGCAATGCCGGGAGGTGGTGTTGCCGAAGACGAATGATGCCAAGATCCTCCAAGATTGTCGGAGGTCTCTCACTTTAACGCCGCAACGCCGCAAACACAACGTTTCTGCAACAGTGTCGAATAACCTCAACGATATCATCGACGGCCACGACGCGACGGCCCTCGTCGACACCGGAGCAGACTACTCTGTTTTGTGTGGGAGACTCTCTCGTCACCTTCGGAAGGTTACGACGTCGTGGGACGGACCGCAGATACGAACCGCCTTGGACAACTCATCACATCTGTCGGCAGGTGCACTGCTCGCGTTGAGATCCACGGTGAAGCTTGCCCTGTGAAGTTCGTCGTTCTGCAAGACTGTGCGACTGTGCGAGGGACGTCATTCTCGGAATGGACTTCTTGTGTGAATACGGCTCCATCATCAACGTTCCGGAAAACAAGCTGACGCTTTGGAAACCTGCTCCATTGGCGGAAGATCCCAAAGCGACGTTAGCTGCAGTGCGAGTCCTTACCAGCCTCGTAAACCAACCACCGCTGTCGAGTATCTTTGTGCCCATCGGGGGTGAAGAAGACACCTGCGGTGTAGCACTGTTGGAAGGAAGCGTCCAATTTCTCTTTGGACGAGGGATTGGCATTGCAAGAGGCGTAACCGAGCTCCAGGCGGGAGTACCGTAGCCCCTTGTCACCAACTTCCTGCAAGCGTCGCAGCACCTTACAAATGGCACAGCTGTGGGCTACGTCGAGGAAACTCAGGACTCAGCCGCGATCGCCGTGATCTCAGAAGACGCCTCTCCGACGCAGCACAAGAGAACCACGCCGTTGGAGCTCGAGATCGATTCGCCCCTCCCAACCCCACAGCGACGACAGCTGACTGACGTTCTCTCGCTGAGTTCAGTGAATGCTTCGCCACATCGTGAAGGCTACGCCAAACAGAGATTGCGAAGCATCGAATTGTTACTGACGATGACGTGCCCCCTGTTCTTCGGTCGCCGTACCAAGTTTTGGTGAAGGAGAGGAAACCATCTAGACACAAGTCCAAGAAATGCTTGACGACGATATTATCCAGCCTTCAAGCAGTCCATGGGCTTTTACAGTCGTTCTGGTGAAGAAGAAGGACGGAACTCTTAGATTCTGCGTGGACTACAACTGGCAGAACGCTGTTACAAAGAAAGATGTCTATCCGCTTCCCCGCATAGATGACACCCTCGACCGTTTACGCCACACCCGATACTTTCCGTTGATGGACTTGAAGAGTGGCTACCGGCAGATTGAGGTGGATGAAAGGGACCACGAGAAGACTGCCTTCGTCACACCCGATGGTCATTACGAGTTCAAGGCGATGCCCTTCGGACTCTGTATGGCGCCAGCGTCTTTCCAGCGGGTCATGGATCCCATGCTAACGGGACTGAAGTGGCAGAGCTGTCTGATTTACCTGAACGACGTCGTCGTATTTTCGCACGACTTCGACGAACACTTGAAACAGCTTAGGGCCGTGCTCTAAGCCATCAAGACCACAGGGCTCACACTCAAGCCAACGAAGTGCCGCTTCGCCAATGGCGAGCTTAAGTTCCTTGGCTATGTCGTCAGTAGCGAAGGAGTACGCCATGACCCCGCGAAGACATCAGGCGTAGTCGAAGTTTTTCGACCATCAGACAAGAAGGCCATCCGCAGATTCCTGGGGCTGTGCGCGTACTGCAGGCGCTTCGTTCAAGATTTCGCGTAAATTTCGGCGCCCCTCACACATCTTACGAAAAACGCCGTGAAGTTTCGATGGACAGAAAAAAGACCGCATCTCCACGGGGTGAACGATGTTGATTGGGGCGAAGCTCTGGTGGTGTTTGTCTGCGTAGACGCTGAGCCGCAGCATGCTGAGCCTTTCGTTCGTTTTCATCCATGTCAGAAAGAGAATGTGTGGTATGGGACATGGTTATATACGCATTTGAGCATTTGACCGCAGCGCCCTCTCGTCTATAAACGTTGAGCCAATGCATGCAAAGTTTAACGCGATTATATACGCATTTGGCCGCAGCGCCCTCTCCTGTATAGGCGTTGAGCGGCTACATGCAACGTTTCATCCATGACATCCCCAGCTCTTGACTTACTACCACATCTCAGAGCCCCCTACTCGTCCCGCAGTCGTGGCCGAATGATTGAGGCGATGGACTAGAAATCCATTGGGGTCCCCCCCCCCCCCCCCGCACAGGTTCGAATCCTGTAGACTGCGCAAACATATTTTTTTATCATTTTTTATTTTTTACATCTTTTTTTCATCTTTTTTTTTTTGCCCTACACGAGCACGCGAGCTCACGAGCAGGAGCACGAGCACCGGACGCTGGACGGACGGAAGGACATGGCTAGCCCCTAAGGAGCTTCGCCCCTAAAACAAGAGCGGACGTTCGACGAACTGAAGCGAGGACTTCAAACACCTCCGATCCTCGGACATAACTCCAGTAACTCCGGACTTGGCGCGGTATTGGTATAGCTACAGGAATGCACGAAGCGGTTGAACACTGTCGAACGCGGTTACTGTAGAAGGCGGAGAAAAATTACTCCACGACGGAAAAAGAATGTCTCGTGGTCGTATGGGCGATCACAATGTTTTGTCCGTACATATACAGGAATTCGTTGCACGTGGTCACAGACAACCACTTGCTCTGTTGGCTTGCAAATCTCAGAGACCCTTCAGGACGCCTTGCTTGAGGAGTCTTCGACTGCATTAATTCGGCATGACCGTGATCTACAAGCCAGGACGGAAACTTAGTGACGCCGACTGCCAGTCCAGAGCCTCCGTCGAAACTTCAGGCTGTACCGACGACGATGACGACGAGTGTTCCTTAGGTGGCGTAGACTCCGACGACATGGCTGGACTTCAACGAGACGACCCGGAGCTGCGCACCTTGATTGAGCATCTGAAAGAACAAGGGAGTACCGTTCCACGTGTCGTTTCACGAGCCCTGCCGACCTTCTCTATTCGACGAGATGTACAGCTAGTGCACTACAAACTTAACGACGCCGCTGGGTTCCGAAACATTGAGCTCGTGTCGGCTACTTACGGCTATATTTGTCACCAAAACGTTCGGGGTGCCTTCTCAGGGTGGGATAGAAATCGGGAACCCAAACATTTTTCAGGTAGTTCAATCGGCCACCGCAGGGTCTGTCAGAAACGCCACATGCCGTGGCGACGTTAAGTTTGAGGCGCACTGTACCTTGTATGAAGAATTTCGGAACCAGTAATTCTCCCTGGCTTCTGGTATTCTCTACCAGCCTCGACAACCCGACTTCAGGACACCTCTGTTACAGCAGGACACTAGCCCGAATACGTGAAAATTACTACTGGCCCAAGCTTCCGAAGACCGTCCATCTTTATACGCGATCGTGCCATGAGTGCCAGCGACGCAAGAAACCGCCGTCAAAGCCAGCAGGTCTCCTTCAGCCGATTACCCCTCCAACCAAGCCGTTTCAGCAGATTAGAATGATTTTGCGGTGTCCTTTTCCATCGTCGACGATGGGAAACTGCTGAATCACCGTGTGGTAAGTGATTATGATGATGATGATTGGTGTTTTATGACGCCAGAACAACTTAGGCCATATTGCGCCAAACAACAGTTTTTCCAAGGGGCTTAGAGGTGTAATCTCAAAGAACTGCAAGCTACAGCTGGTGTAAAAGGCCAGTGTTATGGAGGAAATTTAAAACTCGATCGAATGGTACCAATGGTTGATCGCCAAGCAGAAAATATGGACAAAAGGGATGATCTCGAAAGAGTTCTGGAAAACATGATCGGCGCTCTTAGTTTAAAACTTTACAATTTGTCGCAAAGTTTAACATCCTCCCCACAGAGCAGGTTCAAATGAGTCAAACGGGTATGACCAATTCTTAAGCGGCATAGGATAACCTCAACCCGACGGACTTTATGGAAGGAACTCTCCCATACCCCCAGTTGGGGCTTGATATTGTGAAGCTTGTTCTCTTTTTCCAAATCCCAATCCAACTGCCATGACTTCATAATTGATTTCTGCATGATTGGTTTGAGCTCTTGGTGTGGCAGGCAAAGAGGCAGTTTTGGGCATTCTTTTGCAGAGGCAGCAAGCAAGTCTGCTTTCTTATTGCCGGAAATGCCCACGAGGCTCGGGACTCAGCAGAGTTTGATCTGGTGTCCTAGTTGAAGTGCTCTGTTTTGCCATACCCGAAGACATTGCACGAGAGGGTTCTTGCTGTCTGCTAAGGACGAAACGGCTGAAAGAACGCTCTGGGAGTCTACAAACAAAATTGCTTTCATGATATTGTTCTCTTTAAGCATTCTACAGCCCTTAAAATACCGTACAATTCAGCAGTAAAAATATTTGCAAGAGTGTGGAGTTGTCGAACTTTCGTGAAGGTAATGGAATAAACCGCACACCCCTCAAAAGTTGATGTTTTCGATCCATCAGTGTAAAAATGCGAGTAGTCCTTGTATTTCCGTTCTAAATCGGCAAACTCCTGCTGAAGAACGAGTGAAGAAATAGCTCGCTTTCTGTACTTGGACAGTGACCAGTCACAAGAGATTGGCAGAAGGTCCCAAGGCGCAACTCTCTCATTGCTCCTCAGCAAAGCAGCCTCTTTAAAGGGAAGATGGAGCGATGTTGCCATGCTCTGTACTCTGAAGCTCAGGGGACGAATAACGCTCGGCTTGTTTTCAAAGATTCGGAAAAACGTAAGAGGTTGAAGGGCATCAAAAGTGGGATGTTGAGGATAGCTGCAGATCTTGTAAGCATAGCAAAGACTCAAATATTGCCTTCGTCTTTCCAAGGACGTTTGATGTGTATCAGCATAGAAGCTAAGTACACGTGACGTTCGAAATGCTTCCGTGGCAAGTCTGAGCCCCAGCTGATGGATGGGGTCCAACATTTTTAGGGCAGACGGACGCGCCGAACAATGAACAATCACGCCTTAGTCCAGGCGGGACCGCACCAGGGAGTTATAAAGTCGCAAGAGGCACCGTCTGTCAGACCCCCAGGATGTATGCGACAACACTTTGAGGATGTTTGGTGAACGTAGGCATTTATGTTTCAACTCTTTCAAGTGGGGTATAAAAGTGAGCCTTTTATCAAATATTATTCCTAGAAACTTGTGCTCCACACTGGATCTGGAGACAGGCCACGGCGAAATGAAAAGGGAACACATACTGTCTTTTCGGGAGAGAACCTGAAGCCATTTTGATCAGCCCACTTGCTAATCTTATTGATTGTGAGCTGCAATTGCCGTTCACAGCTGGAGAGGTTACAAGAGGAAAACGATATCTGCACATCATCCACATACAATGAACCCGATACAGGTGGTGGTATAACCTTACCCATACTATTAATCTTCACGGCAAAAAGTTTAACGCTTAGTACTCCACCCTGAGAGACACCGTTCTCCTGGAGAAAAACATCCGAAAGAATGGAGCCCAATCGCACTTGGAAGGTCCAACCCGTCAAGAAACTTTGAATACAGCGAAACATGCGACCTCGGACACCATATGAATAGAAGTCTCGAAGGATCCCATATTTCCAAGTCGTATCATAAGCCTCTTGTAGATCAAAGAAGACAGAAACACAGTGCTGGCGATGGACGAATGCTTCCCGAATAGAAGTTTCCAAGCGGATAAGGTGATCTACCGTGGAGCGGCCCACTCGGAAGCCACACTGATTTCTATCAACCACACCATCTGCCTCTAAAAAATGTACAAGACGGCGATTTATGAGTCTCTCATAGGTTTTGTCCAGGCAGCTTGTCAGTGCGATTGGGCGGTAGCTTGTCGGTAAGGAGGGGTCTTTGGTGGGTTTTAGTAGAGGGATTATGTGTGTCTTTTTCCAAAAGTCAGGAAAAGAAGCAGCATCCCACAATAAATTAAAAAAGGTGAGCAAACTGTTTAGAGATTCAGGCGACAGTCTTTTTAGCATCTCGTATTGAATCCTATCCGGCCCAGCCGCAGATTGTTTCTGACGACATGAGCCAATTCAAGCTGACACCGTGTAAATAGGCTTGTTATAAGGAACACCCTGGGCACCAGAAAAAGAAATAGCTTGTTTTTCTGCTGTTGATCTAAACCTCTTAAAGGATTCACTATAGTTGGCTCAGTTAGAGACTTCCTGGAAGTGTTCACCAAGAACATTTGCTTGTTCCTTAAGGGATGTTGCTGATGGAAAAAGGGGTATCCTGAAAGACCAATAGTCTCCCGTGATCTTCCTAAGACAATCCCACACTTCCTTTGATAAAACAAAGCTACTCAAAGTTGTGACATATTTTTTTCCAAGAACTGCCTTTAGCTTGCCTTCGCGTCCAGCGAGCTTCGGCTCTTCGTTTCTTTAATTCAAGCAGATTCCGTGGAGGGGGATATCGTCTAAAGATGCACCACGCATTGCTTTGTGACTTCCGTGTTGTGGTGCAGCCATTGTTCCACCACGGCTTGCACTTTTTGGGGAGTCGTCCAGAGGTCTGGGGAAGGCTGCGTGATGCGGCATTTATAATCGCTTCAGTAATGTACAGCGTGGAATCTTCAGGGCTCATATTTACGAGAACAGATGAATCAATAAAAGCTTCGAAACAAAAAAAAAAAGACCAATCAGCCTTTTCCATTTTCCACCTTGGGAGTCGTGTCGGAAACGAAGGAATTGGCGTCGTGCTTTCTATAACAATAGGGAAATGATCACTCGCAAAAGGGTTATTTAAAACCTTACACAAAAAGCATGGAAGTAAAATTGGTGATGCCATAGAAAGGTCAATAGATGTAAATGATTAATGAGCTGCACTAAAAAATGTGGGTTCCCTCACATTAAAAAGACACAACCCAGATGATAATAAAAACCGCTCTATGACGCCTCCACGTGAATCCTGGCAAGACCTACCCCACAAAGGGTGGTGGGCATTAAAATCACCTAAAATTAAAAAAAAAGGTTGAGATAATTGTTTTACAAGTCACTCAAGCTCACTTCTATGCAGTGGAGAGTTAGGTGGCAAATAAAAGGAAACTACAGTGATCCAACGCTCAACAAGAAGGCGCACTGCTACAGCCTCTAAAGGCACCACTAGTGCCACTCCTCCAGATATATTAGGGGAGAGTCTATCTTTTCTAAAAACTTGGTACCGACATAAAATCTGTGTATGAGTGTTATTTGTCTCAGCGCGTTCATAAAATAATTTACATCATCTATATTTCTGATTAGGCCACGGCAGTTCCACTGCATAAAATGGAAATTGCTCATTGCTTTAAAAAGAAGTTAAAGATATAAATAAAAAAACACTGTGAGAATAAATAAAAGCTCTAAAGCTGCCGAATGTGGCAAAAAATAATTTACAATGTCACGTTGGAGGGATCACAGGTTTTTTGCTTTTGTGTTTACTCTTAGAAGTCTGCCACTCCATGTCGTCCTGGTCAGACGCATGAGTGGAGACTTCTCTACACTCATCCATGGCCTCAGTTTCCTGAGGCGAGGCTTTTCCTGTAGGTTTGTTTGGGTTTGGGGAACGGGGTGCCATGCCCCGCCCACGACCAGCCAAAGGGGGGGAGGATGTGCTGGGCGCGTCACTCAGGTCCACCCGTTCCTGTCCCTTGGCCTCTGCAGGAGTGGCACGAGAGCCATGCCGCTCCTTTGATGATGCTCTCCCCAGGGAGTGTGGGCGAGAGTGTCGACCCTTCTCCCTGGAAGAAGACTGCGGAGGAGGGACGGTTGCGGTAGCCACTGGCCCATCCTGGGTCTGGGAAACAGCCTGAGAGAACAAAGACTGTTGTCCCGTTGGAGTGCGAAGGTTCGCACTCTGGCTGGTAGGGTCGGTGGACCGCCCAGCCGAGATTGCACGCCCCGGGAGCTGAATCTTCAGCTGAGGCGTGGGGGACTGCAGTGGTCTCCCATAGCCCAGAAAGGATGTCTGGGTGGCCGCTGCTACAATCAGCGGTGCAGGTCCCCGCTGCACCACCTGCGCAAAGCTGCCTTTACGCAAGAATCCGAAGCGACGGCGTGCCTCTGGGCAGGAGAGGTTTTCCTTGACTTTAAGTGTAAGTTCCTCTTTCTCCTCCTTCTACGTTCTGCAGGATCGAGAATATGCAGGGTGGGGATCCCCGCAGTTCACACAGTGTGCGTCATTGTTGCAAGAGTCTGTGGGGTGGCCATTCTTGGCACATTTCGCACAAGTGGCTTTTCCACGGCATTGCTGGGAATCATGGCCAAAACTCTGGCATTTGAAACACCTTCGAGGATTAGGCACATAGGGCCGAACCTTGCAGTGGAGATAGCCAGCTTTCACGGCCTCTGGAAGTGTGGCGGACTCAAACGTTAGGACTATGTGCTTTGTCTTGTGTTGTGTGCCGTCACGACGAATTGTGATTCGTCGTGCAGCGACAACTCCTTGGTTAGAGAGGCCCTCCACCAGCTCTGTGTCAGTTGTGTCTAGCAGGTCGTCCACGGAAATTACTCCTTGGACGGTGTTCAGTTTGCGGTGAGGGGTGACACTGACGTTATAGCCTGACACAGAGTTAAGACCCAAGAGGGCATCACTCTGCTGCTTTGTACTGATTTCCACAAGGAGATCTCCAGACGCCATTTTCTTTTCTTTGAAGTTTTTGCCAACAACTCCCTCTAGAGCCTTAGCTACAAGGAAGGGGGACAGTTTGCCCAGTGGATTTTCATTTTCAGAATGAATAACTAGAAATCTGGGAAATTTTTCAGAAACAGAAGACTTCTCAGACTGAAGCAGTACTTCCTGTACGGACCCTTTTCGGGGCCCGATCAGAAGGTTTTTTAGTTTGCAGACCCATAAAGATGAGGAAGAAAATTCAGTGCCCGGGTGCACCGCCCACCACGGAGCCCAACAAGTGGGTAGGTAATGTGCCATAGCAAGATGGGCTTGACTGACACAATTACTCTACCAGTGCTGCCCGGGCACTATACCCTAGTGTGGTTGTAGGGACAGGACCTGTTTCCACTCAAGAGTGGCCTTTGCCGCCTACGAAGGTGAAAAAGAAAGGAAGAGAGTGTAGAAGAAGAGAAAAAGAGGTGGGAGGAAAAGTGAAAGAAGAAAGAAGAGGGTAGAAGGGGCGACTGACTGAATCACCCTGGTTGGGCCAAGCCAGGACACCCGTCTATTGGAAGCAGGGGCCGAAGCGGTGTATTGCCTCGCCCGGGGGGCTCCGAAGGGTCCAAACATACCCCGGGCTCAGCTCAACCACCAGGGTCCCCTTTTCCCTGGACACGGGCTAAGCCACGCACAGCCAGACGTGGGTGGGCGAACCCACATGGCTCGGGGTTTGGAGTGACGCCACTCACCAAGCACCTACCGAAGTAGGTGCCCCCTGCGTGCGGGTATGGTGGCCCACGTGGCTGGGGTCCGTGGTGACGCTACTCACCGAGCACCTAGCACCTAAGGTGCAGGCGGCCCCTGCGGGGCTCGGGGTCCGTGGAGACGCAACTCTCCAAACACCTGCTTTCACAGGTGCACCCTGCGGGGGTCTGCTAAGCGCGTGTTCACGATATGCTGTGGCACAGAGGCTGCGTGGCCAGCCGGTTGATGACCCGGCTTTGAGTGTGATGATGTCACTTCAACTGCCTTCAGTGTTTTGCTTTACTATTGCTAACTCTTTTGCTATTGTTTCGCTTCTGACATGTTCTTATCTTCCTTCTTGTAAATATATCATTTCTTTTCGATCCTCTCATGGATGTCGCTTCTCTCTTTTCCCGACTGACGATGACAATTTGGCGAGCCTGCCAGGATTCCATTATTCCACTGGCCTGATCTTGTTGATCCAGAGGAGAGAGTTCGCCACCATGACCGGGTCCGGGGTTGTAGAGATCGATAAATTGATGGCGGCTGGAAGGGAACTAGGAAACTCTGGAGAGGAGCTTAAGATTGGGGTTGAGAGGGAGGAAAATATTTAAAGAGAGGAAAGGCTGCAGGCACGTGAGGCGGCAAGAGAAGAGCACGCGGCGCAAGAACGCTCATGTCAAGCGGATTGTGTCCGACTGGATAAGGAACGGGAAGTGTAACAACTAAAAATCGCGGCCCAGGAAAGAGGAAATCGCGAAGCACGAGGCGAAGGAGGAGAAGGCGGTTCGACTGAACCAAGTCATAGGGCCAGTCCACACAAACTGATACCGCAGTAAGATGAAACGCGCGATGACTTCGACGCGTATCTGCAGAGGTTTGAGCGTGCGGCCACCGCCCTCGGATGGCCACAGGACAAGTGGACAACCACTTTAAATATGTGTCTAACAGGAGAAGCCCTGACTGTAGTTTGTCGCATGACCCCTGCGGATGCGATGGACTATACAAAGATTAAACTGGCGCTGGTTCAAAGATAGCGGTATACAAAATAAGGTTATCGCAAAATATTCCGTGAGGCAAAGCCCGGGGACGGGGAAACAAGGAAACAATTTGCAGCCAGATTGACGGGGTATTTTGATAGGTGGATGCAAGTAGCAGGAATCGAGAAGACTTTCGAGGTGCTCCGGGACAGAATGCTATCGGAGCAGTTCATGACAACTTGCGCTAGTAAGCTCATGGTATTTTTCAGAGAAAAAAACTGCTCGTCCCTAGATGATTTGGCTGATCAAGCCGACGTATTTGTGGAAGCGCAAACTCAACCGTCCAAGGACAGTCTCTAACACCTTCTGAAAAGACACAAGGTGGGTCCTCTGATGCTTTTTATGCCATAAGGTAGGACACAAAGCAGACGGCTACAAGGGTCGCAAGCAACAATACAAACCATCGACATGTCGGCACTGCGGCCGGATGGGACACAAGGCCGACAAATGTACTATGAAAGCTGGCGATAAACCACAAGCGTCTTGCCTGTGGACAGCCTCCGACGAAACGGCAGGCGAACCAGACGAGACCTACCTCACATTAAGGAAGGGCGACAAAATACCAGTGGCTAAGGCAGAGGTAGGGAGGCCACCCAAGTTTCTGGTAAAGCCTTTTGTCGAAGGCCGCATTGGCGAGCGAAAAGTTACGGTACTGCGGGACACCTGCTGCAATACAGTAGTCCTAAGAAAGAACTTGGTGACCGTTGGGAGCTGCACTGGAAACTTTAGCCCCGTATATCTGCTGGACCGAGCAGTGAAATACTGACCCGAGGCGGAAATTGTGATAAACACACACTTTCTGGCAGGAAAACTGGTGGCGAAGTGCACTGACAATTCCCTATACGACTTAGTGCTCGGCAACGTTCCAGAAGTGAGAGGTTCCAACGATCCGAACTCATATTGGAAATGCGATGAACCGCGAAGCGACGAGATGAAGACCCCAACTGTCCAGGGTGTTGGCCACCAACTGGACGAGAGAGACGAAGCACCAAGAGGAAGGACCACAAGGAAGCCTCTCCGGACGACTCGGAAAACACGGATTTGGGATTGATAATTCCGCCTTAAAGTATCGCCGGACTTGAAGAGACAAGGAAGAATAAGAGCGAGAACAAAACTGAGAGAGAAAGAGTCAGAAAAGGAAGAACAGAGAGGCTAACCTAGGTTAAAGTCCTGGTTGGCTACTCTGTTTTGTGGAGAGGGTTGTGGGGAATTAAAAGAGAATGAAAAGGATAGGAGAACATAAAACAATAAACCCGTTTAAAAAAACGAAAAAAAAGTGACACGAGAGCACAAAGTATAAAAAAAACATTACAAATAAAGTACCTGTGTCCTTTAGAGCCAGAAGTTCAGCCGCGCCTCTTTTAGGAAGCGCAGAAAAGCTTTTGTGGCTTTCGCTGCATTCTGAGGGCTGTCCAGGTGCCGAGCACTTTCATGACAGAAAACGGTCGACTGTCTAGTTGCAACAACGTACTCTTGAGGTCTTTTCTTTCCCGCGTCGTAGATTTGGCAGTCGCACAATAGGTGAACAATTGTCTCATCACATTCACGCATTGGAGACTCCGATAGTTCCGGCTTGCCTGATGCGGTGAAGGAAGGACTATGTATAAGCGAAACCGAGCCGGAGGCGATGTATGACTGCCTCTTGTCCTACGGAAAAGATCAAGTTGAAGTTGAAAGGTAAGGTTTGGGTCCAACGCGTAGACGGGAACATAATGGTAGGAGACTTCGTGCCACAGCCTTCTCCTTGCGCTGGCGGCGTGACGATTGATAAGGCATCTAATGTCATTCCGACAATACGGAACTGTAATAGTTGCATCTAGAGAATGGGCTGACTTCGCACCTGCGTCTGCAGCCTCGTTTCCAGGTAAACGACAATGACCTGGTATCCATTGAAACTGGATAGTGTGTCCTAGATCCAAACGCTGCATAAGAAGGGTCATTATTTCGAAAACCACTTGGTCATTTTGGCCGCGTCGCAAAGATGCTGATATATTTTGGAGAGCCGGCTTGGAGAAAGAAAATATTGTCCAGGGGTGGGATGATTTTGTCAAGATGATTTGAAGTGCTTGATGAATTGCTACTAGCTCTGACACCGTAGATGAAGTTATGTGGCTTAGCTTGAATCGCACGGTTGTACAAGGACTTGGAATGACTACACAGCAAGTAGAACTATCAGAAGTACATGAGCCGTCGGTGTAGACATGTGTTCTTGAGAGATGGTTACCGTAAATATGGGACATAGTAACCTGTAAAAATACGGCCATTTTCAAATTTGATTTTTTCTTGATACCGGAAACATCAAGGCTGACATCTGGTTCCGGAAATTTCTACGGAGGCGTCGTGCAAACTGTGGCTTGTGTAAGATCTCCTGGCAAGTGTTGCCGTACATGGGACAGCGCCTTGGAATAGCTTAAGTTTGGACGTGCAGATTCTATGATGGCGAGAGAGTGATCGTCATGTTGAGTTAAGTGTCTCAAATGAAGCCTTAAAGTTTCCTGCGTGAGCAGGACGCTCATAGGAATGACGCGTGCTTCTGCTATAGTTCCAATTGTTGACGCACATGCTGGAAGCCCAAGGCGGGCTCGAAGAGCGCGTGCCTGAAGGCATCGAAGTGTGCCTAAGTTTGTACGGCACATACCGTTGATAACTGGAAGGCTGTACCTTAGCAAACCAATAAATAAAGCCCGATAGAGACGTAGGAACGCCTGCACTGACGCGCCCCACGTAGTGCCAATAATGAAGCGGGAGAGGCCAATAAAACTCACCAGCTTCCGTTTTAGGTAATTAATATGGGAGGTCTAAGGTAGTCCTCTATCAATACATACGCCAAGAAATATGTGACTTTCGACGTATGAAATTGTGCGCTTAAAAATGCGAAGTGGATAACGGTACATGTTCCTTCGAGTAAATGCAAGGGCAGCAGATTTGGCAGCGGAGATATCAAGACCACGGACGCAAAGGTATCTGTGAACTTTCTTTAAAGCTAATTGAACTCTGGCTTTAGCTTGTACGCGAGTGGAGCCAGAAGCCCATATGCAGATATTGTCTGCGTATAAGGATACATTTACATTTGGTGGCAACGACTGCACGAGCCTGATAAGCGTAATATTAAATAGGGTTGGACTTAACACGCCTCCCTGGGGTACACCCCGAGAGATGAAATGGTTCGACGTGTCTCCATTTTTTGTGGTCATATAAATGGTCCGATCTGAGAGATAACTTTCGATCCACTTGCAGAGACGGCCTCCGATGCCAACCTCCTGTAGCGCTTGAAAGACGGCATTATGAGTGACATGGTCAAATGCTCCTTTGACGTCGAGAAAGGCCGCTATTGTGATCCTCCGATAAAATCTTTCCTCTTCGACGTAGGTGACGAGATCAAGGACAGGATCCACGGAGCTTCTTCCTCGACGAAAACCATGCATATTTTTTTGGATAAGCTCTACGTTTCTCCAGATACCATTCTAAGCGACGATTAATCATTTTCTCCATCAACTTGCCAACACAACTTGCCAGAGCAACAGGACGGTATGATGATAGAAGTAAGGGCGACTTGCCAGGCTTCAGTAATAGAACAGTTCTTGCCCGTTTCCATGCGCTAGGTACTTCTCCATTTGTCCATAATTTGTTAAAATATTCCAGCAGCCAATTGCGAGCATCAGTCCCCATATGTGTTAAGAAAGCATATTTTATCCCATTAGGACCGGGACATGAGTTTGGATTAATAAATAGAAGAGCGGCATCTAGCTCGCCACGAGTGAAGACATCGTCCATGCAGCCTTAAACAGCTGATGGTGCTGCAGCGGTAGGGACAGGGCGACCTTTCGGCATGGAAACACTCGACGTGAGGGATGCACAGAACTCGTTTGCAAGATCCTTTTGAGAACATGCCACCGACAACGCAAGTGCTCGGAATGGGTGCTATTGTTGAGGAGGAGACTTAAGGCTTCGAGCTATTTTCCAAACTGCGAAAAGTGCCGTTCGTAGATCAATATTTTCACAAAATCCCCTGTATTTACGTTGACCGAGCTTGTCAAAATGGCGGCTTATTTTTTTCTGTAATTTCTTGCCGCGAGAATATCGTCTTTATCTTTAGTTCGTCGAGCATGCCTCTCCGCCTGTCGACGTATTGCCCGAAGACGTTCGTACTCCGCGTCAATAGTTGTTCGTTTAAGTGGAAGGCTATGACTATGGGTTGATGAGTTTGCAGAGTCAATGACAGCCTTTTCAAACTCAGGAAGGTCAGTCAGCGTATTGCATTTACCTCTCATTGACTGCTTAAACTCCCACCAATCAACTCGTTTGACAACATGATTTTTCTTGCCTGTGTCTGTATCTTGCCAATATCTGTGAACCAAATAGCTTGAGACGCAAGAGCAAACGAGAGAAATGTTAAATCCAGGCAACTGCTACTCTCTGCACTCCGGAGGTATGTAGAGCTTCCATCATTTAATAGGGATAAATGATGTGTATGTGCTACGTCAGCAAGGCACCTACCTCGAGGATTTCTGCGAAGGCTACCCCATATATAGTGGTGTGCGTTAATATCTCCTGAAATTATATGGGGCGATGGGACTGTGTTCAGGATGTACTCTAAGCGTGCTCTGTTGAACTTGGACTTTGGAGGTATATATGCTCCTATAATGGTGAATGCGAACGTGCATTTTTCGTCAGAAATTGTAGCACAAACATACTCATTGTCGGGATGGGATGGAATAATATGTGCCACGTACGTAAGTTTTCTGCGAATGAAGAGAGTTACGCGACTTTCCCCATTAGTACGTAAAGAGCCGAACTGTTCGTATCCTAATAAACGCATGTTGCTAGGCAACCTGGACTTGCATATAACAATAATAGGGTACTTGTACTTGAAAGCCAGCTGTCGAAAATCGTACAATCGGAACCTTAATCCTCTTGCGTTCTATTGGAAAATAGTGGCCTTTTTATAATTATCTTCAATTGCACCCGATGTTATTTTAATTTTTTTTAAAGAATCATTTGAAGTAATTAGAAGGTGTTCCATTGCGAGAAAAGTCCTTACTTCTGGCAGGTTGTTAGCGTCTGGTGATGTTCTTAGAATGGCCTTTAGTGCTGCGAAGAACATTGGTAGCAATACTTGACTTATATCACCTTGCTAACGGGACGTAAATCGTGGCGTAGGCACAGATTCCGAATAAGTCGATGGACGATGGTTCGCTGAGGATCGAACGTTGGCTGTTGCACGCGGCGCATCAACAGTCGAAGTTTTGGCGACACTCTTTTTTTGCTGTGCGTCACTGTTGCTACGTTTCTCTTTAGTCATATGTGCCCCACGTGCCTTTGGACGACGTTTTACTGCACTGGCGTATGTAGGTTTCTCTAGTTCTTCTCGATGAGTTGGAGACAACGTCGGGAGCCGGACGACTTCTGGGTTAGGTGAAGGCGCACGGCGCCTAAGAGCTCGGCCGTTCATTATGCTTGTGCGAGCTTCTGCGGTTGCTGTATGCTTCCGTGGGCAGCCGGAGAAGGATGCCGAGTGCTTACAGTCACAATTGGCACACTTTGGTTCTTGTTTAGAATTGCAGTTCTTGTAGTGATGCGGTCCAGCGCAGATTTCGAAACGTTGTGGGCCTCGGCAATATTTGGCAACATGGCTGTATCTTTGGCATCTGAAGCACTGAACCGGTGGTCCAAAGTACTCTTCGACGGGGTGACTGGTGAAGCCAAGGAAGACGCGCTGGGGTATCGGGCGGTCCGGAAGAGACACAAGGACAACGCTTCCAGAGGGTCGTGGTTCGACAGTCCCATCCTCCTTGAGAAGGTAGGCAACTTGTCGTTGCACGGACGTTACTCCGGCGTCGAGAAAGTACTCGAGGAGTGCAATGTCGGGATACTCAAGAGGCACATTCTTAATTTTTTAAAACTTTCTTGAGTATGTCTGTGGCATGGTTGCAAAGACATTGATGTTTCCTAGGGATTGCAGCGTCAAACGTTGGTTTGCGGATCCAAGTGATGCCACGTTCACAGAGAGGCTTCCATCCTTGTTGATCTTGTGTGACAATACCTTTTCTTGCGTGACCGCAACGATGTCTTTTGCAATTGAATTTGGGTTTACCTTCCAAAATGACGATTCAGGTGATGTCGGCTTGAAGATGACCGGAATTCCAGATGGTTTGTTTTTATGATACGACACTTTGATGAACGGTGTAGAGTCGTCTTCGTCGTCCATGTTGTTAACGGATGATTTGTCCTCATCTGCAGTGGATATTTTTTCTGTACGCACTCTTTTGGGTGGTGGAATCTGAGAGGCCATCTCACTGGTTGGGGTCTTTTGATTTGAAGGATTCATTTGATCGCAGGGTCCTGATGGCTGCGAGGGTGGTGATCGGGACCATGTAGCCGGTGGCCGTTGTTTGTAGGTCACAGCGTAGTGCGGTGCCACATTCTTGGCCAGAGAGGCGTTGTAATATAAAATTGCAAATATGAAAAAAAACAAAAAAAAAACGCAGGAATGGCAGGGAAAGCAGGAAAAGGGTTTGCTTACGCAGAGCGAGCAAATCGGGCTTCCTACTTCAAACACTTCTTTTACAGAACAAACCTGAGCCTCCATTGAATGTGCCACAGGTTCTGATTCTCGAAACGACAGTCGAGAAGCCTTCGACAGAACAGAGGAACGATGCATCTTTGAGGAAATGTTTCAACAAGGTTGAAAAGGTGGTAAAGAAACACAATTGTCATACAAAGTGTGAAATAGTGATCAAGAACAACCTGCTCTTTCGAAGCTGTATATTTGCCACCGGGAGGAGTATAGAGCAGCTGGCTCTCCAGCAAGATACCGATCAACTGTTATGGCAATGGCACATGATGGTATCATTCAGGCCACCAAGGCATAAAGAACACGCTCGCGCTAATGACTGAAGAGTTATTTTGGCCGGGCATGCAAAGTGACATCAAGAGATACGTGCGTTCCTGCGATGTATGCCAGCGCACAGTGCCGAAAGGCAGAGGCAAAGCGCCTCTTGAGACAATGCCTGCCATCGAGACACCATTCAAGAGAGTGTCGATTGACATCATCGGTCGGATCTACCAACTGTGAGTTCGGGCAACCGAAATATCCTGACAATGGTGGCCGTTGCCACAAGGTACCTGGATGCAATTTCATTAAGAAGCATCAGCACAGAGAAAGTGGCAGTAGCCTTGGTAGAAATGTTCTCAAGGTATAGATTTTCAAATGAGGTCATTAGCGATAGAGGTTCCTGCTTCACGTCGGACCTCATAAAAGAGGTAAGCCGGCTGCTGTCCATTAAGCTTCTCATGACTACACCCTACCATCCGATGAAGAACGAGCTGGTGGAAAGATTCAATAGAATCATCAAACAGATGATAAGAAAAATGTGTCAAGCAAGGCCCAAGGACTGGGACAGGTACCTACCGGCACTACTGTTCGCCTACAGAGAGGTGCCACAGGCAAGCCTGAAGTTTTCACCATTTGACCCGGTATATGGCCGAAGAGTTCGGGGACGTTGGCCATCCTTAAACGGGTCTGGTCTAACGAAACGCTTGAAGACGACGTAAGGACGTCCTACTGTCCCGTACTGGAGCTAAGAGGGAGACTACAAAGAACATGTGAGTTGGTTCACCGCTTCTTAGAAGCGGCCAAGATCATCAGGTATAAAGAGTACTATGACAAAAAAAAAGCGTCAACCGTCAGCTGAAAAAAGGCGACTTGGCCCTCATCCCCCTACCGCGCGACCATAACAAGCTGATAACGCAGTGGAAAGTACCGTTTGTAGTATCTAACAGAAAGAACGAAGTGGACTACGATCTCGATGTTGGAGTTTGAAAAAAGGTGTTCCACGTAAATATGGTCAAGAGATACCAAGGGATCTTCGAGTCGACCAAAGGCAGCCAAGC
Source organism: Ixodes persulcatus (assembly GCA_013358835.2). Lineage (NCBI taxonomy): Eukaryota > Metazoa > Arthropoda > Arachnida > Ixodida > Ixodidae > Ixodes > Ixodes persulcatus. The sequence goes on along the minus strand of JABSTQ010009494.1, from coordinate 535,059 downwards.
AGGAGTGCGGCAACGAAAGACCTTGGCGAGGCTGCACTTGCTGGAGAGGCCAACAATTAGACGCCTGATAAAGTGACCATACATGACTGAAAAAAGTTCACGTTCAACGGTGATTTGGATGATGAAGAGAAAGATGAGGTGTAGAGGTCGATCGAACAGTATAAGAACATATTTTCAGATCTTCAGTTCAGACTAACTTGACCACGACTTACAATTGACCACCGAGGAGCCTCTGCGGATAAAGCAACATGCGTTGCCATTATCCATCAAAGAGACAGTCGAAAAGAAGATTGCGGAAATGCTCCGACTGGGCGTTATTGAGCGGTGTACATCACTGTATAATGCGCCGGTTGTATTCGTTAAAAAGAAAGACGGTTTTGACAGGTTTTGCGTCAATTATAGGAGATCAAACGACGTGCTGAAAGTAGACGCAGGGCTAATTACAAGGCTAGACGTAACCTTCGCCAAGATGGGCCGGAAGAAGTTTTTTCTAAGCTGGATCTAGCGAAGGGATATTGGCAGATCCCGATGGACGATTTGGCCAAGGACAAGACAGTGTTCTCGTCGAGTAGCGGACTTTTCCCGTTTAGGTTCATGCCTTTCGGGCACAAGACTGCCTCTGCTACCTTCACCAGACTGATGAGAAAGTTGCTTTATGGAATTCCGGAGGCCTATCATTACATCGATGACATTCTCATCGCCTCGGATTCGTGGACGCAACACATGAGGACGTTTCATACATTTTTTGATCGGTTGCAAGATGCCAATATCACGACTCGGCCGAAGAAATGCGAGATCGCATTTACAAGTACGATTTTCCTCGGTCATGACTATGATGGAGGACGAATCGCGCCCCACGCGGAGACCCTTGGAAGGTTCTAAGACCCACCAAGGCCGGTGACAAAACGTCAAGTGAAGTCGTTTCTTGGGCTGACCGGCTATTTCCGCGATTTCGTCCCAAACTACGCGGATCTTGCCATACCACTGCTGCAGCTCACGAAAAAAGGCGAACTAAATGAGGTTGAACGGGGGTCAGCACAGCAGGAGTCCTTCGAGAAACTGAAGGACTCCTTATCGGTACCACCCATCTTGTTTGCGCCAGATCCTTACAAGGAATTCGTTCCGCAGGACGGACGAATCAGAGTTATGTCTAAGCGAAGTATTGCTCCAAGAAGGTGAAGGACTGCTGCATCCAGTGGGGTATGCGAGCAGAACGCTGGGAAAATTGGAGACGAATTATGCTACCGTAGAGAAAGAGTGTCTGGCGATTGTTTGGGCCGTGGAGGGATTTGGGCTGTTCTTATATGGCAGAATATTTCGCATACAAACGAATCACCGAGCTTTAGAATTTTTGAACAAAGCGAAGCACTCCAACAGTCGCATAATGCGATGAAGTTTATCATTACAGGAAAAGGTCTTTCACGTAGAATATATTAAGGGGAAAGACAATGTGGGAGCAGACTTCTTAAGTCGTCTAGAGAGCTAAGCCAACGGGAGGTATTTGTTCGTAATGGCAGGACACAATGTTAATGGGACCCATTAAGATATATTTTAAGGGGCGAAGCTCCTTAGGGTCTAGCCTTGTTCATCCGTCCGGCGTCCGTGCTCACATCGATTGCCATCCCATCTGTCTTCTTAAAAAAAGAAAAAAATGTTTGCGAAGTCGACAGGATTCGAAGCTGTGCGGGGAGACCCCAATGGATTTCTAGTCCATCGCCTTAACCACTCGGTCACGACTGCCAGACGAGTAGGGCGCTCTGAGATGTGGTAGTAACTTAAGAGCTGGGGATGTCATGAATGAAACGTTGCATGTAGCCGCTCAACGTCTATACAAGAGAGGGCGCTGCGGTAAAATGCGTATATAATCGCGTTAAACTTTGCATGCATTGGCTCAACGTTTACAGACGAGAGGGCGCTGCGGTCAAATGCTCAAATGCGTTTATAACCACGTTCCATGCCACACATTCTCTTTCTGACATGGACCGTTGACTTAAGCGGTGGAGATGCGTTCCCACGGCTTCTAGCGGATCCAAGCTGATCCGCTAGAAGAACCACTGGCTGTGCATTTCACCGATCATAAAGCAGTAATAATGAAGTCGAAACGCAACCCGGAACTCAGCACCACCTATGAGCAATAAAACAAAATCAGCACCATCAGCACTACCTAGGAGCAATAAAATCAGTATCATCAGCACCACCAGAGCTTCAGTCCCAATCAACATCATTCACCACGTGGAGATGCGGCCTTTTTTTGTCTTTGATTTCGGTCAGGACAAGAGTGTGTTACCGATGTGTGATTTGTGCGTTCAATTAGGGACGCGAGAGAGTAACCACGTTTTGTTTTCGTGATGTGGGCAATATTAATTTTGGGGTGTGGAAATAACATACCTGCGTTAGTGCTAAGGACCAAGTGTGGTTGTGTTTGTGAATGTGATGTGGTGACTACAGCAAGCCATCGAGGATGTCGCCCTCGTAAAGAAACTTCATATGGTGAAGCTCTCGAAGTGAGGGGGTGTGTCACGTTCCGGTGACTGTTATTACGGGTGGACGAAAATGAGAAGAGGAAGGGAGCGAGTGCGTTTCAAGAGAACGTCGAGCGCGAGAAGACAAGGCGCGGTGAAAGCCAGGGTCGGGCCGCGGCGCACGGTGACTACCAGGGCTCCGAGGGGGACCAGTCGCTATTGGTCGGCGACGGCTGCTACGAACAACTCCAGGGGGAGTACGAGACACCAGCTTCTGCATCATCACATCAAGTGGTGACGCTCCGCAAGACGCCGAGGGAAAAGACTTGTACTTAAGGCAAGGATGGTAGCGGGAACGGGCTATGAGTGTGATGATGCCACTTTAACTGCCATCAGTGTTTTGCTTTACTATTGATAATTCTTTTCCTATTGTTTCGCTTCTGACATGTTCCTATCTTCCTTCTTGTAAATATATAATTTCTTTTTGATCCTCTCATGGAAGTCGTTTCTCTCTTTTCACGACTGACGATGACACATGTCTATGCTCGCCACGGAGATTGTGCTCGGACCCCGAAACACGAAACGTCGTCTAGAATCACGCAAATACGCCATATTTTCCGAGCTTATTTCTGCTTGTTGAGCTAAGCAGCAGTGAATCACATTCAAACAAATAGAGCCGTATCCCATGTCGGCAGTTGTTTTTAAGGGTCTTGTTTCGACGTTCGTGTAATGCCATACTAATATGAGTCATGACTTCGAGTGGCTCACGTATTGTGTGTTGCAGGGTAAAAAATCTAAAGTGCGGCAGTGGCAGATGCACTGCGCTCGCGGCCAGTCTGCGTGGAGCTTCAGCGTCCCAATCACAGCATTCATCAACGGCAAGTGGAAAATCAGAATTTTTGTTAATGCTCACAATTCAGTTTCAGTGTGAGGAATTGGTATAAATTGGAGCTTATTCAACATAGCGTCCAAAACAGGCCACCTAAATAAGATGTAAACGAAAATAAAAATCGCTACTAGGTAGCATAATGAATTATCTCGTCGAGTACTCGCGAGAAAAGTTGTTCAATTCTTCAGTAGCCTAAATTATATCTCTAATTTGGTGTGACCGGTTGCTATACCTGTGTGCTTAATCAAACCTTTTGTTGTTGTTTCTGAATTTGTAGCGATCGTTTTACTTATATTTGTGTTATAGTGCCCTTTTTTAAAATGTTTTTGATAACTCATATTTAACCATTTTGACAGGCACGGGCCAGCTAGGTTTATGGTTAGTTAAGAAAAAATATGAACATAGGTGCTGAAAGGCTCATTTGTCATTAAGGCAACGGTATCTTGCTAGAGAGCGCGGTATGTGCTGTTAATATATTCACACCAGAACTCGAACACTCAGAGGCACAATTCCAGTGACTTTTCGCCCAAAAGTTCCTTCCTTATGACTCGTTCACACTTGCGAAATACGCACCCACCACCGACTGGATTCGCTCGCCGAAAAAAGATCGGGCCGTTCACATTTGTTGCCGTCTGCGGAGTGCGCGTACAGTGGCTTAAAGGGGGTAGTGTAACGAACGAAACCGGAGAAGCGGCACAGCGTTGGAAGACGGCCGCGGGTGGCGCTGGCGCTTGCAGCACCGTGGTTCCGGCTATGGCTCCGGCTTGGCCGCTTGGTCAGCTTGGCTCCGGCCAGCTCCGGCCGATTCGCAGCTGTCGACTACACTGTCGTCTGCTAGTTTCAGATTTTTATTCACCTTCAAACACAAATCATGTGGTTGGAAGTTAAATGGAAACAAATAATTGTTTTTGAGGTATTTATATTAGTTATGAAGCGTGTTAGGGCGCCTCTATCTGCCGGCCGATCGAGGCACCCTAACGGAGCTGCGGATCGAAGCGCCACCTACACCGTCTTCCAAGGAGCGGCCGTTCCCGATGCATGGTGGAGGCTGCGCGGTAACTACACTACCCCCTTTAAGGCACTGTAGTGCGCGGCACCAGCGTCTCTCAGTTTCTCGAACAGACGAGAGCTGACGAGAGCTCCCAAACCTCCTCCTTGCCCGCGGGCGTCTCGTGCCAACGTCGCCAGCTCGTCAGTGGGGATCTGACGTCAGCAAGCGCCACTTCCCCCGTGCGTTCTGATTGGCTTGGGGCGAGCGAAAACTTTTTTCCGGCGTTGAAATTTGGTCCCAGAGCGATCTTGCTCTCCGCCGGAAATTCTGCCTGCTTTCGTCGCCGGGCGTCAAAATTCTCGCGGATCCGGCAGCCGGTTCGCAAGTGTGAACGAGGCATTAATCCTGCGTATCTCTGCTCAAAGACAGTGAAAAATAATGCAATTATTTTACAGATATTTAAAGCTTCGATGCACAGGCTTTCTTCCAGGCCTGATAAAATCCCTGGAATCATTGTGCGCTTCGCGCAACAACAAACTCGCGATCGCCGGTTTGATGAAAGACGTAACCTAAAACGGCCTCAAGATAGCGAGTATCTTGAAAACATGACTCAACAGGACAAGGCTCTCCTGTGGATCACAAAGGAGTGGGCAAGGGAGCATAATTATCAGTTTGCGTGGCACCGAAATGGGAAGATATTTGTAAGGAGGAAAGCCGGTGACCGTGCTACTCCTGTAAGGAGCGAAAATGACTCGATGAACTTCAACTAAGTGCTGGTACTAAATCCACTTTTAGTCTTTAAGTTCTGTTTATTTTTCTATCACGGCAGTCTCTGATTATGTATTACCGTCACAGTTTGAAACATGCATTGAAAAAGAATTTTCTTCCTCGATTCGTTGTCTGCATGTTAATATTCGATCAGCTAAAAATAAAAGAAAGTTGATCTTGAGTGTTCTTTTGCTGAGCTCGTTGATTTTGACATTATCATCTTTTCCGAGACCTGGTACACGGAATGTATTGACGTTTTTAGGCTACCGCTATACGAATCTTTTTTCTCAATTGCACTGAAGGCCAAGGGGGATGTGTGTCAATTTTGATTAAGAAAAACATTGAGGGCGAAATATTGCCTACGTTTAGCGTAATCACTAAGGACTAGGAAACATTGTCACTGCGAACGAAGCACGGTATCGTCTCTGTCATTTATCAACCTCCCAGTGGCGTTTTGGCTCCCTGTTTAGATTTTTAGGTGCTCTTTTTGAGTTTGCTAATGAAATTAAACTCAACATTATATGTGGTGGTGAGTTTAACGTGAACATGCTAAATAATAGTGTTTCAAAAAGATAACTAGAGAGATTAATATTTATGAATGGTTGTCAGAGCGTAATCAGTTTACCAACTAGGGTAAATGTTACTTCAGAAACGTTGATCGACTTGTTAATTACGAATTACGAGGAAAGAAATGTAAGTTCTGGAGTAATAAGTAACAACCTTAGCGATCATCTTCCTATTTTTATGAGTGTTAAAACCAGCTGTATAAAGAAACAAGGGCCAGTGTTTTCTGTGTCGGCCGAGTGTATTACGTCGGACGGTTTGGAGAGGTTTGCGCAGAATGTAGCTAACACAAACTGGGATGATGTTTTCGAAAATGGAGACCCCAATGAGGCGTACAGTTTATTTTTGAAGCGCTTTAAAAGCCTTTACAGTGTCCATTTTCTATACAAACTAATTAAAGTGAAAAAGCGAATTGGGAAACCTTGGGTAACCGTTAACTTGCTCGGAAGAATAAATATTAAACACGCTCTCTATGAGACGTTTGCAAAGACTAGAGATCCCAGTGACCTCAAAACAATTAAAAATTGTCGCAATCAAATAACAAATGACTTGAAAAAGGCCAAGGAGCGTTACCATCATGAATCTTATAGATCTTCAGTAGGCCGCAGTGACCTTATGTGGGAAAATTTAAATGCGGTTGTCGGGCGTGGTAAGCGCTCCAATGACAGAGAAAGCATTTCTTCTGGCGGCGTCAAGTTAAATGGCATGTCTTTACCAGATGTATTTAATAACTATTTCATAAATTTACCTCAACGTAGTTATAGCGGCGACGCATGTAAAAATTTCACGTTTAGAAACAGCGACGCTATCTTTTTACGTACCGTCACTGACACAGAGGTGTTTACGGTTTTTATGGAATTAAATAACAGTCATAGTTGTGATGCGGATGATATGCAGATTAGACCGGTCAAGTATGTTCTTGTGCCTTTCAATCGGTGTATTTCCGCAACTAATGCAAACAGCTAAAGTGTCTGTGCTGTACAAAAAGGTTGATAAGAACGACATAAGCAATTACAGAACTATCTCTGCCCTTCCAGTATTCTCAAAGGGCTTAGAAAAATCATGCATATTCGAGTATCTTAGCTTTTGGATAAGCACCAAATAATTACTAATGCTCAGTTCGGCTTTCGAAAAAATCGATCAACGGAACTTGCATTGCTTGAACAAAAGAATTTGTTCTACGGAGTTTTGAAAAAAAGAAATTGGCCCTTGACATTTTTGTAAATTATACAAAGGCGTTTGATTATATAAATCACAATTTACTGCTAGAAAAGCTCGATATTTACGGAATTCGAGGTCAAGCACTTCTCTTGCTTAAATATCTTTAGGTCATCGTAAACAGTTTGCTCATCTTAATGGTTTCGCGTCTTCAACAAAGACAATTAAATCCGGTGTTCCACAAGCAAGTATATTGGGGCCGTTCCTGCTTCATATATACATTAATGACATAGTAAACATAAATCCACTGACTAAATTTATATTATACGCGAATGACACGAGCCCCCTTTTTTTTTCTCGCGAGACCGGCGACGAGCTTATCAGCTGCGCAAACGGGACCCTAACAGCGTTGCAAAGATGGTCCTCAAATAACGCGCTAAACGTCAATGCGAGTAAATTTACGAAGGCCATCATCTTTCGGCCTAAAAACAAAAATGTTTCTATAACAAAGACCCTTGTCCTAAATGCAAAGTATATAGATATTGTAGATAATTTTAAAAGTTTAGGTGAAATTTTCAATCAGTACTTATCTTGTGATAATCATGTAAATGATTTACTCACTAGATTGTCGAAGGTCATTGGACTAGTCGCTCGTAATCGTTTTATTTTACCGAGAAATGTTAAGTTTTTTTATACCAGACTTTATTTCTCTCTCACCTGAAATATTGTTATCTAGTTTGGGGCACAACTACCCGCACAAATCTCAAAAAAATAATCCTACTGCAAAACAAAATATGTTCGCCTCATTGAGAATGCTTCTTACGACTCTAGCACCCAGGGACTGTTCATAAAAAAGAGTATACTTCCTGTTTACAACATGTATAAGTATAGACTCGCGATCAGTTTCAAGTTAGAAAATAAAAGAAATGGGGATAGTTTAGTAAACCTTGGGGATCTAAAAGAACATGCAACTTCCTACCCAGCTCGGTCGGCGGAACACTGGACTGTGCCGCTGTGTCATAACAACTATTCAATGCAATCACTCAAATACACACTTCCTACTATATTGAACACCCTAATAAAAACTAACATTGATATTATTTCTATTGCAATTCAGGAATTACGAACTGAACTAATGTGGGGCGAAAACGAATGAATCGATTTCGGAGACCTGTTTGATTTTTGTATTTTACTTTGTTATATCAGTTTTCTCAGTGTTGTTCGCTGTTGTTTTGTTTTGAATTCTGTATATGCCACTAGAAGGGAGCAAGGGGCGCCCTCAAGCTGCTCTCACACCTTTTTTCCCTTGTTTCCTCCATTTATGTAACGAAATGGAAAATAAAGTTCCTGAATAATAATATTGACTCCTTAAGATAATAATTTTGATTGTTTTTTTTTATAGATTGAGGCGGAGAAGATGGCATTTTATAATACGTGCGCGGTAGTATCCAAGCCTAGGTTTTTTGTACTAGCATGAGAATACTGCTCAATCTGTAACATCCGCATAACAATATGTGCAAAAACATTTTGTGTAGACGGCACGAACTGTTTAGCTCGAGATTTGTAAACTCTATATCTTAAAGCATGGGATGGTCTTTAAAGGGCAACTGCGGTAAAATTTCGATGTTGAGAAAGCAACGCACTCCAACGTCATATCACCTAAAAATCCTACACGTAAAATATTAGGACGCATTTCCGACTTAAAGTATATTCAATTGGGCAGTGATGTCGGAGCGGCTCCAGGGGCACCAATATCCTCCCAATCTAGCGTGCGATGCGCGGCGCGCGGAGCAGCGCAGTCAACGCCGCTGTGTGGACACAAACAACGCTGCACGGAACGTCAAGAACTGAAAGAATTGCTTTGTTTGTTTCTTACTTTCTGAAGCACCGAGCGCGAGTGCGAGAGAGAAAAAAGAGAGCATGTGGGGAGAGGCGACACGCGACACTGCCCCTGCGCGACTGTGTCGGGTCAACAACGCCGTCACGCCGTCCGCCGCTTTCGTTGATGACATAGCCGACGTCTCCGTACTACATGATGTCCAGTAGTTGACGGCCAGGACCTAGTGTTGCCTGCCGCGGGCAAGGTTTCTCTTTCGCTTTATCATTTTCGTTTACACGAGGTTTGCAAGAAAACTATCTAACTTTTTGGAAAACGAACGGCATAAAAACATTTTTCTAGTAGTTTTGACGTGATAATCACCCGTAATGCCAAAGGTTTTGGAATTCACCGAAGTTGCCCTTTAACTGAACTCCCTAATCTCAGAAATCTGTCCGCTTGTCCGCTCTTTAATATCTCCCGATAAATTTAGCTAAGGATTTGGCGTCACGTTTCCTGAAATCACGTGACCAATGAACAAATTCAGTTCCGCCGATAAATTTTGCGGGGAAATAAGTATTTATTAGGTACGTCCTCGGCCTCGAAAACGGCTGTTTAATGTCTTCTAAACAAATCGAATCAATCGCTCCTCAAACGCTGCAATCTATGGAATATATGACTTTGGAGACAACAGTTTCCGCCAATTTTTGCATAAGAGCCTTCAGTAGCATGGGACGAGAGAACAAATGCAGAAAGATGAGGCGCGCTCACTCGTCTACTACCGATCACGGCCGATACTCGATGTACCGGCGAGGCCCCGACGGATCAATCAGTGCCGACTTGCTACGGCACTCGCTACACTTCTTGCTCTTTCTCTTGCCTACGTTTCTTCTTTCTCCCACTCCACGCAACGTAAACTGAAGGGCTACAATAAAACGCTAATTGCGGGAAGCCGCCCCACGCGCTCAGCTGCACGAATCGACAGCCAGTTTCTCCGAAGTGCGTCTTCACTGTAAACGCTCAACGTGCGCTGGGTAGTCTCTTGAGGGGCAGGTGAGTGAAACCAAGCTGCTCAATTTTTTAAAATCTAGGATGCGAATTGATGTGTCTCAACGACAGGATCCTCGTTGAGAAAACCCCTGTGCCCACGTCACTTGTGAGTTCTATATGGAAAATTGCAAGCATGGCGCCCAACTGGTGCCCCATGCGTGCAAGCACGCGCAGCGAGCGGGCAAACGTAACTTTGGCAAGCTTGCAATTACACGCACTTGCCCGCACGAGTGCGAGGCAAGGCGGCCGCCAGATGCCTGGCTCGCAATCGTATATTCACCGGATTCGGCGTGAGTTGATGCCACGAGGGCGCCAACGTTTGTGCTGCCCCAGTAGCCTTCCGGTTGCGTATTTCTTTTATATTCACCAACGCACAGCGATCAGGCAAGAAGATTTTCCTTCGGAGAACTAACAGTAATATGTCTATAAGAACCTGCGTGCATTGTAGAAAGTAGTACAAATAATAAAAGGATGCGAAACAATTGAAAAAGAGGAAAACCGAAAGCTCGCAGCGGTCCGCCGATAGAGGGCGGTAACGAGCTTGTTTGCAAACAAACATAGGTGAATACGAGGATAACATGTCAACCTCCAAGTTACTTGTGATGGTGTCCGACATACGTGGGCAGTTTTTGATTTACAGAATTTATTTTTTCATCCAAGGTCCTCGTCAGCGCTCGAAGACATTAGAAAGAAAAGATAAAAAAATATACAATTACAAAACAAAAAGAAAAAAAAAATCGCACAGATAAAAATACAGTTTAAGCACAAAATAAGACATAATTACCTCAATTGCACTGCTGCAACTAAACGTAATTTTTTAGGTAATCTGCAATTGCAATTCATAGTTTGTGCTGTATATGTAGTTTCATTCTTTTTTAGCAAGGGTAATTGCAAAATTTCCCTTACAATCACGACTAATTTTTGAGGTTGTCAGAGTGGAGGATCATTCTATTGATTACTTGACGGGCGAGAATACCCTCGGTTTTATTGGTCTACTGTAAACGTTTAGGGCCTTGAAAGCCCCAAGTTTGAACCAGGGTGCCGACCATGTACACATCGGGACACTGTTAGCGCAAACACGACATCGGCGCATTTTCGCATTTTACTTCTAAATAGTATTAGCGAGTACGAAATTTTATCGCTGACATTATAGAACTAAATGAGCTCTTTCGTAGCAATAATAAGTTAGATGACATCCCTTGGTTTCAAAGACAAAAATTGGAAAAACCGGCGATCACTTGTTCGCGCTAACAGTGTCGCGCTCTGTACGCATAGCTTGACAGCTGCCAAAGCTGAAGCACCCGCAAAGGTGCTCAGAAGATGCCCCACTTGAAGCGAGTGCCTCCTATTATCGAAATGAATAGAAATAACAAAAACGAGTGAATACTTTACAACAACCCATGTCCGCTATTTCCAGAGTAATTTAGCGTTTGAGCCTCTTTTAGATCTGTTTGGGATGTACTAGCTGTAACAGATCTGTTTTACTTTAAACTGCCATGATGGAAAGAACATCAACGATCGTGGTAGTGTTACAAAATGATAAAACAACTTACGCGCATTACACTCTGACCTCATATCCCATATTATACCATTAATAAAGCAAATGAAAGAAAGGCACAAAGTTTGACGAACGTGAAACGCAATATTCTGATTTTTACTGGTCAGACATGAAATGCAGAAATGTAAATTGCGAAAATATTCTCTCACGTTATGGAATTGAAAAAAATATTTCTAATTGTAATTTACTACTTCAAAGCACAGTGTTTCCAATAATCATAAAAATATATTTGTGATGTCATAAAGCTCAGCATGACCTCCGACAAGGTGGTGACTGAAGGCGAAGACGAAAAGGGTAATTTTATGTACTTATTCAACGAGTTAGGATATTTATTGGCTTCCTTAACTCGGTTCGTCTGACCAAAGGAAGCAACATTTGTTTTTCCTTCAGTTTGAATGACTTCAAAGCAGAATAATATTGTCTTTTTATCGAATGCGCAATTGAATGTTTGTATGTATGTCGGCCAGGTAAGCCTTTCTATAAAGCCGGAGTCACACTGCTTATACATCATACAAACGACAGTCTGCAAACACATTCCAACGCGAGACACCGCGAGATTCGCGCCTCAAATGCCGCAGGGAAATGATTTCGAGGAGAAACTTGCCAGCGCCGAGTGAGTGTATATTTGTTTTTAGTGTGTCTGTGTTTGTGAGTGTTTTTCTTGTGGTGTGCTGTAACGTTAAGCAACATGAACTACCTGCTCGTCCAGTCAGCAGTGTTATTGGCACGCGGCATTTGAACCACGGATATTGCAGTGACTCGTGTTAGCAGACTGCCTTTTGTATGATGTATCAGCAGTGTGACTCCGGCTGAAGGGACCTCAAGAAAAACACATAATACATAATTACGTACAAATTATCGCACCGTCTTGAAAATAAAGGTAATAATTGTACTAATAAAAATCAAAAACAAAAAAGAAACAAAATAAGTATCAAATGTGCAACTGTTTCGTATAAAGAAAACATTTGATTTTGAAAAAAATGTATAAAGCAAACTGTAATTCTAACTTGATGGTCAATAATGCCAGTAGTGATATATAGTAAACTCCACTTTATGATGCGCACGAGAAAAAATATTAATAGTAATATAGTATTAATTACATTTTCAGTTCTCGCTATAAAGTCTTGTTGAGCTTAAAGCAGATATTTTATTTTACTGCAAGTTGACAGCCTTAGACACGATGGCTTTTAAAACGCCTTACATTCCTGTCAGAAAAAAAAAAAGAAAACGTCTTTTTGAGTCACAAACAATTTCATTGGGAGCCAACTTTAGTAAAATAGCCAATTTAGGGAAATAGTTCGCTTATATTTTACCGATTGATTTTTTTTTTCTCAAAGGCATATCTACTTCAAGTAAAAAGACTTCCCCCAGTCCAACATTCAGGTATAATTGAGAAAGCTATCTTCGTGCCTTCCCCATACGAACAATTTGTAATGTCACACATTTTGTTTCTCAGTAGAGCGGGCTCCATATTGAACTATACTATTTCAATTTGCACCCTTCATCTTCCACCTTCATACATGCCTTATATTTCGGCAATGTTTTTCTTCCCTGGCAAATTATTTTACATGACGAGTTTTTTGGTGAACATTTCCAATGGTTGCCGTTTAAGGGACAGTTTCTTTGCCTGCTTCACAAAGAGTGGCATTTGTCACTGATTATACCGCCCAAGGCACCAATTCACATCCTGAAAACTACATGAGCTGCAAAACGTTAGGGTGCAAACCAGGTGGTGAAGGTTTAACATGATTTAAGACAGAACCCCTAGTGATTGCCTGAAGCTGAGCAGGTTGGTTATTCGTGCTTGTGAGAATTGCCAGCTGAACGAAGGAAGAAATATACGAGACAGAGAGAGAGAAGGAACATACACATGCACTCCGCTGGACTAACAACCATTTACTGAATAACATCTTTTCCTTCGTCGACTTTCATTTAAATAATGTCAATGACCGCACCAGAGAACACGCCGCCTCCGTGCGCACAATTGCAGCAGCCGGCCATCTTCCAGCGCATTGTCGCGAATGCCAATGTGCCCCCTTTTTCTCTAACATCACCATCGTGGCTAGACACAAAAAACAGATCGCGAGGGAAATCCTAGAGTCCCTAGCCATTGAGGAGAAGAAAGAAGATTGTGTAAGCACTGCCTCCATTGTGCTACATGCGAAGGAAAAGAAGTATTTGCAGGAAACACCCCCTGCGTAAATTAGTCTGCATGAGCCCACAGAAGACATCCCCTCTGGGGATGCAAGGTTTTTCAAACTGATGCGAAGAAGACGAGGGACAAATATTTCATCTAGGCAATAATGGAAGTCGACGAAGGAAAAGAAGTTATCATTTAAATGAAAGTCGACGAAGGAAAAGATGTTATTCAGTAAATGGTTGTTAGTCCAGCGGAGTGCATGTGTATGTTCCTTCTCTCTCTCTGTCTCGTATATTTCTTCCTTCGTTCAGCTGGCAATTCTCACAAGCAAGAACCGCTAGACTGGGGAAAAGACGAAGGCCAACACAACACACAAAGTCTCAAAAACCTTGTGTCTTGTGCTTTCCTTCGTCTTGTCCCCAGTCTCGGAGTTTTGTCCTAAATTACGTAGGTTAATCAGAAAAATTATTGCGACGGTACCTGACCGGTGCACAAATATATATATATATATATATATATATATATATATATATATATATATATATATATATATATATATATATATATCAACAAATGAGCATATAAAGACTTCCGAGATGAGATAAATACTTTTTTCGGCCGTCAAATAATTATGCAAGAATATCGCAATTTTGCACGATGACGTCGTATTCATCGTTCGAGTACTAGCTTGCGCAGACTTTGTTTCACAGATGTCACGTGCGTCTACGCGCACCAGCAGCTGTGAAGGAGACTGACAGGGACTGAGACACGATCCCCCAGATGCGCTGAGGATGAGCTTACACAATTATTGATAGCTGGATAGAGCCTGTCGTGCGGCACACGAATCGTTTTAACTGCGTATGCAAATAAGATGCGACATCATATCCGTGTTATGATCGCAATATTGTATTATCGCTCCAGTGTAAATGAGGGAGATAAAGACCAGAGACACGTTGATAAAATACCTTAACGATTAGTACTTTTAAACGATAATGTTACCTCGTTAAAGAGCGAAAAATAGTACGAATGTCCGTCTCATCAACCATTAGCGGAAATAATAGTACGTCATTTCTTTTCAGAAGGAGAAGCTGTGTTTGTGTTTCCGGAAGTGAGATTTCTGAAATAACTAGGAAGTTCAAAATTGAAGTGACCTAAAAAATAATTATGCTAAAAAATAAAATAAAACCGAAAAAGAAGTTTCTCCGGGTAACGCCCTTGTAGTGACCTCTGAATTTCGAAAGTATTAAAATAATTTAAATATTAAACAAAAAAATAAATAATAAAAAAATGAAAGACATTTCCGGGTTTCTGGTTCAATATTGACTTGAAGTGTAATTTCTACGGTTAACACTAATAAAAATATGCTTTACGAAATCCTTTATATGGGATCCTTAATAAAAAGGGGCTTGTTTAATGTTGCCAGAATTCCCGCTCTCAAGTTACTACCCCAAAAGAAAACCTGAAACGAAAGAAAATTCGCAGAGGAGGCAGTGGATAAAAGAGCTCCTAAAGCGCTAGATTTGACGGACAAAGGTCTGTGCTCGGAACTATAAACCAAAAGACCGAACTATAAAAAAATAGGAAACTAATATCTGTATTGTGATTGGCTGGATCACCGCACGAGCTCGGGAATAGGTCCTCATATTCAAGGTTGATGGCTCGAACTGAGCAAAGTATTAGGAAAGTTAATTCTCATTAAAGCCACCGGAATTCATGATATATGAACTATAACGAGCTCGTAGGTTTTGCTCGACCATATTAAAATGGCGCGTACAGTAGAAGGAAAAACTCTGAACAACATGGACTGTGCAGTCGAGCACAGAAGGGTGACTGCCACGCATGGGCGCTGCACTTGCGGCCTTAAGAAATAAAAGCTCGGAATGTTTTTTTTTATTTAGTGGACAGAAAGAGAAATAGAAGGAGAGCAAAGGGGTCGAGAAGGAAGGCAAAATACATCAATAAAAATTGCCATGCATAAGATTATACCTGCTGTGTAGCTTTTTTTTTTTTTTTTTGCTGTTGCTTTTTTAATTTATTGGGGCAATACATAGAGGGCAGAGAGGGTTAGCAGCTGGGGAAGGATGTGTCTTGCTCCCCTGAGTGGATCCGTTTAGCTGATATTCACATCATTTTCCATTTCTCCAATGTAAATCTTGCTTTCGTTCTTCAGTCCTAGACGTCAACCGACTCCATAGCCTCCATTATATTGCTTGAGTGGAAGCTTGTCACTGTTTCTATAGCACAGTTTGACAATAATGTTTACGAGCCACTTTATTCGTCGATTTAGCGTATATTTTTTAAACTCTATACGGTGCTAGGTACTTTTTTGTTTTTTACTTCAATATTGGATACATAGAAAATGGCATAAAATGTTCATGTGTCATCAGTTCTGTAGCGTTAAAGGTAAAAACAGATAAATAAAATCGCTTTGTTTTGTTCATGAGACCGAATAGGGTCACGTAAGACACTTCGGATTTTGATTATACGTAATTTGTAGTAATATGTTTTTATTACTACAGCAAATTCGGTTGAACAATCACTAGAAGGCCGAAATGACGCAAATGTGAATTATTTTGTCAAGAAAACAAGTCAATGTCATATTTTCCCATAAATATATCTCTGACGTGTGCACTAATAGGAATGATATTGGATGTAAATAACCTGCCTTGACTATTTTTCGTGCCTTTTTAACTGGTAACATTTCTTATAGAAGGCTCTGATCTACTGGACAAAGAATCTTTACAATAAATAACATAACTGTTTAAATGAAGGATAGGTGGAACTGCGTCTTTTTTTGCCAAGCAATAATATACGTAAACAGCAATGTATTTTATTAATATTTTTTAGCAGGTATGGCCTACGGACGTTTTGCGATTTACTAGAATAACTTTCACTACATTGCGATTTGTGTTTAGGCAGAGTTCTATTCTTTATGTAGAGTTTTACTGCAACCAAAACTTGCAGATTGAATCAGTTATTTATTTTATTGAGTCACTGAAAGTTCTGTAAACATAAGGTTTGTCACTTAAGCCATGATGACATCTTCGTGTTTGTAAATAAACAATCCGTCTCTTTGTCTCTTTCTCTTTCGTATACACACATTTGCGCTAAACTAGGCAAATAAAGCCTCACTCATGTTCTCCGAAGTGTGAAATATAAGATGTATATTCAGCCAGGTAGAAGCGATGTTAATCGGTAGACGGAAACGTTTGTCACTGCATATTGGGTGCTTTCAACCCAAAATGTAAAACTGGTTTCTATTCGCTTTAATTACTGGCACCGTATTCAGTAAAAAAAATCATAAGATTCTTGCACGACGAATGCGGGTCGTACCTTGTTTTCGCGTGCGCGGCTTGTTTTTAAAGCATGTGGAATGCGTTTCAACAGAATCCTCTAACCCCAGGAATTTGTCTGTCCCTCCATCCGTCCGTGAATTTTCCCACCGAATTTAAGGGCGAAGTTTCCGTCACGTTACGTTAGGGTATTACGCTATATTATGACTTGACACCGGGATGTTACGTGACGGCCACGTGACCACGACGCGCGACGTCAGATCACGTCTCGTTCATCTTCCTTCAACATTTAGAAAAACAAGCAGCGACAAAAACCCGTTACACGTGACACTACGAATTCAAACAACGTCACTAATTTCGCCCCTACATTTAGCGGAAAAATGAATGTCACAGTGTCGAGTTCTGATGTCACGTGGTATTATGACTTCAAGTGACATAAGTCAATTTCATAACTGAATGTAGCGAGGAAAATTAGAAACAAGGTGCGCTTAGTCACTCCCAGAAACGACTGTTGAAAGTCTTCTCAACAAAATGTAAGCAATTGCTCCTTATACAGTGCGTTATAAGAATCCGCAAAAAACAATTCTTATGGCAATTCATTTTTGGCTAACAAAAATGACATTTTCAGCCACATCCAGCAATTAGAAGTGCAGAGTTTAAAATAAAACAGTGGAAGCTAAGCAGTGTTTAGAAAAGACTATGTGGCCCAAAGACATCCTTTCATCCGCAAGAAGGACAGGCACGCATGAAGGGTGGCGCGCGTGTCCGTGAGGACAGGCCTTTCTACAACAATGACTGTAACGCACCTTAATGTTTAGAGAAAAAAAAATTGGTTAAGCCGATGAGAGTTACGACAAAGAATGACGCTCTCACGCAAACAAGAGCGCCAACGACGTCCATTAGCCCGCATAGAGCTTGCGCCACCCTGATTCAATCAGTTACGAGATGAATACGATACGGAGGCATAGGAACCGACAAGCAGACATAACATCAACAGAGACCCGCCTAATACTTTCAATTCTTCAGCGCTTCGCGTAGCGATTGTCAGGGGGAAAACAAGCATCCTGATGGAACTGACACAAAATGCGCGGGCTTCGTACTGAGGGCATACACTCTCGACGGCCACCAGGCACCAATCTCCGAGCGGTGGACGGAGTAAAAAGCCGTGAGAGATTGGCGTCCTTCCGGCACAATGGCTGCGGTTCCCCGAAGCGAGCACGCCGTCGTGAAGGCCCGGAGCTGCACGCAGATGGTACTGACATCTTCATCTTGCCCCGTGGGCGTGGTCTCCGATCAGGCTAGTTAGCGCCCGTTTGCCTTGTTTGCCATCGCCGCGACACAACACGGCGGCCTGTGCTTTTCCTCGAGCTTTGTTGTCATAGCTGCTGCTGTTTTTTTTTTGTGCTCTCAGATTTCGGGACTGGGTGACTCAAGCGCGCGCGGTTCATGAAACAGTAATTAGGGTGACTTTCGGATTAGCCCGAGCTGCGTTCAGTGAGGAGGATATATAAGTGTATGAGCTATGGGCGCCACGCAGACAAGGATCGCTGCTGCGGCAGCTTGCGAGCTACAGCGGCAAGATTAACGAATGAGGCGCTTTTCGAGCGTAGCATTTTGGGAATGGCTGCGTCGTCGGAACTTCATCGTTATCTTCGGACGCAAGTGAGTAACGCAAAGAACGCTTTCGCGTCGTTTTTTTTTTTTCTTTTTGCATATCACAACGAGATTTTGATTTTTTTGTTTGTTTCTAGATAGTCAGGGCATGTTTGAATGGCGTCTTTACGTCAGTGTAATATGGCGACAAGGGTGAGATATCACGTCTTGCGAGCTGCTGAGATTGAAGACTTCGTAATCTACATGTAATTACATTCAGGAGGCTTCAAGTTAGAGCAATGATGCCAAATTTGAGGAGTTGGATTCTCCAAAGTTTTAAATGCATAAAATGGGTAAACTTTCTTGAAGGTGCAATGCCTCAGTTTGAAAAATTCGAATGGAGGCGTAATGCTAAGGCATTACTGAACGAGTCGTTTCTTGTAAATTGCTTTTAGAGTTGTTTCAAAGAAACGTTTTTCTGAAGTTGCAGACTAACCAGTCGGTGTGTTTTGCCTTATAGTATTGAAGGCATGGTTTAGACGCAGAAGTTGTCAATCGGAAACATTCCGAGTTCGCGATCGCAAATTGTCACTGAAACAACGGAGATGCAAAGTCTGACGTTACACTATATTTGTCTTCATTGTTCAGCTAAGTCTAATTCATTCTTTTCTTTGACAGCGCTGTGGGAATTCTAGATGGGATTGAATCACTGTTAGTTATTTGGTTTCCTATTATGAAGCATGTTATATTAAAAAAATGAATAAAAGAACGAAGCAATAATATCGTAGGAGTCATTATTAAAGCGACTGTGATGTCAACATTGTCACATCATGGCGAAATTAATTTGGACAACTCATGGCGGCAAGAATTCCGAAATGCTTCTACCAACCTTATTCGTGAGACAATTTTGCATACTGATTTTATTAACTCTTCCGCTTTACAATTATTCGCAGTATGCGTTTTTTTTTTTTCAGTAGCACACCTACTACACTTGATATGCTAACACTGTAGAAGAACTACACATTTCGTAGTCAGAAACTTTCGCTTCCTGGTGGCGGCTCTTATAAACTTTTTTTACCGGCTCGTGTTTTTGTTTGTGTCATTTTACTTCATTTCTTCGTCTTTATTACTGTTGCATGTGATTTCTAATCGCAAGGTCAGATATTTTATTGGGTCACAACGATTGTGTCAATTTCGCCTACAGTAAATAGTCACTGACAGCTAAAGAAACACAGGTTGCGGTCAGTCCCGTGGTTCCCAATATCACTCCGCAGCCAATAAGATTGCGGCGTTGACCGATCAGAACGCCGATGAACAAATCACGAAGCGAGAAGCGTGAACACTATAAGCCGCACCATGCGTGTCTTAATCGCTCAGTATCCATGCACGGAGTACTTAGAGCAACTGCGTATCGGCCTCCATGCCTCTTTTTGGAGCTGAAGAAGGACACGCGCCACACAGGGTAGCGGCAACGAGTTACAACGATTACCAGGTAGCTACATGGCTGGTAATTGCTTACAGGTCGGGCGCGCGCTTATTGGATGTTTAGTGACATTAACCTCAGAGACACTACGCCCTAAGCATACGATAAGGGTTCGAAGGTTTTCGCTATTCTTAGTTTCCCTTTAATGTTAACTTGTGTCCGGCTTTACGAGCCAGTGAAACCTTTCAGAAAGCATTAAAAGCGAAACGCCATGGCGCTCGTTGCCTTTCTTTACCTATCCTATCGGCCAAACCGGTGAAGCGACATGAATGCCCCGTGACCTGCATGTTCATTATATGTGTTCGAGTTTGTATATGCGCGTGCCTTGGACTACACTGTGACTCGTGATGGAATCAAAGTTTAGTTACCGCAAGATCCTTAGAGTTGACTATATAGAAGTGATGAAGTAATTCCTGGGTATGCGAAAAGTGCCACTCCTGGGTACGCGAAAAAGAACAACCTCGAAGTCCCTTTTACGCCTTCGTCAACAATCCATTGTGAATACCTCGGAATAACGTCGTTAAGTGAACGCTGTGTACCTACCCAGCCAGCGGCGTGCGTCAGGAAAAACTTGTGGACGTTCGAGCGGGAAGCTCTCAAGTCGGCGCGCTGTGTTGGTTCGCCGACACGGCCGCGAACGTGCCTGTCGTATTTCGCCTCCGGAGTATGACAGCTGTCATTCCGAATGCGTCATTTGCTATGGCCGACTTATATGCCAACGGTTTAGGGTTGCAATGATGAAATGCAGCACATGTGCGGCGAGTAGTGTCGTGAACGAGCTCTGAGGAGGTATGAGACATTGGTATGTTTTGCTCTATATCCATATGCAAGCGCAGGTAAAAAAAACAAAAAAGTCATCTTTCATTAGACTAGCTGAGCCCACTCTAAAACGGACCAACATTAGGACACCTGCCATGATGGAACAAAGATTAAATTCCTTCCTCGCGCAGAGACATACAAGCAGTGAGTTCAGAAACAACAGTTAGGTAAACAAAAATAGCAGTAATTTAACGTAATATCAAAAGTATAAACACTTAAATTTAATAAAATATATGTTAGTTCAAATACTGCGCGGAGTAATAAATCAGTTCAAGAATAAATTCGTCAATATAATAGAGAAACATCAGTTTTTTCGTCCTCGATAGGAGCCTTCGCCCAAATTTATAGTTAGCTATGAACAAGTCTGAGTTTGTCGAATTATACGACCTAATAAAAGACGATTTTATTTAATTGCCTTATTTCTTAAAAGAAATCACGCAACGGCAAACTTTTGCGGAGTTTACAGTTTTGTACCGGACGCAAATACCTAACCTCGCAAAAACGGTTCTTTTGTGATAATAATTATTTTCCATGTCGTTTAAAAATTTGAGGATTCGACCACGCGGGAAAGAGACATTTGTTAAATAACGTTCAGACCACTGGATTTTGTAACGGGCTCAAGGTCTCAGGTTGCGGATATCGCGAAGAATAGTATCTCTGGAACACATTGTTTTTTATGTACTTATGAAGCTGAAGGTCAAACATATTAAACATTTGCTTACGTAATGCTTGACCCTCTTATTAGACGTTATTATAAACGTAATCTTCGGACATAAGACATTTTGTTAGATTTCTCATCAGTATCCTTGGAGGCGAGGAGGCTAGTATAGGACTCATACATTGCTGAGCACAGAAACTTGTTAAAAATACTGACAAAGGGAACAAAGACTCCTGATAATATTTCTTGTGTCAAATGACAGTGAGGTTTAACCTACCTGGCGTGTGTGTTTTATTAACTAGTTCTCTTACGCAACACACGAGGTAAGAAACCAGCTCGACCAATTGTAATATTTGTAAAGTATTGAGTAATTTTGCGTTCCCTGTCAAAATGTTACCCCTGATATTTTAATACTACGTTCGACAAAATAAACAAAAACACACGAATGATTTAATGATTTTCACCATGATTTAAACAATATTCACAGCTTGATACAGTTTTCTTTGGGGCAGAACTAGATGGTATGTTGCCCTTGTATGTTGCCTTTGTAATCAAACCAGAAGGTTGAGACAAATATGTATTTTAAACCGTCTAAAAGAGCGAAATTCTTAGTTTCTTAAGTTCATCATCCTGCACAATATAGTACAATTGTTCTTGCACAGGTGAAATACTATTCCCTATAACAAGTTCTATGGCGCAAATGAGCTGGCAGATGTACATGAAGCTTTGAGGAATTGTCACTAAACGATTTTTTCTTTGACGAGGTAAATAACTAACTTAATGAAACAAAATATGCAAGTGGTTAAAATGATAGAGAAGCGAGTATAATTTGTATTCTTAATGTTAATGACAGTTTCTGAGTCACTGAGCCGTGTCTTAAAACCGCCTGAGATTCAAACTGTTTTTTAGCCGTACCGTACAATAGCGAACACGATCTCAAATTCAAAGAACCTTGCCCTGTGAACGTTAAAGGGGCACTGAAGTTGATTCTGACATCGTCCTTTTGTGGCGACAACTCAGTCTAGACGCTCTAAGCATCCCAACACCCCGAAATTACAATCGTGCGTAGCTTATTTCCTCGATAAAAGCGTTATCAAAGATTCGCGATAAGCCCTTTTTGGGAAGAATTTTTTTTTTCAGTGAAGTGGTCGACGAAGGGCGCTTGTCGGCGAGTTCCAAGCGGTGGCTTCGTCCCCGGAGTAAAAGAGGACTCTTATTCGAATGTGTACCTATCACACTCTCTTCAAAACGAGTTATAATAAAATCATTCGGAATCTGCGCGTATTGTAAGGCTTTAATTGGTCCACACTATATAGTCCGCGAGAAAAAAATAGTCCACATATTTTTCTATTGCCCTGACATACATAGGCCGTTTTGTAATATAGGACTTGGTATATGTGGGAACTAACACATTTTAAACAATATAGATCAAAAACGACCTTTTTCGAAAATGACCTCAGTGCCCCTTAAAGAAGGCGAAGTATACAAGATCTCGTGCCAAATCTGCAGTACTTTCTGCATTGGCGAAATACTCGACTGAAAGAGCACAAGCGTGACATCACTTATGTGATGCCTGTGACCCGGCTCAAAACTGAGCTGATGGACTACTCTTCAACAATGACCCACTGGTCCACGGAAATGGTTGGAATCATGGTTCGTTCGGAGGTATGCGTCAGCTTGCAACAAAAGCCATGGTCTTCTTGCCAAGCTTATACGGATATTTCCGATAAATATCCCTGTGTTGAGAGAGAACATAGAATTAACCTTCCATTTGCAATACAAATGTCTGCAACACAAATAGAAAACGAAACGTTTAATAAATTCGTTTTTTATGTTTTGTCAAGTTGGTGTGGTTACTTTAGTCATGACGTATTGCAGGATTTTGGAGTATTTTTGCGCTGCCATAAAGCTTCAAATGACCGACCACCCCCCCAATGATCGCCCACCTTATGTTTCCCTCCTTCATTTCCCTCTTGTGGCTGGGCGTGCATTTGGGCTTTTACAATGATTTTATGCATCTAAAAACCCACACACTAAGTGGTTCTTCTAGTCAGCATTTCGCCCACCCGTCAAATATTACTTAACAGCTCGATGAACACAAAGTGCTGAAAACAATTATTGCTTTCTCTGCAGCAATAAGGGAGAGTTGTAATTGCAGGCATTGTTTCAATTGCAGTCTGCTGTTATGACGCCGCGGATGAGCTCTGTTGGAAAGAGAAGTTTTCGACCTCATGGTTTTATGGCCTTACTGCTTATACTCTCATTCTTCATTGAAAATACTTGGGCACATCGATTTGACTGCAGTTCAACGTACACAGAAATCAGCGAGAAACACACATTGTGTCGTCCACAGCCGCCGGTAACGTTTTGTTAATACCTGCTTCTTGCGTTTGTCTGCCAGTTCTTTTTTTAGCACACAGTGTGGATGGACAAAAGTTCTTCATGCTTGCGTTGACAAATCGCCGATATTCATAACACTATATATTTTTTGTCTAGCTACTTATCAGCAACAAAAATATTATTGGAATTTAAAAAGGCAAAAAAGCATTGCTATGATTAGGAGACTGCAGTACTCCTATGATTTTTTGTTTATTAAAAAAAAAAGAGCAAAATGAAACATCGCTTCTAGCTTGTGAAACTAAACCCCGAATCTTTGTAGTTCCTCAAGTAATATCCTCTTTGTTCTTATTGTCATCTTGAGTGAGGGGCGAATAATTAATTTTTTTGTAATTTGTAATACATATGTTATTATGACTATTAAATATGGTTCTATGCAGTCTCTCAAAAACGTCAGTTGAATCTACACTAAGTATGTAATAAACCTTTAACCGCGTTTATCTGTACTATTTATATGGATAACAATGTTAGGATCAGGTTCACAGCCCCCGCAATGCAGTACGTCTATAAGTTTCAGCTTCGCTTTATTTCGTTATGCAAATCTTCGCTACTTTATAATTGTGAACATAAACATTGCTGTTCTAGTTGTGCCAAGTCATAAATTCTGGTGTCAGCAAAGCGGAGGCACGGGAAATTTTAAATATGCACAACAAGCACCGGCAAGCCGTGGCCCTGGGAAAAATTGCTGGATTTCCTCACGCGGCCAATATGATGCGATTGGTGAGTTTATGAGGCGGTATATATTTGTTTTGGGATGTCGTATTAAGTTACAGTGGAGTTCTTTGCCGTCAGTATCAGGCAAATTGCTAGAATATTTAATGAAGCGTTTTTGAAATCTCGCCGATTAGTTGCTTTGTGAAGTCTTTACAGGAAATTGTTTTATTCGGATCAATGCCCACTATTAATTCATTATTTTGGCTCTTTTGCACTCCAGCTTCAGCTGTTTCAAAAGTTATGTTTTACATATGTAGATTTTACAGTTTTATTATCTGATTTCGAGTAACTTATCAGTCGACCCATGCATCCGCAATATACCCAACAGACGGGAGAAGCAGGACAACAATTTGGATTTAGTGTTGCCCAAAAGAGTTACGACTGCAGGGACAAAGGTTTGCCTCAGCCAAGCAAGGCGCACTAAGATTAGTTTTGTAGATGATGCCGCGTGTGGGCATCCTTGTGGTATATGAAACTAATTTAGAGTACATTGTGGCCGAGGAGTTTTCTGCGACAATTCATGAAGTGCGAAAGCTACTAAATTGTAGGAATTGCAAAAAGCTAAGATATTTATGAATGCAAATAGGACAAATTTTAAACCGGCAATTCTAATGACGACACAGTAAAAACATGAAATACTTTTACTATGCTGATGTGATGATTCTGTATAGGTTATTGTTTAATATCACCAGACAGTGCTCGTTTTTCTACGATAAATTTTGGACAGCTTAAATTGGAACCAAAAGAAGCAAACGATAGTGAAAAGGCGTTTTGAATCTGTCTGTGTTCCCAAAGGGCATATGAATTGAAAAGATAAATTTTTATTGTTTTACATTAGCCGGAATGTGGACAACTCAATTTGCTCCTTCAAAATTGCTTATTCATTCCAATATTTGAGTAGCTGGAAAGGCTGGCAAATCTAGCTCCATCTTTAGTTAAGCGATTACGTAGAAAAAAGATTCACACCCGATTACGCGTACTCAAATATGTTGCAGCTTTAAAGTTTAGAGATAATAATCATCACAATTTTCAGTACGCACCGAAGGAAAGTGCACAATGGCACTTTTTGATAAGTTTCGTTGGGTGTTTTTAGAAAAGGTTTTCTCTACGGGCGGCCAAGCATCGGGGGCGACAAGAAATATTAAGCTTTTTCTTTTGGTTATATTATATGCCAGCATAACTTTGGCCAGTTACGGCCCGCTCACACTTGCGTGTTTAGGACCGAGCTCTTGTGGTGTTTTAGGGCGAGAGAACACACTGGCACGCTGGCGCAATCTGTGATGTGACCCTGGAACTGCATTTTACTAGTGCGAAGGTTTTGAGGTAATTGCGAGATCAAATGTAGGTACCTTGTATGATAAATTGTTGTTTGTAACATCATCAAAAGATTTTCAAGCCAAGAAAGAAGGAATGATGCCCGAAAAATAGGAAATATATGAAACCCGTATATTTCACCGCTACTCCGCAGATTATGGAAATCTGTTCTCGCGGCTAGAGTTCCTGTATAGGCTCCCTACGGGAACCAGAGTTGTGCGCCTGTTTACCGCGTTCCGCCGCACCGCCATTTCGCCGAGATCCAATCACATGAGGAGCCGGATCAAATGACGTGCAGGAAAGTATAGGTTGCACGCGCATCGGCGTATGTTCCCCTGCTTTTGAGCGCGCCGCGCGCCTCGCACGCGCGGCGCAGCTATTCGCCGTTTTAGTCACGTGAGGAGCAGGATCAACATGCCGTGCAGGAAAGACGGCGCTACGGGAATGAACGCGCAACTCTTGCTTCCGTAGGGAGCCTGTACAGGAATTCTACCCTAGGCGTGAAAGATGTTTAAGAGATTTTGAGGCACACGGTCCTAAGCCGTTACAAGTTTGTGAACGGGCCTTTAAGGCATAGATCTTCTAATCAATGTTCCCGCGTCGCTTAGACGATCAAGAGTGGAAACTACGCGTTCTAAAAGGAAATAATTTAAGCTCATAAGTACACCTGAGAGCTGTTTGCTCAATTAGTCTTCGTTTGCCGGCCTCTTTTATGTTTAACAAGGCCATGATGCCGTCTTTACGGATGCCAGGAATGCTAGCATTTCAGAGCACGGTGGTACTTTGTGGTTATTGAATAAAGCCAAGATTAATGGGCAACATTAAGTTAAGAACTGGAATTATGGCTGCTCGGAGGATGTTTGGGATTGTGCCGATGCGAGGCGATGCGGTATACTCCAAGATAACGTCTATAGTCCGTTTCACAATAACTTGGCGAACTGTGGAGGCTACGGCCTCGGCGACTCAAGAAGTGCGTCGGAACAACGCACGTGACAACTACGCCGTAGTACAGGTCACGGAGGCCTCGTTACCACCACTGCAACATCGCCGACTGGGACAAATGTAGTTCTAGGCTTCCTTTTCGTTTAACGGCAATTGAACTCGCGTTCTATTTCCAATCTCTATTGACAATGCTACATGACACGGAAGAAAGAAAAAAACATGCTGCTTTTCAACGACACTTAATTTGGATCAACCCTTTTCCGAGAACAACGTGGCTTTTGAACGATGTTGGAATGATCGCAGCCCTGTAATCAACCGCTTCCGCTCACAACGTCGCTCTGGCACTTGCACCTGCCATAGATTTGCGAATAAGTTCAGAGTATGGTTGCCTTATAAACGGTTCCCGAAGAACTCGCTACTCTAGTAAAGGCAAGGTTGCGGCGGTGGTCGTTCATCCAACGATGTCGGTTGGTTTCGTAGCAGATGACTCATGGCCAGCAGACGTCAGCCGGTTTCTCCGGGCAGTGACTCCTATATAAGTTACACTATGCCTGTCAGCTTCTCTCCAAGAGGTGTCCAGGCCCGATGCTTCACCTCAGAACACGCACGTACGGCTAGGTAGCGCCGCCTGGCAGACGTTCGTTTTTTTCTATTTTCTAGCATGTTGTATTTACATTGTTATTAAAGATATATCATATATATGTTTTTTAACAACACGTGGAACACTGTTGTGGATGTGACCGCTCTGATGGAAACGAGTTTCGCTGAGACAAAATACGAAACTACGAAACAAGCACGGCCAGGCTTAGCTTTTGCTGCGCGAACGTGGAGAACGCTTGGCCGCTTGACCGTCTGCTTTGGCGGCAGTTTGGGGCTTTCGGCGGTCGCCTTGAATCGCGCACATAGAAATAGTTAGCGCCGGGTCGTGTGCGGGTGAAAAGGTAGGAAAATAAGTAATATTCCGTTGAAAACGACGAGCTGGGGGGCTATGTTCGACAAATGTTTCGTTTATCCTAAAAAGAAACGGAAGTGACGGAACTGACGATATCGCGTCTGATTGGCTAGAGGCTCAAATAACGATAGAGGGAACTTTCGTCATTTGAGCCTCTAACCAATCAGAAGCGATATCGTCGCTTCAGTCACTTCCGTTTCTTTTTAGGAGAAACGAAACATTTGTCGAACATAGCCCCCCTGTCCCGAGCTGTCAGTCAAAAACATTTAGATTTCTTGCTGTTGGTGCTGCTGGGGCGACATCATTGAACCTCCTACGGGAAAATGGTTGGCTTCACTACACGGCAGGTTTGTACGCCTAGGTGGCTCTACCGCACGGCGACCACACGTACTATTTTCCCTCTCTCTTTCGCTTGCCAGTGCTCGGAGCTGATAGGCATAGTGTAACTTATATAGGAGGCACTGCTCCGGGCCTCGCTTTCCGCGCAGTGACACAAACGCTCCTGTGACGTGGTGTCATGTGCCTCGCTTCGAAGCTATTATTGTGTCGTGGGGTGAAACGGAGTATAGCGCTGCCTGCAGAAAATTATATAAAAAATCAGTTTAGACCCCAATTGGAAAATGTTATTTTGTTCAAACAATATATTCCTGACGCATGAAGACCGCTTGCATAAATGTTGACTGAAAAAAAAAGCGCTGTTATGATAAGGGCTCTGCACTTTTGTTTCAGAAATGGGACGATGAGCTTGCCGCAGTTGCGCAGGCGCACGCCAATCAGTGCCAGTTTAGACACGATTGCTACGCCTGTCGAAGAGTTCGTAAGTGGACAATATTTTTTTTATCTTATTCAAGAAGATTGATGCAGCCTGATCGATAACATTGAAAACTTTTCCGAACACATTTAAAACAAATGTAAGAACCAAGTGAGTTGTAGATCTGAATGGATTTCGGACGGATACTTTCGCGTATGCATAAGCTAAATAATTGTGAAGTATTTCTTTATGAACCGGTCTCTTACCGAAATGTGGGCTGCCATTTCGAGACTTCGAAAAGGAATTTTCGTACATGCTGGGTATTTTGACCTAGTATTCAAGTAATGTTTGTTTGTCTAGACTCTAGAGTAACTCACACAGTCCTGAAATCAGAATCGGAATCTCTGCCTTCACTGCACTGTGTTAGGGGTCTGCGAACAGTGGTTCGAATCGAATAGCGCAACGTCATCTCCAGCTTCTGCACTGTTGAAAGAACTGCCATCTTGGCCTTCCGTTGCATTGTCAAAGCTATGAATGATGCAGCGATTTTCGATTCGAACCACTAGTCGCACAACCTGAGTCGCTGTGTTTCCAGGTGTGCAGAGGAGCCTGTATAACATTTCGTTTTTACCGATAGCCTCCACTATTTAGCCAGAAGTTTGTATCGCCGACTGTACAGTTCTGACCAAACTTGGCACATGGACACTGTGTTCTTTCGCGTTGGAGTGCTATTCTGGCGGAAACCGAGGGATGGCTTCGTGTCGTAGCACTAAAGAAAATAAGTACCCGGAAAAGCTACGTCAAAGAGCGGTCGTTCAGCTTCGTCCTGAATGGCACTCCCGTGTGCAAAAGACAGAGTTAGTGTGATTCATGTAAGTCTGGTGAGAGCATCAAGTAACCTTTCATCCTGCATGAACCTATACCCTATTTCAATATGATTGCTAGTGTGTTCAAAAGGTCGCGTACATAAAAAAACCAACACACAAGTTAAAAGCGCAAGGTGACGACGCGTCCACTGTGCTTGAGAGGGTAAGCTTTTAGCCGATGGTAGCAGACGCACGGAAAGATTAACCATGACATTGCGCTTTTGGCGCTGTCTGATTGTTGCTAAAGGTTCGTTGAATTGACTGTACTGTGAATCAAGATGAAACGAAGTATAGACCTTTCCATTGCTTATCACCCGTGTGAAAGATGCTGTGTAACTGAGCTGTGGACGCATGCGCAGCGTCTGATATACCGCACAGCAGAGCTACTGCGCGTGATCAGAACGCTGGGCTGTGGAACACAGCCCAGCAGACAAAAATGGCAGGGCGTAGAATGCGATTTTTGCAAACGACCATAGTCCAATCTGAAAACAAGCACAGAGTGTTTTCGCTGCTTACTTTTCCGTTCAGAAAATTGGGGTTTCGATTTTACGTGAATACTTAGCACGTACAGAAGCAACAGTACAAAATATGGGATCGAAGAGGAGTTTTGAGCAAATATTTATGTTGAACCGTACGTACAAATACGTTTACAAATAATGTCTCTGGTGAATTTTTGATGGTCACTGATTTGACTCTTAATTAGTTCACCAAATTAATAGACACGTCTGAGCTATAGTGACACAAATTTCAAGTTACAATTTTTTTCCGTAAAGTTATTGAAGTTTCAAAGTCTGAGAACACTGAACAGGTGAAATCAAATGTAACTTGGGCCACATGTGGGATGTACAGTTTGTTCTCTACGGGTTGTAAGATGTCCGAAGGTGTGAAATGAATGTTATTAAAACTCACGACAATAAAACAAAAAGAAGGAAAACACAGCAACGTTTAAAATACTGTTTTATTAGACTACCCGCTCGACTGATAAGTTATATAACTCGTGATTTCACGACACTAGAGAGTGTGAAAAGCTTTGAATGTTAGTTTTGGCATTGCCTTCATTTGCCGTTTTCTCAATAGCTATTTTCAATTTTGAGATAATGACTGTCATGCCTGGAAGGGTAAAACCTGGGTATTGCGTCTATGTGCTAAGTTCGGGTAGCTCACTAACGAATTATATAAAACAAAAGAGGTGCTAAACCTGCACCACGCTGAAAACATATAGAAAAGACAGCTCAGAGTTTATGAACCTTGCTGGCCCAGCGCGTCATGGCGTATTAATTTGATACGAAGCCAATTATGAAAGCAAGATGGGCGCACGCCTCGATTCAGCAATTAGAGATAAGTATAGTTTTCGTCTTCTATGTCCAAGTACAGATACGTAAGCGAGTCTTAGGTTTGAAATAAATTCTATGAAAACCACTGGCGTTGTTATGTATGTTTTAGATTTACAGTAGGTAACACATTGAAGGGACGTTTCGTTTCGTGATCATACTAATAGTTGTAACTTTGGTGGACGTCCCAGCTGGGCCCCACTCCTTTATTTGTCACTAAAATGTTCCGGCACGTGGGGATCATAAGGCAAATAATGCCTTCGAATTCGACGTTGCAGTGGTCCATAAGTGAAATAATACAAAAATGCAAATGGCCACACAAAGTGTGCCGCGATTGACAGTGGCAGCTGTTGCGTTGTGGAAAGGCATGTTGAAGGAGATTTGCTTTCAGCTAGTGTGTTGTACAATGCGTGCAATGGGATTCTGAGAACGGAACCTGGGTTGCTGCGGTGGGGAGGCGAGGGAGCGTATTGCCACAGCGCGAGCACGTGGGTATTTCGCAACGGTGGCTGTAGCAGGGTGGGTGGTGAGTGGAAAGCGGAGCGTCGGGGCGGAGGGTACGTGGATCTATCAGGAAAGTTGGGAGGCGGAGAGCGCTCTCCCCGTGATCACGTGTTTTTTTTTATCTTTTGTAACAGCGGCGCTCTACAGTCGAAAGGGGTGGGGAAGAACGAGAGAAAGGCTTGCCGCAGTTTGCTTATATGTGCGAGGAACGATGGCAAGAGGAAGACGAGTGTCTCTGCTGTAGAGTTGTCTATTGCGTCTGTATAAACATTTTTTTGCAAGGAAGGGGCACTAAGTTACAATTGTAAAATAAATTTACTTGCATACAAAGAGCTTGGCGCTTGAGAAACTAACGTGGAATTTATCGCAGCTAGGTTCACAACTGGCCAGAACCTGTTCTTGTCATCTTCAAGGTCTCCCAACGCTATATCCACGAATTGGAAGTCCGCCATCCAAAGCTGGCTGGACGAGGGGATACTCTTTGACTTTAGTGAAATTGACAAGTTCAACGGTGGAGGCGAAGCCGGACATCTGACTCAAGTGCGTAGCTCACAGGTTGTTGGCTTCTCTAGCAGCTTAAAGACCCTTTTCAAGGCGCCGCCAAGCGACATTGGCTGTCTCTATTTCTCGAGGTCGAGGCGTTTTATTGGATCAGAGTTCTCGACGAACGCGGATCCAGCCCTCGTGTTCAATGCATGCTCCGATTACGCAATTCATAAATGGCGGACTTGGGTAGTGGCGATGCTGCTACTAGATGGGTCGTATTTTTGAAGAGGGTCTATTCATCCGAACTAACAATGATGAATTATTTTTTTCTGCTTGAGAGCAAGTGGCGGCGATGTCATGCTTCGTCAATGTGAAGGAAATATTAAAGTGAGACGCAGAGTGCTCAAACAGACTACTGTGAAGTGTCGGGAAATCAGAATCATGATTACTAATATGAGTAATGACTTCCATCGTCTTGCTAAAACCTTTTGTTTTAAATCTAATAACTGTTTGATTTGAATTGCATGAAAGGCAAATGCCAGGTGTTCTCGCGGAGGAAGTTTTAATAAGTTATGTCTAAAAGAATACTTCAGTCTAAGTAATACTGATTGATAAGAAACTTTGTGAAACGTATATTCCATTAGGTGAAATATTAGGAAATTATTTGGTATGTAGGCCCAATGGGTAATTAGCGTTAGTTAGCGAATAAATATATCGTTGGGCATATAAATGCTTGCTACTTTAACTGTTTGATGCGTGAGTGCAACCGAGCGCCTAAGAACACATCCAATGGTGTTCATAATACATCTAATTTCTTTCAGATGATTTGGGCAACTTCTAAATACGTGGGCTGCGGACGAGCGAAGTTCAAGATTAGAGGCGATCCGACATATCGGATCATTTATACCTGCAATTATGGACCTGTGTAGGTTAATCAGTCTCTATTGTGATGTGTGACTAATTAGTTGATAATCAGCGTAAAAGAAAGAACAATGGGAATTGAGTCACATTTCGGACACATCTCAGATATGGCTGAAGAAACACAGTTAACAAGAGGTATTTATCACAGTGAACAGAGTTTGTTCAGATCAAACAATACTAAAATGCTCATGTATCGACACTTGACTAGTGGTTCAAAGGATGGTGACGGACAATTAAGGTGAAATTAGATGTTGTGTGTGCGTTTAACCCGGAAGTTTCTGACATATCAAAATAGAAATAGACTACAAAGAATGTACCAGGAGTGATCTAAGAGATTTAACTGATTTAATTAAAAGTACTTTTTCGAAAACTGTTTGTAATGCATGTAATTAATACCTTTTTATGCATGGTTTTTGTGTGTATGTAATTATGACATTTTGTTTATGTTTGCTATTTGTACCACTCCTGCCCTGGCCTTACGGCTGGCAGTAAAGACAAATAAAATAAATAAATAAATATAGGCACGTGAAAGTGGTCGATTAACCTACCGATTAATTAATGAATGCATTAAACTTCGACTAAGTTATTAACCGGTTAATTGACCAAAAGTGAACCTCTTGATGGGGTTAGCTCGATCATTATTTTCATCAGGCGTATATGCGCTTTGTATAATCGTAATAAATAATAGATGAAGTTTATTTTATTTATACTTAATCTCGAGGTTTCCTATAAAGCTGTTATAAACTTGACATATTAAGGTATCCTATTGACAACATGCACATAAAAAAGTATAAACTTTTCTAAAGGCTAAAACACATTTGCAAGCGAGCCCATGTTACACAATGTTTGACAGAGGCTGGGTGCCATTTTGCACGTTTCTTCTGCTTACAGGAAGGGGAAGATGCATTCTGAATTGTAATGAGTGTTTGCGTGCACATCGCATTTAGAACATTGTTGGCACCATGTGTGATATGCGATAAGTCGGTTAAGGCAGGCGCCTTTTGGTGTGAGTGATACGAGGGTGATCGATACGTTTTGCCTACTAAGCTGTAACTCTTTCATTCAGTGATGGAATTGAATTTTTTTTTTTTACCTGATTTAAAATGAAAGATTGGAATCTCCTTTTTCTCAGGGTCACATAGCTTTTAGTATGGTCCCCACCGGCGGCGATGCACTTCCGCTACCGGTGCTCTGCTCTCCGCGTGCCATGGTAGATGATTCAGGGCGGCTGTTGACGACACCAACGGCGCACTGCACGGGTACCTCGTGGTCAGACGCAAACCGTGCACAATTCAGATGTCACTTTATCTTGGAAAACAGCCAAAAGTCTGATGGCGCGAGGTCTGGACAGTCTAAGTTGTATGGTGAATGAGGCAAACATCTAGAAACTGCAGCTCCTCCAGCGCGGTGTTGATCTCGTCAACAGCCAAACGGCTGTTGACGAGATCAGGAGAGTAGTGCACCGGTAGCGGAAGTGCACCGCCGCCGGTGGGGATTGTATTGAAAAGTTATATGCTCCTGAGAAAGGGAAGAATCCAAACGTTCATTTGAGTGTATCATCTTTTAATACCATCACTGAATAAAAAAAGTTACAGCATAGGAGGCAAAAGTTATTGATCATCCCTCCTATTTAGAGCTCTTCGGAACCCCGCGCGTTCTTAATAACAGAACGCGGAATATGAGGTACGTATTTCAAACCTGCAAATAACAAGACAAAACTCACTTGAGTACAGAAGATAAGCATGACCTTAATTGTACTGCTGTAAACAAAATGCAGGTCTTCATGTGTCGTTGACGTACCTACAAGTTAGTGAGAAAAATATTATCCAGATGAGGGCTGGAACGCGAACTTTAAGACACATTGTTTGAGTCTTTTACAAATTGTGAGATAATGGAGCTTTTGGGACCCGCAGTTGTGGCAAAAAAAAGTGTTGTAGTTCATAATGTACTTCGTAAAAAAATGGCCCTGCGTGTCTATCCCTCGTGGAGTATTGTCCGTCCTTTCTTAGTTTGAATATTTACCTTTTGTCTTTTTTCGTCTTTCAGAGGAAACGTGAATGATATGCGTATCTACGAGTCGGGGGAACCGTGCAGTCACTGCCCCGAGAAAACTACATGCAGCAGATCCTTGCATGGTTTATGTAGTTCACACTCAAGAAAAAATCACAATTGTGAGTCGGAAATTTAATATGAGGGATATAAACCAAAATAGGATTTTCCTTTATAAGCAGGGTGTCATCCCCCAAAAAATATATTTTTTGTTTACCGCAAAAATAAACTAGGCATTGCCTAACGGTCATTCTCCGCCCAAAGGTAGCGCTAGAGGTCACAACCAGATGCCAACGTTTCAGCCCGAACGGACACCTTATTCAAAAGTTATAAGTGATTTTCTGAAAATATGAATGAGAAAATGGAGCCCACCTTTGCCCGTTTCCGGTTTTCTGATGCCATAGAGCCCCATGTATTCGGAAACACCTTCGGCTGCCATTTTCTCATTGAAAGTTTCAGAAAATCACTGATAACTTTTGAATAAGGTGTCCGTTCGGGCTGAAACTTTGGCATCTGGTTGTGACCTCTTGTGCTACCTTTGGGCGAAGAATAACCGTTCGGCGATGTCTAGTTTATTTTTGCGGTAAAAAAAAACAAAAAAAAAACCTGTAAATATTTTTGTGACACCCTGGGTTTACCACAAATTTGGGAATTTAGCAATTTATAACCAATGCGCCCAGGTCTACGTTAACTCAGTTTTCCGTGAAAGTGGACGGGGAGCTCCCCCAGTATTTTACGATATATATATATATATATATATATATATATATATATATATATATATATATATATATATATATATATATATATATATATATATATATATATACATATATATATGCTTTTTGTGCAGATATGGTCTTTATTGGAGGTATTTGTTAATTTGTTTCTGATTTATGATAAAATACAATATTTTTTACACCTTACCCCGCACCCGGTGTACTGTCCGCGGGGCTCAATTTTGTTCAAGAAGAGGTGGTTTTACTTACGCTTGTGTTCACCTTAATAACCGTAGTAAACCAAATCCGGCTCCTCGCACAACTTCACTAATTTCCGTGCCTGTTTTGAATTAAGATATATTCAGGCGCATCTTAGATTAGTTTTATTTAAATTTCTCAAGACGTACACGTTTCAAAAGCCAAAATCATCGCTTCTTTCGTTGACACTCAAATATCGTGAGAACAACTTCACGCAGTGCATGAATAATGCGCAAAACGTCCTCTTTTTTTTTGTTGCTTGGTGTGACAATGAGTGTAAGGGGTCAGTGCCTTGCGCAACCTGCATAGGTCGCACTATCTTCACTGCCAGCTCAAGAAACTCGCGGCGTGGCTTATTACGCTCAGCCTTCTTGCTTTCTGATTAGTTTTCTGGCGTTTTGTTAGCTAATTCCGCAACCCAATTAGCTACGGAGCGATTAAAAATACTCGGGATTAGTCACTCCCAGGGTTTGTTTTAGTTGTTGGGGACAATAGATGTCTTTCTTTCGCTATGTCTTACTCCTGCTAGCACCATGAAAGATGAAATTTTATGTTTACTAACGAAAACATACGAATGTAAGTTCGGCTGCTTTACGTAGTATGTATTGCCTTTATTGTTGGTACCTTTGTTTTAAAACAAAAACAA
This sequence comes from Ixodes persulcatus, assembly GCA_013358835.2. Lineage (NCBI taxonomy): Eukaryota > Metazoa > Arthropoda > Arachnida > Ixodida > Ixodidae > Ixodes > Ixodes persulcatus. The sequence continues at coordinate 498,967 of JABSTQ010009494.1, read as the reverse complement.
GCTGAGACGCTCTTCTTTACTTCAGACGCATTTCCACCGTGGTCTGTAAAATAACCCACAGTCATTTATTAGTAATCGGTTAACCACATCAAGCAATCGATGTTGGCACCATCAATATTGAAAGCTTGATCCGCTTTGTCCGCTTGGGTGCAGTTTTCCTGGGCTTCCCCGCGAGGAAATCGAGTACCACAACAGCATACTGACAGTCAGACACAAAACAACACACAGACACAAAACAACACACAGACAGACAGACACTGAGAGCTTTTTTTTTTTTGCTGAGGTGAAGCAGCGTGATTTCGACAGCCACGCTGATAACAATAAAGCGTTTTTAAGTCTGCCCCTTAAAATAATTAGCAGAACGTAGGGCATCAATATTTAAACATGACGATGTATAGTACACGACGTTTAGTACAGAAAATACTTTAAACAATATTTAACGGTGCTCGGGAAATGTTTATAACTTTCTTTAAAAGGAGAAAACAAATCACTTTACAGAATTTGCCCGTAATTTTAGAGAGCAGCTCTTAGGCGCCCGTTTCCGGCTTGAGCGGCGTCGGAGTCGCCGTCGCCGTCGCCGTCGCCGTCGGCGTCGGCGTAACCGCGCGGTGCATTATGGGACGCGTGACGTCACTGATGACGTCATCAGTGACGTCACTGATGACGTCATCGGCATCCGCATCGTCATCCTCATCGTCACCGATGACGTCATCGTCATCCCGAAGTCACATGACCCCCCACTACTCTTCTCTCCTCCTCAAGAGCTGCGTTCTAATTCGGCGTTACAGCTAGGGAGTTGTAAACGGCTTTCACTTTTTTAAGACACTTTTTTTTCTGTGTTCATGAGCAGACTAACAAAACAAAAACATGCATTTACAATTACATTTTTAATCCTTTTGACGCAGGGCACAAGCGTGAATCCAAGAAACTCACGACGCAGCATGTGGGACGCCTCACGAGGGACCGCTATTTCGGCAAAACGTTCATCACCGACCCGTGGATTTCTTCTAACTCAGCAAGCTCTGTGCAACAAAAGGTTATTCCAGCAGTCCCACCAAAGAAATGGTGCCGTTGCGACGAAAAACTCATGCAAAAAAGTATGTTTTTTTACACATTTACTCGACTGAGATAATATGACGAGGAGCTCATCGAATCCAATCGAACACACAAGGTCACACACCCTAACAGATTCGTGCATATTATAATGTAATAACTGACATATATATATAAAAAAAGAAAACATTTCGGTTGCGTTAGTTGGCCGTGTTGCGCTAAACAAACGGGATTTTTTTGCCGCGCACCTTATTTAACGCTACCAGTGAAATTAAACCGGAGGATGACTCAATGAAACTGGCAAGCTGCAAATGTTTTGTGCAGCGACACAAGAAAGCAACTCCTAATAGATTTTTCTTAAACATATCTACAAACATCAAAATAAATTAAGGAAAAAAAAGCGCCTCTATACTGTCAACTTAAACTTCCCATGCTCGGAAGTATTTCTTGTATAACCATAAAGATACTATTATTTTATTTTTTCTTCTTTAGTCATACACTAACCTAATTATTAGTATATAAATAAAAACATGATTTGCATGACTTGTCTTTCATTGGCTTTTTCGCTCATCCCTTAGCAAATACCTTTTACTTTTGTGAGATCGTGCTAATTATAACTCTCTCCACTGTCCCGTCCTGTATGCAATTTTCATTTAATAGAATTCCATCCTCCATCTTGGACATTTTTCACGCATCCCTCAATTTTTCGCCGGGACTTGGAGAGTCTAGTTGAAAGCTTAAACTCTAGTACATTTTGTGTGAAGTGTGCCCACTATTTGTAGTCATGTTAATTTGTATATGTGATGCTGTGCATGTCTTTTGTTTCTTAAATTTATCTTGTGTGCGCCAATGTGAAGACACGCGTGTTTGTTTTTGGGCACATAAAATACACAATATTATTAGTATTATTATTGGCATTCTTACTGAGAGGTTGAATGGCACGAAATCAAGTGTGACGCAAATAGCAGCACCAGAAAGTCTACTGACGTCTGCACTTAAGTTTCCAGACAGGTTGAACGACGAAATCAGCGAAGACTACGCGGCATAAAGAAATAATTTTAGCAGAACGCCAATCTTCTATTTCAAGACCCCAGACACCATGCACTTAAGCATTTGTTAAACTTTGGCTGTCCTGTCACGTATCAATCAGATATTAGAGTAAATAACAGCTAAGAAACGCAGGGTATGGACGGTGATCCCCTGGCATCCTAGTACCGCTCCGCCGCCAATAAGATTGGTGCATTAGCCCTATAGAAACGCACAAGAGCGAATCATCAAGAAAGAAGTGGGAAAAGTATAAGTTACACCTCGAGTTTCTGAAATGTTAAGTGACTGTAGGATCAGAAAAAAAAATCACTTTTTACATTGGCAAGTGATATTTATTGATATATAACAACTAAAGAAAAAACTATTCCTTAACTCAACAATGACCAACACTACGGCAGCCATTGGGTACAATCACGTAATAATTTAGTATAAGAGCGTTTTTAATCATCCCCCTTCAGACTAAGGAAAAGAATATTCCGTTTTCAGTTATGGTACGCTGCACGATTAAACTATATGCTCTGAAATTGTCACGATTAACATCATTTGATTACTTGCCTGAAGGCACATTCATAAAACGAAAGAAAATGCATATGTCAATGTGACAACCCAACACAATTATGCGCGATAAATGATACCTGCAATATTTACCCACTCGCGAAATTTCACTGAACGATTACCATACCGCATAACATACTATAACACGAAAGAAAGCATTGTAAAGAGAGACGTTAGTAAATCACTGCACTGGAATCATTGAGGATGGTATCCCAGTTGAGTTATAACTTAGAATTCCTAAGGATTTTGTTTCTGAGTTTATTCTTTATAAGGATTTATATGACCTGCGCATTTGCTCGCGTTCTATTTTCTGCACAGTGTCTTACCTGCGGCTGCATTGCTTATAATGCCTAGAAATCCACCAGAAGCTAGTTTACGCAGGGGAATACATTTGAAAGCATCGTTTATACCTCGAGTTGGTGTTCGCGGTATGGCAAAATAATAAATTATTCGCGCGGATTTTTTTTTCTTTTTTTTTCAGTGCGAGAAGATGTCCGAAAACTGTATGCCGGGACCGGAATTCATCCTATTGTGAATATAAAATGCGGGTGTCTCGACTCCGATATCAAAGCCCGCGAAGCGTTAGGTAAGCATCTTTATGTAGTAAACTCACCAATTATCATTGCGTGGCATACCAGATTATTTGTTTTTTCAGTATGAAAATTGCAATTGCAATAACCGCACGCCGCAAAGCACATTTTGTATTCTGATACTTCAATGTGGGTGCTTTTACAATGCTAGATTCACGATGAGGCGCACTTCGCTTTATCTACGTGGAGTGGCAACACCATCACTTACGACCCGTCCATTTGGGTGCGCCCCGAAAGGCGGTCTTCATAGGTGCCAACAGACGGTGTGGCAGGCGCGTAATTTGTTTCACTTTAAGTATGACCGCAACCGACGCTGCGATTTAATGGAGTCAATGAAGCAGCGCCAAAAGCATATCGTCACGGCGTTCAGTTTCTTTGTGGGTATGCTATCGCAGGCTAAACCAATCACACATAAGAAAAAAGCGGAGGATCGCGGCGCGTTTACTATGCGTGATCGGTTTACTCAGCGATAGCATAGGAAACAAAAAAAAAGGCGACGTGCGCCGTGACAATGCACTTTAGGTGCATTTTGACTGGTTCCATCAGATCGCAGTGTCGGCGGAGATCAGACTTCAAGTGAAACGGAGAATGGAGCTACTAGACTATCTGCATCTGTCACTGAGGTTTGGATTAGCGGCTACTAGCCACACAAAGAGCAAGGAAAGCGTTGCGCAGTAATAGTGCGACAACGAAGGTTTCGTGCCTTCGTGTCTTCTGGGGCCCTAAACTCATCAAACACAAAGTCGGGGCCGAAGTTGGCGGAGAGCACAGATTAGCGTATCACGGCGATGACTTCGCGCTTTTGTCGCCGACGTCAAATCGGCGCGCATCGCAAACTTTTGGCTCCAACTTTGTGTTTGACGTGTTTAGGGACCCTGTAGGGCGGGGCACGTGAATATTTTTTGATGTACAAACCCTCCAAGGTGACGTAACGGAACATTCTATAGCCACTCCGGACAATCGACACAAAGTTCGAAAAAGGAGGCGTCAAGCTACAAATTTCTTCGCAATACATGGCGTTTTAATTGTAAAAAAAATCACTCGGAGTGGTTTTGTTTTTCAGGATTTGTAGGTGTTTGATTTTCATATAGTTCAAAAATATATATGTTTTGTTTGCGTTTAGGAAACGAGGGTCTAGATCAGTAATATTCGATGTAAAAAGTCGAGCGCTTTAAAAGAGCTTTGCAGAACTGTTATTGAGACATCTGCTCAAAAATAAAATGTTTTGCAATGTTAACCTCAAGGGCACGCAGTTTGTTTTATATAGATATGACGTGTGATTTGCGGGATCAAAGCGGTTTTCATCGTTTAGTCCCAAAAGTAGATGGCACCCGCAAATCTGCTTTTTAATATCGCGAATTTAAAAGGCAAAATCTGACTGACGCCGTCGATCAAAACACCTATTTGATCGCTGTTGAAGATTCTTGAGGAGGAGTCCATGTAATGTGTAGAATGAACCTTCGACAGACGCTCAAACTCAAGCCCAGATGCACATTCTTCAAATATCTGCACCATGGGGTATAATCCCCGTCAGCTCATATATATGCAGTTGAGTTACGACTTTACATGTGAAGATGGTATCTGTTCGGCTGCTGAACATTCCAAAATCAGGAATTATATTTCCTTTACAAGCACATGGGGCGTACAATAAATATATTGGCTCTTGGGTATTGAAATAATGTGTCCAATTTGTCGAGTATTACCAATAAAAAATTAGGAACTGATAAGCTAGTTGTTCAAAACAAGTAATTTTTTATAATGTGTTACTTTCAACCATAAAAAAATAGTTTTTTTCCTTTCTATCTTCATGATTTATCTGTGATATGCTGATGTCAGGTACTACAACTTCCAATCATTCTCTTAAGTTACATAAAGAAATTCAGAACGGGTAATAGGAAGGCCATTCCTAATTCGCCGAAGGTTTTGTCGTTTAATGGGATTATGAGATATCGATAAAATCAAATGTGCTTGGTATGCTGATAGCGGGGTACTTTTGACAACATTGTAACTGAAAGCCCAAAGATAAGTTAGAAACCACTTATATTGCCAGTTACACAATAGCCTACGATATGCATATTGATGTATTCTTCATCTCAAAATAAGAGTGACTGAGAATGAAAATAATGACTAAGAGTCATTCCTTCCAGCATCAAATACCCAGTGACCTATGCGCGCATTTAGCGTTCTATAACTATTATCCTAATATACGAAAAATTTGAAGTCCTGGTATGTTGTCCTATCTGCATACAACTACGTTAGTTGCTGAGTCAATTAACTGCACTGTATGTAGCATAGGATTAACCTAAAGCAAATAAGCCACATCAGATTTGTTTATGAACTACGAGTATCTACATTTCGGTTAAGGTGCCCGCATTTTGACAGAGGCCTATAGCGATTTTCTTTGCACTCCAGAACATCTCAGGCGTTCGAAATTAATCCCGTCCTCAGCTGCCGTATTTACTCAATTAATAGACGCACTATTTCTGAACAAGACCCTTGGTCTACTCTTTCGCAGAACACATATGCAGCCAACCATCGCTGTGCGCATAAATAAAACAGCGAATAACTACGCCCGAGAACACGATTCTCCCTAAAAACTCAATCTTAAAAGATCGTATCTCTGCGTGAAGACGGTGTTTCTGTCCCGTAGATCGCTGGCATCCTGCTGTCAATCGTGGTGTGTGCTCTGCGGAAAAGCAGACCCACGGGGTTTCTTCATAAGCAATGCGTCGGATGACCTTTTTTGGACATCCGACGGTGATGCGTGTCGGATGTCCTTTTCTGTTTTGGCACGTAAAGCTACAAAATGTGATTTTTACGATACCTTAAAACACGGTAGAAAGAATGCGAAGACAGTAGAAACATGATGACAAGTTAAGGTTACTTTTAAATTCCTAAACCACATGTATGCATACTTGTATAGTTCATTCGAACATACCCCAAGGTATGGTGAGTCACGCAGTTATACTGATACAACCAAAACCAATTAATGTAAAGTGTTTCATGCACGTGCCAGGCGTAACAGAGTTACAACTACGCTAGCCTTTTAGAATCATAACTTAAAATGCGCATGATTTCATTAGAGGTAAATATTATCGTATGAAGAAAGCGAACAATATGCGCTTAGAAAACTTATGTTCCAAAACAATTTTTCTACTTAGTGCATTATTGCTGCGGGTAGAGAGGGTTGATGGCTATATGCTTAGGAAACACAGCGCTTTCGTGTCCACATTTCCTTTTGACTATCAACAGTGAATGAACACCTGGATGAAATTGGTAAAGAGGAACAGGACACTGAGGAAACAGGTACAGAAGCCGTTGATGACTACGACGTGGAGTGAACGCCCCGGTACATACGAGCACCATTTCTATCACACGCAATATACGTGACGAATAAATGTTGTTGAATAAGGCAACGTTTAAACTCAAGCACACATTATATGCTGCGAAGAACGCCGGTTCGTCTACGTTTCCGCTGGACGTTAAGGTGACCATGCAATCACTTCGAGCTACGAAAAGAGGTGGGTGAATAGTCCCAAACACGTTTTTACCTGGATATGAATTCTGCAGTGGGACAATATTCGGAAAGTGGAATACCAAACAGCGTGCTCAGAGTTAAAACGTTTTAAGAGCGCAGCTCTTAGGCGCCCGTTTCCGGGGTGAGCGGCGTCGGCGCGTTGCATTATGGGACGTTTCTCATAATGACGTCACACGTGAAGTCACGTGTGACGTCACGAGGGTAAACGTTCTCCGCTAAATTTATCGGGAAACTTTTTCGCGAAATTTAGCGCGGAAATTTTTCAGCCAAACTTAGCAAAATTTTTTCCCGGCAAATTTAGCGAGAAAATGTTGCTCTCTTGACGCCATATGTGAATTTAGCGATAAATTTAGCAGAAATATTTTCCGCTAAATATAGCGGAAACATCTTCCCGCTAAATTTAGCGGGGAATTTGACGTCACGTTACCTCAACACTAGTTCAGTTTCTCCGCAAAATTTAGCCGGAACATTTTCGCAAAATTTCCTTTTAAATTTAGCGGAAAAATGTTGGTAAATATCTCGCTAAATTTAGCCGGTACGATTCGCCGTTAGGTTTAGCGGGGAAATTTTCGCTTAATCTAGCGGGAAATTTAGCAAACATTTCCCGCTAAATGGGAGGGGTGCAGGAGAGGAGGAGAAGCGGGTACGGAGGGGGAGCAGGGTCATACCCTCTCCTCCGTACCCTCCCCTCCTCCTCAAGAGCTGAGCTCTAATTGGGCATTACAGAAAGTTGTAAACGTCTTTCATTTCTTTTATTAACAAATTTGTTTTTAAATTTGTTAGTCTTCCATGATAGTAGTAATTGACTCTCCGAGCGCTCGTAATGAAAGTACATTCTTAAAACAAAAGCTAGTAAAAAGCTAGTAACAGCAGCAGTTACTAACTTTTCCTGACCGTTACTATCTTTCACTATTTTCCACCTCAAATGCTCGATCGGTGGTAAAACGTTAGCAACAAAAGGTGCTGCCACCTTTTTCTGACCGTTACTACCATTTTACTAGCTATTTACTACCCCAAAGGCGCGGAAGATGGCGGCGTCTGCTGCATCCCAGATGGCCAGCGTCAGCGAAGCACTTACTGTCTCGGAACTCAGGGAGAGGTATCACTACACAATCGTAGCATAAAATCTTGTAGGAGGCAGCATGTTTAAGGGCATGTTGAAGGGTTGGAGCTGACTATATAAAGCCAGTGCTGCCACCTCGAGTGCAGCAGCCATTGTTGATGCAACGGCCATGCGGCTTCTGATTTTCCTTCTCGTTTGCATTCTTTTGGGAGCGTTTATATTGTCACGAATGACACGAATGACAAGTTATGAGGCCGCGAATAACTGGACAAACTAAACGTTTAATGGGGCGAACTTGTGCCCAAAACAAAACAGAAGAAGGTAAGCGCAGCAGGCGTCGATGGTGGCGTAACAGCAGGATTGAGCGCTGGGGTGAGACGGACCCCAACCTGAGCGGTTTATACTTAGAGAGTTTGGCCTTCTTAAGGACATTTTTACAGCCTGGCAATCACGGTAGCGTAGTCTAACAACCGAGGGATGACTATTTCCGTCCGGCATTCTGTGACTCTGACTCGTAAGAACAGTATGCGATTTTTTATGAATAAAAAAGAAAAAAACAGAAACGCGATTTTGTGTTATCGCGAAATCCGCTGGTTCTAGCGGGCAACAAGATCCACCCATTGGCCAAACTCTCTGTGTATAGACGGCTCTGACCCCGGGTTACCATGCGGATTCCCGTATCTACCCGCGTGGGTTTCTGGAACATTCGTACCTCGATTATACGGCAAGGCCCTTGAACTGTCGAGAACGTTAAATTGAAAGAGTAAATAAAAGACGCGTCCGCTCCCAGGTATCGAACCTGTGGCCTCCGCACGAAAGGAAAGCACGGCAACCACTTGGCCACGCACGCGCTCGCTCGGGGACGCGCTTGGCAATAGTTTTATTTGGGATGAAAATAGCCGCGTAGCACATGCTAAAAACGTTCCCCAAAACAAGAAAGGTTCTTTTTTTTATTTTTGTATTCATTAAAATATATATTTCTCTTCCGCAAGAGACGCTTGGCAACATTGTGCGAGAAGGAGGTTGGGACCAGACGGAGTTTGCGAGACGCTCATTTCTGCGATCCGAACCTGCCGTTTCTGCCTTGTGTCGTGTGCTGTTCTCGTGTTCCCGTGTCGGAGTGCATAGTTAACGTTCGTGCGCTCGGCTGGGCGAGTGTGTGCGTGTACGCGGACTGCTCCGAGGATAGTTCTAACGAGCCGGTGCCGCTCAGTCACCGGATATAGGGTTAATGCCGTCCAAAAAGCTTCGCTACTTCGCTCCTACTTGACATTGAGAACGTCTTCTTCACGGTCTGTGTGTGCTCGATGGTTAAATGACTCTAATTAAGCTGTCCTCGGTCGTGACAGTTCACTGTCACGAACGTTGATGTGCGTCGTAAGTAGTGCATCTATCTTTATGACTAATGAATAATATTTTTTTTTTTGCACTTGACGAGTCTTTCTGAATTTGCTTATATCTTCTCCAGAAACGCGAGCCTTCGTCAGTGAACTACACGTAAATTAAGATGAGCTACATGCTATATTAATTTTGCATATGCCTTTTTGTCGCGCAACGCGCTAAAGGAGTGCAGCTGCCGTCGCACTCATTGTCAATTACAGCCTGCGTCGCCGCAGGTGACGTCAATAAAGCAATTTCTCGCCGACGGCGACCGCATTCGTTTTAATTCTCGATTAACATAAGCGACGAGGAAGCTGGTTCGCGTCTGATATGCGGGGAGGCAAAGACATGAATGATGAGGACCGGTAGGGGAGCTTGTTTTAGCGACTGTCGCAAATAATTTCTGTGTTTAACTTTGTTTTTTACTAAAGATAGAATCCTTGAATTGTTTGGAACCTTTTTAGAGCAAGGATATTGGTACGAGAAGAGCATTATATTTGCAACATTATTCACTGTCGGGGTGATACACGACGACAAGTTTGCGCACTCAAATGGTCAGTATAAAACACTTATGGCGAAGTCAAGGGAGTTAGCGATTAGAGTGTTTAGAGTAAGCGTGTCAAGTGTGTTCGTCGTATTTGTATGTGATCTGTGTTTAATGCATTGTATCAAATGTGTGCTGAAAATGTTTGTGTTCAGGATGTACATCTACTTGCAAATTTGGAAGCGATGAAATGAGCTATATATAATCGGTTTCTTTTTTTGTGTACTTTTAATTGGAGTGCGACTAGCGCCACCTGGTTTACTGATCTCCAGTGTTAATTTCTGTCGTGCCTGGAATCTGGTAATATAGGTGGCATAACCACACACCTTCTTTCACCGGAAATCACGTGACTCGTTTCGTTTCCGGTCTTCTGTCGGGAGGTAGCGCGAGTTGCTAGTAAGAGGTAGTAAAATACACGGGTTCAAATTTGAGGCTAGTAACAGTTACTAGCTTATTGACATAGTAACCGTTAATGGCTTGACCGTTACTACCTACTGTAACTAAGCACTTATAAAATATGTGACAAGCGGTTACTAGCTCTTACCTAGTAAATACTACTAGCTTTTTTTAAGAGTGTAGACATTACGCGCATATTTTAGTTCGTAAGAAGTACATTGTACCTTTGTCATCGAGAAAAAAAAACCCTACAATAATTGTACTTGTTTTGCACACGAATCCTCTCTTCGGGTTGACTACTGCGCTTTCTATGAATGCAAATTAAAATTGTAGTTCCACCCCGACCGCAGCCGACAGTACAACTCAATGAAGCCAATCAATCAGTGGCAAAAGTGCATAATCACGGCAGTCGTCCTCGTTGTGTGTATGTTATCACCAACTAAACCAATCAATTACAAAAAAACAAAAGGAGCACGCAGGGTTGCGCCGCCTTCAGTGGGCGTGATTGGTCTAATCGCAAAAGGACGACGAGCAGCCGTGACGATTCAATTTTGGGGCTGCTTGATTGGCTCCATAGGATAGTAGCGTGGGCTGCGGTCGGACAAGTGAAACGGAGTATAGCCGCTGCGGTGGCTCTGAGGCAAATGGGCCGGCGTACGGATCCACAGGTGGCGGGCTCGAATCCCCGTCAAGGTGCATGCCATCTGACCGAGGCTTATATTGCGTTGAATGCGCCGTCGAACCAAGATTTCGGCTGCACGTCGAAACCTCCCCAAGGTGGTCGAAATTATTGCTCAGTTAGAATTTGCTCCGGCATGCAAGATGTTCTTAGTAGGCTTGGCACGTGGAAACGTAAACTTTGACTTTGTATGCTTTCGATGAAGGCAAACTGAAGCGTAATAATTTCACCGAGGTAATGAAAGTTTCTCCTACATTCCGTTTTACACTAGAGCGTTTTAGGGAACCGTTTTTCCACATCCGATACGGTACGATGGGCCCTCCGGTACGCATTACGCATATGGGGGACTTCTGCGGTAGCGCATGCGCAGTGCGTACCGGAGGGCCCATCGAACCGTATTGGATGTCAAAAACGGTTCCGTAAATCTCCCTATTAAGTCCGACAGCGGTTACCGCTTTGATCCAACGATCAAGCAGCGCCAAACAGGCATCGCCACGGCCAGTCGTCGTCTTTGTCTGTTTTGCTATCACCGGATAAACTAAGCACGCACTAACTGTGCCGCCATTGAAGAGCGGCTTTTGATTGTTTTCGAAACGAACTGCACATCCGATCATTTTAGTCACAAAATTGTGGTGAGTCAATAACGTGTCCGTATAAAGTTTCTTGCCCAGAAATTAAAGGAACGTCATGCTCATCATTCCCTCGCAGATAACCTTGCTAAAAAGGAGGAAAGAGCGGTTCGGGTTCTTTGGTCTGGTCACTCGCTTGGGTCTACAAATTACACCATTTATTTTTTTGCCATTGGTGTTTAATTTTACCAATCGTTTTTGTTTTGTTGTTTTTCGCCTTTCTCTCAAGCGTTCCTGGGACGCCAGCATGACTTTGTTATCCTGCTGGGCTTTCACGGCCTTACCCCTTTCGGCACAGTGGAATTTTGTGCGACGATCTCTCTCACTGTTTACTGATGATCGGGACTGGATGCTAGAAACTGCACTTTAGCAAAGGCTAAGTGAAACAATCCAAAAACTGGCATTTGAATTGTGTCTGAACGCGGTCGCTGTTTCGGCCTTCGCGGTGTTAAAGGAATACTGAAACAAACAATTCAGTGTCCATAATAAGTGGCGCGTGTTCTTTCCACAAGCCAGCAGCCGCCGGTGTGCGCGAGCACATGCAATGAACTTGACGTCATAGTCCCCCGGGTCTCCCAGCTGTAGATGAGAAATTTAGCCGGTGCAGTACAGTCGCTAGCCTGGGGTCTTTAACGTGCATCACGCAGTAGTGATACACGACCGCACGCCGGTACGATGCTCATCCAGATCGAAAAGGGCAGGGGTCGGCTTTCACTGTCATCTTAAGCGTGAATGGGGGCCTATGACGTCAATTTTGTTTCGTATGCTCGGGCACACCGGCGGCTGCTTGCTCGTGGAAAAATTGTGCCTATTTATTATAGACACTAAAATGTTTGGTTCAGTCATAACTTCCTCTATTGGCGAAGTGCGCGATCGAACGCGTCGCTGTGGTCGGCCTTCCGCGATTGGCCGAATGGTGACTATGACGTCAGCAAAGGATTTCTCATTGACGGAAATAAGAGGAATGGAAGAACTTCAATTTCGGCGGTATTGGTAGTGTTGCTTTAAGAGCGCAGTGATATTAAGCTTCATGCTCCTTGCAAACACCATTGAACTTGTTGTTCGCAAGGTAATGACGTCACGAAAGGTAACCATAGGAGGGCGCCACTAAATCATCTCGCCGCTAATACTGACAAAGCCTGGCAGATCGCCACGAGACGCGGCCGCCGAAAGTGAAAAGCTAGAGCGACAGACAACGGATGAAAGGAGAGGCATGTAACGGGCACCCCGCTGCGGCGAGACGCCGAGACACACTTCTCCCGAGCGATGGAAGGTACGCTCGTGCTCCTCGCGTTTTTCATGCTACCGCTTCTTTTCTCGTGGGGTTAGAAAACCATGTTTCGGGTCCTCGCCGCTGCAAAAGCTGTGCACTGACTATAGACCTTTCCAAAAACGAGCTTGTGGCCGGGGCCATTTTGAGCGTTCGTGCGTATGGCGCGTGCTTTGCTTGTTTTCCGAAGCGACGAACACGCACGTGCTGGGCTGTGAAGGTCGCACGCTGGACTGTGATTTTGTAAACATTGGAAAGGTCTATTAGCGGCGAGATGTTTTGGTGGTGCCCTCCTATGGTTCCCCCTTGTGACGTCATTACCTTGCAAACAACAAGTTCGATGGTGTTTGTAAATAGCACGGTGGAAGCTTGAAATCATTGCGCTCTCAGAGGAACACTGCCAACACCGTCAAATTTAAAGTTCTTCCATTCCTCTTATTTCCGTCGATGATAATCCCCTTTCCGACGCCATAGTCGGCGTTCGGCCAATCGTGGAAGGCCGACCACAGCGACGCTTTCGGTCGCGCACGGGGCTAATAGGCTCCCCGAGAAATGCTCTGTGCTACCAGATCCTCGCGCTCTAAATCTGCGACCGTGGGCTCTATGGCTCCCTCGTCGAACTGCCAGACCTTGTGAGTATAGACGCTTTCAGCGCGCGCCAGATTGAGCCTCATTGCCGGCCTTTTCTTGTCTTACCGAGATGCCGAGCCACTGAATCGGGCGTTGACGAGTCTCCACTAGGGCCTATGCTGGGGAGGACACAGTAGCACTTAAAGTGGCGATGACCTGTTTTGCTGTGACAACGATGAAGGGAAGCGAACGAAATAAGAGGGAACAAACACTGAAGGTCGGTTATGGCGGCGCCAATGCACAGCTGCCTGAAAGCGTCAGGCTATGTTTCAGCATCCCTTTAAAGGTGTCATGAAACGATATCGGGTTGGAATGTTCACGACTTTACAGAGACGTACTGGTCCTATAGGGCCAGTACGTTTACTTTCTAGACTATAGTCTGGAAAGTGAACATTAGACAGAAGTCTGTCTGGTTGGGGGAAATAATTATTAAAATACGACTACCAACCAATCCCAAAAACAGGGGCCCAGCATTTCGAAGCCCGTTCGGCTTCTTCTTCAGGGGCGACTATAGAGGAAAGGAGCTGCAATCTTCTTTTTCCTCTATGGCGGAGGCAAATGGGCTCGAGCCCTTCTTCTTCCTCTGTGGCCGTTTTTTGATGACACGTGGTGGAGCCCGTTCACATACACAGATGGCAGTGCGCCAAGAGACCTATTAATGTTTGTTGGCGTGGTCTGAATGCTCCAAGATTCAAGGAAGAGCCTCCGGCGAGGGTTAGTTTCTGATCTCCAGGATGCGCATGGTATAGAAGTCAATGTGGTGGTTATTTTTTTACTTTATGTTATTAATTATTTCGTCTAACCAGACATAATTCTGTCTAATGTTTACTTCCACGTCTTTACGCCTTAACCTCGTAAAGGAGACTACAAAGCTGGCAAAACGGTCTCTGCCCATCGCTCGTACCATCTCGACGTTCAAGAACCATCTTGACTTTACAAGAAACTGCCGAGATTCACATGTGGTTTCCCGCAGTCTTCATCTCAAACGCATAGTGCATACACCGGAGGGACACAAAATTACCGACCAGGCGGAGCACCGCTTAGTTAAAGCTCGAATACATGAGTAAAAAATGACCATCGCATTGATTGTCTTAACACGCGCATTCTGGACATCGAAACTAACCCTCGCCGGAGGCTCTTCTTTGAATCTTGGCACATTCAGACCACGCCGACAAACATTATTAGGTCTCATGACGCACTGCCATCTCTGTATATGAACGGGCTCCACCACGTGTCATCAAAAACGGTCAAAGAGGAAGAAGAAGGGATCGTGCGCATTCGCCGCCTCCATAGAGGAAAAAGAAGATTGCGGCTCCTTTCCTTCATAGACGCCCCTGAAGAAGAAGCCGAACATGTTTCAAAACGTTGGGCCCTGATTTAGGGATTGGTTGGTAGTGGTATTTTAAAAATATGGTCCTTGTCTGGCCCAAGTATACTTGCACGGACCGCCATAGATTCAGAAGTTTCTTGGTAGCGGTGAAATTGCGAGGATAAGAGGAGTCTATTTATTTCAGCCGTGCCTTCGCAAAGCTTGATGACGCAGTTTTGGGATCTAAATCACCCGCCTGACGACATCCGAGCGCGGCTCATAGATTGGGCACGAGAACGGCGTGAGCATTCGACTTCTGCTCGGTACAGTCAATGCCTCGACGGGCAGTCGGGTAGTGGCTCGTGTCCAACCACTGCGGTGATGAGAATAGCCAAACGCTAACAATGCCTGGAGCTCAGCACGCGTTTTCTACTTTGCCGACCCCAGCGCGTGGCTATGATTAACGTCTGCTGCGCCAGATAGGCACGACGCTACGTGACCGCTTGTCCTGTCTCCGAGTTAAGGGGATCAACGATGTTCATAATTCTCGAATTTAATCGCTAACTTCCAAAGCTGTGAAAAAAAAAAAAAAAAAGCTCGAGGTACATCTACACTTCGTCTCACCCTAACATGAACTAACCGCGAAGGTTTTGCTAGCGCGAGCGGCCAGCCTTGACTGCCTTGACTAGAGCACTTGCTGCACGACCGCTCGTGCAGCCACCGCGGCTTAATTCAAGGCGACTAGCTCGCACTTTTAGCACGCGCGACTAACAATAGTCCATACTAAGGTGGGACGAAGTATAAGCATGTCTTATGAGTTGGGAATGCGAAAGCATGCATGCCGTTCGTCCGCTCCCTTTGTCGTCTGCTCGTCCGCTCCCTTTGTTGTCTGTAGCGTACTAGTGCGCGCGCGCTTCGGGATCTCGGAGGCCATGGCGCAGCGGCCAATGGGAGCCCCGTCGACGCGCGCCAGCCAAAGGAACCGATGACGCGCGGAAACTATCTGCCGTTTTCGCGCTTCCAACTGATGACGTCAGCTCGCTCCATGAGGCAGTTAATGCTTTCACATTAAAAGCGAAACAAGACAAACTAAGGCAAGTTTATCCGGGTATTAACGTTAGGGAGTAATTTTGATTTTTAGCAACAGTTGAAAAATTGTTTCGAACGGAAATACGAGCTTTATTCGCAACTCCAACGCCCTATAGATGGCGGGGTGGTAGTTCCAAGATGGCGGAAGAGACGGGGATAGATTCTCCCGGATTTTCCGTGCGCCTGCTCGCTACGCTGGTCAGCGTGCTTAAAGTGATTTATTTGTCTACAAATGCGAAGCGGTTAGGGCAGGATCATATTACAGGTGACGGAGATGTCGATGCACGTTAAGAAAACGAGCATGCTAATATTTAAAAGTTGCAGAAAGCCCAACTTGCGAATCTTTGTGGTGGGCGAGCGCGTTTTAGGCACTGGCCATGTCACTGTTTGTGGCAGAATATTTTTGAGGGTGACGAAGATATCATGTTTGCGCTTGGCCTGGTCGTTCGTGCTCTAAGAAAGTGAGCCGCGAACGGTGATCGTCAAGCTTCGGAAGGGCAGCGTTCACAGTATTCGTTTCTTCGTGTCACAGGCTCACAACTCGCTGCTCACCGTCTCGGTTTTAGTGTATTGAAACACGTGATCAAACTGCTCTATGGCTAATAATAGAAAGTTTGTTACCGCAGGTTGTGCGGTGTAGCATTACAACCGGAAGCTCGCGCTGCGCCCTTGAAGCACAATTTTCAGCGCGCGCCAGGAGTGTTGCCATGCTCTTCACTCTAAAAACAAAATGCTGTAGTCCTCACACCCCTTGTCACATATACGACAACCCAAAACTTCAGTTCGCCGCGCAGCGCACTGACGTCAAACTGACGGCCCCAACTTTTACGAGAGGCTTGATGTAGGTGCGATATAAGATATTAAAGAGCGTCTACGTATCAAAGAGTACAGAACAAAACCGAGGTTTTGCAGTAGGTTTAATAAAGCCCTGATTAGTTTTTTTTACAGTTATATACACTTATTTAAGCTATTTTAACAAGTTGTACAACTCGGCTATCAAGCCGCTCGTGAAACTTGGCAGCGTCGGTTGAACGTCAGTGCGCTGTACGTCCAACTGAAGTTTAGGGGTGTCGTACGCTACGCTAAAACTGCCCATTAACATAATCGGCGTGTTTAGGGGATTTTATTTATTGCTCTATCAAAATAAATATTTTAATATACCGTACTTTTTGTACCGCGCTATTTGCAACGTTGCGGCCCCTCTCGCCACAACATCCCGTTCTAAGCTCTCGTCATGAACGGTTGGCTAACACAAACGTGCTTAAAATGCTTCGAGCATTTCTTTATTGCTTTGTAATTACCTGAAAGCAAGTACACGCATTATGTCTTTTTGAAGTGCTTGAAATAAATGGTCATGTTCTTTGTAACGGCCTTGAAACGTGAACCCATTCCCGATGTGTATTGCTCGACATACCGTTGCGTGACGAGTTTTCTCCTACTTATGGCAAATAATATACTTTTCGTAGACCGTACTATAGAGCTCTACATTATTAGTGGGAGCGTTTGCCGCCGTCACGTTGAGCACAGATTGAGCTGGCGGCCATTCACAAGACCAGAAATCCGCAGCGTATGCGATATACGAGAAGTCCCCAATGAAATTAGACATCCCGGTCCTTCGTGGAACGCTGTTGCAAGGCGAAGCACAATAATTCCTATTTTAACGAGCTCACTTTTTTCGTTAAAACGGCTTCACGCATCAAGGCCGATAGTCCCTGCCACCGTTTCCGCGCCGCCGCCGCCGCTGCCGTCCCCGCTCCTCTGGTTCCCCGTTCGTCCGCGAGAGGGCGAGCGGCGGGTTGGAGTTGCGAATACCGCGTGCAGATATGCACATATTTAACGTTTTCGATTATGATACCGGCTCTGTATCAGCAGCTGCCTTGAAAACAAGCGTTTTGGAAGGGCTGGAGGAGAGCTTTGCCGCCTGAATCTCGGAGGGCATAAACTAGACTGCACTAAAAATGTCTCTAGTAAGCTCTAGACAAACCGACGCCGGCACAGTCGAGCACTTTTGCCCTTTGTGGAAATCTGACCCTATCACTCGCCGTGTTTTGGGTTCTTTTTTCTTTAGAGAGAGTGAAAAATGTGAGTGTGTCATTAACATTGCTAAAGCGAAATCTTTTCCTTGTTATAGCTCTGTAATTTCCCCTTGAGCGCGAGTCGTGGAAACTGGGTAATGCAAAAAATGGCATCGCCCTAAACAAACTTGGTTTGTAGTAGGGGGCTTCAATGCTTTGGGTCAGCCGAGGAGCATTGGCCGTCGCACGTCGACGGCACAGAAGTTCTGCGTATACTCAGTACGACGCCCCAAGCTCCCCGGGTGACCCTAAAACTTTTCGATGTGTTTAGGATTGTTTTACAAGTATCGACAAATTCTCCTTTAGGGAGCGCATCGGGGCTAAAACTCTCCATTGAGGCACCCTAGCCCGTAGTCGCCGCGAGGCTGCGTTCTCTTTGTGTGCGTCTTTTACGTAGGTCGGGATGGTTTGCAGGTTGCATTCACGGTTCCTTGCTTAGTACTTTTTATGTGTTCGGTGGACTGCATTGCATGAAGCTGATCCGGCAGCCCGGTGTGCCATTCGCGTTCGCAAGGGCAGCCGGGGTTTGGGATGCTCCCATCCAACTGTAACTAGAAAATGTATGCCTGCGTAAATCACCGCACTGCGTTCAACAAGGATGGGCTCCGGCAGACTGTTCACAGAGTAGTTGGAGTAGGAGAATCCAAGCGGTGCACATTGAGCGGCCGTCGCGTCGCAGCCGGCGACACACCTGCGTGAGCAAAACGGCGAGTTTGTTTTCAACCAGTCAAAGATGGGTTGCGCAGTACAGTATTACGAAAACGACGAATTAAAGCTTATTTTTAGGGGCGAACCTCCTTAGGGGCTAGCCATGTTCGTATGTCCGTCTGGCGTCCGGGGTCCGGTGCTCGTGCTCCTGCTCGTGAGCTCACGTGCTCGTGTAGGGCAAAAAAAAAAAAAAGATGAAAAAAAAAAAATGATGAAAAAAATATTTGTGCAGTCGACAGGATTCGAACCTGTGCGAGGAGACCCCAATGGATTTCTAATCCATCGCCTTAACCACACGGCCACGACTGCGGGACGAGTAGGGGGTTCTGAGATGTAGTAGTAACTCAAGAGCTGGGAATGTCATGGATGAAACGTTGCATGTAGCCGCTTAACGTCTATACATGAGAGGGCGCTGCGGTCAAATGCGTATATAATCGCGTTAAACTTAGCATGCATTGGCTCAACGTTTATAGACGAGAGGACGCTGCGGTCAAATGCTCAAATGCATATATAACCACATTCCATACCACACATTCTCTTTCTGACATGGATGAAAACGAACGAAAGGCTCGGCATGCTGCGGCTCAGCGTCTATGCTTCGCCCCAACCAACATCATTCACCACGTAGAGATGCGGTCAATTTTTTTTCATAACGTTTTTTCATAAACCGCCTATTAAAGTAAGTACACACTCCTCCTCTTCGGAGACCACCAAAGACGCTGTACGTGGAACGAAAACTAGTTCAAAGAGGGGATCGGTGTCCGAGTGTGCTATTCGCATCGAGATTCCATCGGAGTGGCACATGTGGCAAAAAGCAAAACTACGCTTCGTCTTACACTTAGTTGGAGCAAAACAAATGCTACGCATGCGAGGCCGAAGCCGTGGGAGGCGCAAATGCAGCGCTGGCGCACTGGAACCAAGGGCTAAGAGCTCCTACTCTGTACCTTTGCCTGTGCTCTGTGCCTTTAGTGCGGGTGCTTTGTCTCCATCCGCATTGTGGAGAGATGAAATCACCACGTGCCTCATAGAGGACCATGGATAAGCAAGAGCACGCTTCCCCTAATTTCGATCTGGGTCTCGAGGCCAATACTTCGTTTCAGCCAGCCTTATTAGAGTAGCTCGGTTACGGGACTGGTCATAGACGCTGCTTGCATGGGAGCACCCCCCCCCCCCCCCCTCCCTCACTCACCACGACTCGCCTCCCGTCGTTCGACGCGCCGAACGGCCGCCATGGTAACTGCAGTGTATTCTATGAAATACGCACGTTCTGAAGCACAGCCTCTGGATTGCGTTCCAGCTCTGCTCTATGGAACACACAGTTATGAAACGAAAATCAAGATGGCGCTTTAAACGACGAGAGGCGGACTGAAGTGAGTGAGGGGGGGGGGGGGGAGGTACCACCTTCCGCGGGAGCTCCACAACTCGTTGGTTTCAGCTGACGTCCAGACGCAGCCGATGCAACAAGCGCGAGCATATGACCCTCAACAGTGCTTCCGGTGAACGATCGCTCGTGCTTGGCAGAGACGCTGAATGCCCGGAGCTCGCTCTTGCTGCTTATGCAACGCTCACACTTAGAGTGAAACAGAGTATATCAAGCATTAGCTCAATGCACGTGGAGCGAAAGCTCGCGCTGCTGAACCTACACAATGCCTACACATCCTTGCCCGGTTCGATATGGATGAACATCGTATTGGCGTTCGGTCGTGTATCTCTACTGCGTGATGCCCGTTAAGACCCCAGGCTAGCAGATGTGGTGCACTGGCAAAATGTCTCACCTGCTGTAAGTAACAATGTCGCCATGTTGTGGCAAACTAACCTCCTGCTGCATAAAGAGCTAACGAATAATTACTAGTATCAATATCGGTGGCGATAAGAAACGAAAGTAATATATTTTAATAGTTAAAGTCACATGAGATCTAAAATGAATCGACCTATTTTATGACGAACCTTAGCGTTATTTAGACATCAACGTGCATAATTTTGCTTTATGTTTCCACCGGACATGCAAAGCTAGTAAAAGACGAGGAAGCAGTTCCCAATATAAACATCCTACCGGATAGTAGTGGAGTCAGCTTAATATATTATTTTAATTTTGGTGTTGAGAACAACGAGTCCAGATTTGTTTTTGCACACTTGGGAAATGGCTGATGAGCTTTTGGTAAGTCCTTATAAATTCATATTTCTCTGAGACGGAATTTAAACGGGACCGTAGAGGTTTTAGGGGTAATTTTGGATGGTTTCAGAAATGTAAAATCGACTTCTTCCACCGTGTTGTTTTGCTGAGGTCTACGAGTAAATAGAAAACACGCAAAACACAAACACTTGTACAGTGTTATACTAGTAGATGTTAAATCTCGTTAAAAAAAATGAACATAGCAGAAGCGTGCAGAAAGAAACCTAAACAGATTGTGTTGGAAGCCTAACAGCTTCACCGTGCTTTGAACAAGAGACGTGAATATTTTTTAAGCACATTTAGAAGATATGCGTCACGGTACTCACCTTCCTTGGAATCTCTCGTTCTTAAAGTGTAATTAGTTCGACTAGAATGTATTTTGACATATCTGGCTTTCCCCTACATCGCCGTCATCACGTTTTCTTTAGTTCAAAACAGAATAGACCCGTTGCTCTCAGGCAGGGGGAGCGAGAGCGTCCGCAACACACGACCATGTTATGCTTGCTGCACCATCCACGCGTTTCAACCATAAAAGCGGCACTGTGACGTTCGATTATGCACGTGTCATGTTCGAATAAAAACATTTGTCAAAATCTGTAGATGCGCGATAACAAAACGTCTAATGAAATAGTATGCAGCTTGCGGCCTTAGCGTCCCGTCAAACGTTTCTTTCGGCATTAATTTTTGTATTGCTTACTTTCATAGCCTCCGTGAGCACGTATTTTCTCACTTTACGCGATAGCAAAGCCGAAGCTTTTTGCAAAAGCTTGTTGTCTTGAACGCACTACATGAGCGCGCGTTCTTGGCAGGACACTGAAAGACCGGTGCTCGCTCTTGTAGCCTATGCAACGCTGGCACTTATAATGAAAAGGAGTATTCTCAAATGTCACAACTTATTCTGGTCTGGACTGGTCGGCCTTCCAAGGTTGGCAAAATATTACTTTGACGTCAACAAAGGATTTCTCATCGTCGAAAATAAGAGTAATGTAAGAACTTCCATGCTGACGCTGATTGCCAGTGTTGCATTCAGAGCGCAATCACTACAAGGTTCCACCATACTAATTACAAACACCATCGAACCGGTTTTTTCGCAAGGTAACCACTTCACCCGCAAGTGCCTCAGCACCCGGTTTGTTCGCGCCCTGCTTTGCACTCCTCCCAATAGATATCGGTGCGTCTCAGCTGCTCCCTCGCTGCTGTGGTCGGTTGTTTTATGATCTTCGGATGCCCTTTACACCTATCGTATGCTGCGTTCTTTTACCCAGTTTTCCTTCGTGTTATCAAGTCGCGTGTTGCTTCAAAAACTCTTAAAACACGAGCATCCTCCGACCACGGCACTTATTGTAAACATATCGTGTCTTGGGGAGAAACGTGAACCGTGGTTTCCTTACAGTAAAAATAATATACGTGTGGCGGAACGCTGGGTCTCCTGTTAGAAGCAGAGGGCAGTGTTTCAAAACTTGTCGTTACATTATGCAAAGGTTATAAGCAGTTTTCGTATAATTTTCAGGAAAAAATGGCGGCTAATGGAGTCGACAGATACATGGGTATGCGGCTTCTTCTACCGGGAACGCGTCCCTATTTTCGTAATTGAAAATATTAGAAAATGGCTAATAACCTAAAAATGAGATAACAGTGAGTTCAGAGATTCTGGGATCTAGTTCTAACCGCTAGCGCGTAGTTTATTTTTACGGTGAAAACTTAAACACAGTTCTCTTTCCATCCTCGTGGGCTTCATACTTGCGTCCGCGTTTCGCTGGGTTCGTTATGAATGTGGATAACGCTGCAATTGCTCGCCTTTACTATACACCTCAAACGAGGGTGGTCATGCTGCACAGATGTAATCAGTAATTTACTCCCCCCCCCCCCCCCCCCCAACGCACACATGCCCAGTACATCAGCTGAGGTCATTAGGCTGATTGCATCAGACCTTCTTAGGAGACCACAGACCGATAAATTTCAAAGTCATTTACATGTTTTTAGAAATCACCTGTTCGGAAT
This sequence comes from Ixodes persulcatus, assembly GCA_013358835.2. NCBI lineage: Eukaryota > Metazoa > Arthropoda > Arachnida > Ixodida > Ixodidae > Ixodes > Ixodes persulcatus. The sequence goes on along the minus strand of JABSTQ010009494.1, from coordinate 476,238 downwards.
GCTTGGGCAGAGAGCGTGCACTATGAGCGCTAGCTGACATGGGCCTCTCGCTTGAAGGAGTGCCGTGGTGTCTCGTCAGTTGATAAGAGGAGAATATGTGTATTCATTGCAGAATCTCTGAAACATTCATTTAATAAAATTTGGATTCAGCGTAATCCCAGAGACGTGTATGTTTTCGTTTTTTACATATCCTATCTATCTGTTCTCGAGAAAATTCGGGCGTAAAAAATAGTACAGGGTGTCACAAAAAATTTACAGGGTTTTTTTCTTAGTGCAAAAATAAACTAAGCATCGCCGAACGCTCATTCTCCTCCCAAAGCTAGCGCTAGAGGTCACAACCAGATGCCGAAGTTTGAGCCCGATCCGATACCTTAATCAAAAGTAATAAGTAATTATCTGAACATTTCAATGGAAACATGGCGGCCGACGGAGTTTTCGAATACAAGGGGCTCTATGACACCAGAAACCGAAAACGGGCAAAAATGGGCTCTATTTTCCCATTGAAAGTTTCAGAAAATAACTAATAACTTTTGATTAAGGTATCGGATCGAGCTGAAACTTTGGCATCTGGTTGTGAACTCTAGCGCTACCTTTGGGCGGAGAATTAGCGCTCGGCGATGCCTAGTTAATTTTTGCGGTGAAAAAAACATTGCAATGTTTTTTGTGACACCCTGTATAAGTACAATTAAAGTTTTCACAAAGGTGTTTTTTGGTGGTGCATTAATCACACTCGAAATCGAAAATTTAATTGTCTACAAAAACAAAAAAAAAAAAACAAATAAAAAAACATTTTTTTTTTCTACGGACGATAGGAAAATGGAAGCAAACCGTCGGATTGACGCTGCTGCTTACATATGACACCAGATTATACAAAAACTTGAGAGATTCTTAGAAATTAACACCCTAAAGCATATTCAGAATATCCGAGGGTGTGTGGTACCATGCACGAGTAGCCGCGTGAACCAGACGGCTTGTTTCTGTTTTTCTCCCACCCTTATAGAAAAAACAGGCTTTTCTTTTCTTGAACTTTTTTCCAACAATTTACTCTCGCGAAATTTTACTATAATAAAGGCACCACCCAAAAGCCCCTTTGTGAGAGCGTTCATGGCACTCTGCTTATTGGGTTATTTATTCGAATTTTTGACACCCTGTAGAGTAAATAAAACTCAGTTTATGTGCGTTTTTTTCCATTTATCCTAAGGAGTGCTTTGATTGTAGTGTCGTTCATACGTGAATTCGCGTTAAATAATGAGGCTAAAGTAAACGATTCATAAACATTTTGCGACCATGTTGTGCGCGTACAAGCCCATCGCCTCAAGCATTTGAGCACACCTTGAACAGCTAAGTTATGTCGCCATTGGGACGGCGCGAAATTATATCGTCCGCTCAGGCGACAGCGCTCCCCATAGGCGCGCTGCGGGTGACATGAGCGTATATAAGAGTAGGTCGTGGCCAAATTAAGTATTCGCGAGGGTAACGTCAGTGGCTCAGTTTTGATTAAAAAAACAGAAGCGACAAGATAGAGAGAACTAAAAAATAATGAAACAAAGAGGTATATTTCATTTCTAAGTGTAGCATGAATTGTCATCGGTGAGGAGGCGTACACTTCTATAATTTTTTTCACCTTACCATACGGACCGCAAAGGACGCTACGAGCCACCGGAACCAATTCATAGCTCGGAGGGTGTCACTTGTTCTTCCGGTTGGGCGGAGCGACGCGGGGCGCGCGAAGCCACGAGACAAGCTATAAACTATGGATTGCTCTTGTGTAGGTCGTGGCGTCTATCGCCGTGAAACGGAATGTATCTGCCTATGCCAAAGACTAAAGAGCTATTCTTTGTGTGCGTGTGTGCGCTTCCTTTCCTTGCTGCTAAGCATCCTCGAGGAAGGAGAGAGCAAACCTAAACATCAAAATAAAAACAAAAAGTTGACGACTGTCGGCGCTTTCGTTCCGCTGTGGCGAGATCTGGAGGCGCCAAGAGGCGAAGCCGCAACGAGCGCCACACTGCGGGGTCGGTCGCGAGTCGCCCAGTGCCCTGGTAGCTACTTGAAGAATATTTTTTTTTGTGTGTGCGTTTTCTAGAAACAGCAAGTCGCCCGTTGTATTTTTTGTCCTTTTTGTTTTGTTTTATTAGTTTTTCGATTGGCCTTCGCTGTCTTTCTTTTTTCTCTTCAATTCAGTCGTTCGGGCGTGGGGCGTGGGTAGTTTTCCGTTTCGATCTGGATGAGCATCGTACCGGTGTGCGGTCGTGTATCAGTACTGCGAGAGTCCTTAAAGACCCCAGGCTAGCAGTCCTACTCCACTGGCTAAATTTCTCATCTACCCAGGGTAACAATTGCTACTGCGCGTGCTGGCTGATTGACTTCACATTTGAGTACTGTACTGTCGTAGTTTCCAAGCACCTGCATAATCAAGAAATTTTCGAAACGGTATTTACGTTAAAATGTCAAGAGCACAGAACGAAATTAAGCATATGTTTGTTTTGCTCTCCTTGTTTCCGAAGTACGACTTCTGATGACCTATTTATTTCTTTAAATTCAGGTTTCGCCGTGTTGAACTCAACTTTTCTTGTTAACTTGGGAGGTGTGGGTATTTTTTTAATAACCGGTCTGAACTGGTTCGCGTTTGGTGGAACCGGTAACCGAACGGTTATTTCAAAAGCATTACTGAACCTGCAGAACCAAACCGGAACAAAATGCAAAGCTACTAAGCCAGAACCCGAACCGAACCAGATTACTGACCGGCTTGATTCCGTGCTTTTAAGTTGTAACCGAGCCGATCTTCTGGTGTTTGCGTGGAACAAAATAAAAAATTGCAATGAATAGGTTAAGAAATCGCAAAAATCGTAAGGTGGATGTAAAAGTTTACGTTCTAAGGCAGGTTTCATAATATGATGCTACAGTCACTTGCACTGGCGACGTGTACAGATTGCACTTCGTCAGCGGTTTTCTAATCCTGCCGCAGTAATTTGGGTGAGGTATACGCGACGTCGCTTCTAACAGGGCACTAGCGGTGCTCTTGTGCAAGTACTCGAAGCAGAGAGCAAGATAGCTTTCTGCGCCACGCATCAACTATACATTTTTTAAGGCCTTATCAAACAGACAACGCGCTAAATATGAATCTGAGGAGAATATACAGTCTGGTTGCGAAGAAAATCGGTGGTTTTTATTTTTAGCGCTTGTTGCGACTCGCGAGCTTTTTACGCTCGATCGCGCGATCGATGTCTGTAGTGACACCAAGTGCCACGAAGCGCATTGTGCGACCACCCTTCGCTTAAGTAGAATGAGGGCTTTGAGGAAGTTTTTGCGTACGTTTTCAGTCGTCTCCGCGTTTGATGTCAGCAGCTTTATGCTGCCTTTTTCTATTAACACAATTTCACTCTACATGGACCTTTTTTACGTTTAGGAATTAGAGGAATGGAATTGTGTAGTTCAGCCATTCCAGAAGTGGGAATGGGCTCAGTGTCTCCGTTCTGAGGAGTTGAAAGGAATGGAATTGTTGGATACTGTAATTCCCGGGAATGGCATTGGAATGTAATGGTGGCGCCCATTCAGAAATACTGGTTTAGACTGGGTAATAAACAACAATAACGGATATATCAATCAAAAAAGCGAAATTTACTTTTCTGATATTTATACCGGGTGTTCTAGCTTAATTCGAAAATATGTACGAAAGTGGGGTGACCGGTACAATAGTGGACACAGCTATCTATATAGCGCGAGCGGTGTCTATTCCGTACTGCACCAGCGACACATGCTCTCGGAGAGGAATCAAATTTTCTGGTTTCTCTCAAAGATCGATTGTTCTTTCAGCTTTTTAATCACACCGACCATTGGTAGTCTGCAATGTGTGAAACAGACGACGCAACAGCACTTGCCGATGTAATAGCCAGCTTTGTCTAAGATAGTACAGGAATATTGTCTTTACTGCATGCTTACGGGGTTCGTCGGGTATTAGATGAGGAGGATATCCACCGAGGTCAGTAGGCCAGTTTACTAAGGTCCTTTAATTAAACTTAACAATCAGTAGTGTGGTGGGGGTTATGTTGCAATTGCAATTTGAACGACATTCATTATACTCAGCTGAATGAATCTAAACAGTATAGGAGAAGGCAAAATGAGATCAGATATTCAACGATCAGTTTTCGAGTTTTCGTCATCCGATTCCAAAATTGAGTGCGAAAGGAGCACCGAAATTTCTGCCCACAATGATGTTTAGAGGAGCACTGTTGTCTTTTCAATCACGTCTTCAAACTTCGAGTAGAATGTCCTTGGTGGATGTGCCAACGCACTCTGCCGAGATAGTCACGAGGTGCGAGGCAATTTAACACAATTGCTTTTGAGTATGATTGATCGTGTTGCAACAGATCGTAACTGCTCGTACGATGAGAAAACACACTAGTACACTGGTGCCATCTGTAAGGCAGCCCTGGAATACATCTGATCTGCGTATGCTTGCTTAACCACCCCATGTAAAATAAAATGGGATAAAGAATGGTGAGGGTGACAAAAAAAGTAAGACAACTGGCTATCGTCGATGTAAGCAAAAGTAGAAAGCCTGGGGGTACAGGGAGCCACTGTGTTAGAGCGAGCTGGAAATTCCCGGTTTATATATTTTCTCATCACTATATTGAAACCAGTACTCTGGTTAAAGAGACTCATTCTGGACACCAGCTTATGGGGTAAGATTTGGCTTTGTCAATATTCGGTCGGTGCAAAATGCGGTGAAGCATCTTTGCAAAGTTTACTCTGTGTCGTGTCTTTATGCAAAAAAAAAAAAAAAAAAAATTATAACCATTCTAATAATATAAAAAACCTTTGTTTTGAATTCGATTTAATTTCTATCTCGTAAATACGAATAACCGCTTACACTCGAAACATAAGTGTAGAGATAAAAAAGACAAGCAACGAGGGGGAGCTGGCGGCGCCCAGTGACGTCAACTTCGGCTCCCTGGTTTTACAGTTGTCTGTAGAGAAACGCACTTGTTCGGCTACTTCCATCATTGGCCTTTTGCGTGTGACGAGCGATTGGCTCAGTTTTCAATGTGGTAAATGCGACTGCGCTGAGCCATGGAATTACGTACGATACTCGCCAAGGCAGTAGCAGTGTGAACGCGATAATCACTGAGAATGACATCATGCCAAAGAAGCTTGACGTCGACGAACGTTTAAATACGTTTTCTACTTGTTCTTAGCATCTAAATATGCAATTCGTAATACTGAATGGCAAGTGATCAATAATGCAGTTTTTTTAATAAACGAGGGAAATAAACAGGACCTAGGACGACACTAGCGGATTCTAGAGGCAGTAAACGTTGCAAAGTTTCGGTAGTGGTGATATTCGATTCTATCTTACAGAGGGTGGCTAAGCAGGCATTCTCAGTATAAAAGATGAACGCTCCTGAATTAAATTAATTCAAGTTATTAATATGAAAACAGTAAAAATAAAATAACGCCAAAACGCGTCTTCAATTTATAAAGAAAGTCGGGGGGTTGGGGGGAGAGGGGAAATCGAGTTGCGTTTTAAGTCTTGCTAGACTTAGTCCCTGCATGCATAGTGTGGTGTACTCGCTCACGGCTTATCCGGAGGGAAAGGTCAAGTCATAAAGCAATTGGAGACCTGTATAATCTTCGAGCCCCGTGTTCGGCGGCTTAGGCCACCATGACTGAACTGTCGCGTTTCTTTGCCAGCCACACCCTTGTGTTCCGTGCTTTGCCCCGCTATCGCAAACCACGCGACAGCTGCATCAATGACCAAGCTATCTACCTATTCGCCCTTCTTTGTTTGGCAACCACTGATCTCTATTTTAGTAGGCTGGATGGCGGATCGGGAGCCCGTCGGTGTCGCCACCGGCGGCCATTGCTTGACACCAGGCAATACACGCAAGTCTATGGGAGAAACGCACAAAAGTAAGCATATTGAAGCATGTACGCTGTGCTCGGAGGCAAGTATTTTATGGTGCGCTGCGATCCTTATGTCGGGTGTTTGGAGATCGAATAGGTATTTGTCAAACGTCCGGTCGCCAAATAAAAAAATCAAACGTACCGGAGCACCCGCGGCTGAGCTGGCAAGCTTGCTCTCGTAGTGGAGTAAACAAAGGAACTTGCCGTCAATAAGACCGTCCTTAGGGAAGCCCAGAAGTTGATGAATGACAAAGAAGTTCCATCTCGACATAGGGCTTTCCGGGAGTGAGCGAATTCCGCGTAGCAAAGCCTTCGAGCTTGTCGTCTGCTAAACCCAACTCAACGAAACCGCCACCGACTCCGCGGTCACTCTAGGTAACTCTCGCCTCATTGAGCTGCACTACAGCGGAGTCACTCTCGACCACAAAATATTTATTTATAAGAGCTGCGAGGGTTGTCAGTTTTAATGTTTGTACGCAAGCTATTTGACGGGCTTATCGAAAAGCATCCAAAAAGTTTTAGTGCCGACAACAGCTTAGAAACGGGGGAAACGGCACTCTTTCTAGTTCTTCCCATAGAGTCCCATGCATTGGCTGGTGTCAATCAATGGCCGCTGGTGGCGACACTCGGCCCCAGCTGCCGAGGTCGCGGTCCACGATCCAGCCTACTACAATAGAGATCAGTGTTGGCAACAAACTCAGTGGCGCCATCTATTTGTAGCCCTGGAACACTTCCGGTTTTTGTAACTTTTGAATTTTTTTACTCGTCATTATTTTACCCTAAGAGTGAATTATGTGTGACGCTGGCATAAGCGACCATCTCCAAGAATATCGCGTTGATTTGACCTCGCAAATATGGCAAAGCCTGCCGTCTCGTTCAGAACCGGAGGCTATTTGTATACTGGTGCAAAAAACATTTCAACTCGCATGAGAAAGGGCTCATCCCCATATAAACACCCCTTCCCCTTTCCCTAAAGATAAATTTAATGGCACTGCAAAGAAGCACCGCACCGAACCCGGGGAAAAAAAAGCACTAGCGCTCAGCAATAATGCATTGAATTAGTTACCCTCGTAAACACATAAAAAATTTATTTGTAGGGTTGATAACCGCTTATGAAACATTATCTTCGCAGTCATTATCCAAAAATATTAAATTTCGCCGAGCTATCCCAAACAATATTCAACCTAAAAAAATGAAAGCCGTTTACAACTCCCTGTAACGCCGAATTAGAGCGCAGCTCTTGAGGTGGAGGTGGGGAAGGTACGGAGAGGGGGCTATGCCCCTCTTCCTCTCCTGTTCGCCCCCATTTAGGGAAAACTTTTCCGCTAAATTTAGCGGAAAAAAATCCACGCTAAATTTAGCGGGGAAATTTTTCTGCTAGATTTAGCGGGGAAAATTTTCCGTTAGATTTAGCGGGGAAATTTTTCCGCTAAATATAGCGGGAAAAAGTTTTCGCTAAATTTAGCGGGGAAAATTTTCCGCTATATTTGGCGGGGAAATTTACCCATCATGCATCGCGCGGTTACGCCGGCTGCGACGCCGACGACGATGCGACGGCGACGGCGACGGCGACGCCGACGCCGACGCCGACGCCGACGCCGACGCCGATGCCGACGCCGCTCAAGCTGGAAACGGGCGCCTAAGAGCTGCGCTCTAAACCAATTACACGAGCAAAATACTTCTTTTGTTTTCCACCGATCTGCCTCTCCAATCAAGCGTAATTAAGATCACAGCATAACTTAAAAAAAAAAAAAAAAAATTCCCGGTTGAAACACGTTAAGCTCGGGTGAAGAGAGAGAACGGACGGAACAGCAGACAGCTTCGCGCTAAAATAAATTAAACCCTGACGATAATGCTTGCATTCGTGTATGTCAACGGTGACGATGTTCTTGGCCGATGCGATGCAGACAGGACAGCAGGAGCAATGTGAAGCCGCGGGGCAGCCGAATATTAGAGCGAGCAGGTTCATGCAGCACGTTAGCCTTTCAGTACCCTCGTGGTTTTTTGGTCCTGTCAAATTCTCCTCGGCGTCTTCGATCTCTCTTGTGTAGCTCTTGAGCAGGCTCCATAGGTCGAGGATGAGAGCGTGGTTCTCCCATCGGGTCTGAACTCGCATGGCGGACATGGTCTCCCCCATGTCACACGTCTTCCCGTCTCTTGACGAAAATCACAAGATATCCAGGAGCAGCTTACCGAAGTTCGCGCATTGGACGGCTTCCGTGATAGCCTGGTTCTTGTCGAGCCTGCGCATTCCCTTGCCATCGAGCATGCGCAGGCACATCTTATCGTGGCACTGCTCGACCAGGCCCCAGACAAGCGGCAAGTCCCACGATGATGCGTCATTAAGATTAACTTGTATTCTCGCTCACCGCTTGTCCGGGGGAAGAGGCCAAGCCATTAAAAATCTTCGCTCTCGGTGTTTGTTGGCATACGACGCCATGGATGAAATGTCCAGTTCACTTACCACGCGCTCTTGTTCCGTGCCTTGCCCCGCTATCTCATGACGCACGTACGCAGCATAATGTCAAAGTTAAGAGGTACTTACGCCTGGGCTGCTTCTAGGGGAGCGATATCTGTAATGTCAGTGATTGGCAAAACCAGCGGGACTTCCTCCCCGATTCCAGAATTCACACGAACGGCGGGGGGCAGAGCGGGATGTCAGTGTTTCCAGAAGCATTTATCGGTCGCATTCTCGAAAACGGCTCTGTGCGCGCTGACGAAAGTTAAAAAATGGAGGCCTACATAAAACGGCGATACGCAATGCAGAAGACGGCAAACTCCTTTCTGCTAAAAAAACAAACAAAAAAAACGATGCTTCTTGTACAGGTGGATGCAACACACAAAACGTAAAATCTTTATTCGGTTGTACCAGGAGCGGCTTGAGGATGGCATTGATGAATATCGAATTATCCTTGGGGTGCCTCAGACGACATGCACAATATCGCAAGCCACAACAACTTAGGCGATCCAGATGCCCCCAGGTCACCGCCGATATCATGATGAAAAAAATCTGTAAATTTGCCCGACACGCGAACAAAATCCCGTCAATTGCGAAGAGATTCCTCGCCAAGGCGGGGAGCGTTTGTGCAGCCCAAGCAACAGCTCTCCCATCCTCCTGGACGTTTACATCAGCGCAGCTTCGCGCAAAGGTGTGACGTGGTTACGACGTGATGCGCAGGCCGGAGAGCAAAGGGAGGAATTCCCCCCCCCCCCCACACACACACACAAACACGCACACTTTTAAAACGCCCTTATCTACATCTTCAAATCATCGCAGTAGACAGGAGCTCACTGAGCTATAGTATGTTCTATCACTCAGCTTCAGTATATTCCACCTGTTACTGTTACAAGACAGTCCATTGTTTTTCTCGGCTTCTAAATCTTCTTGTTTTCTTTCAACAGTATAAGTCTGAACGCGTCACCTCGCATTTCCTACTCGTCACTATTTTCGCCTTTCTAGTGTGGACAACATATTGATTGTGAATGTACACATTTCGCAAATTTTATCCTAGCTAGAATACTCAATTTCTCAAATAAGCCACAGTACATGGTGCACCGGAAGATGAATCGACTGATTCAATAGAAAGATGAGGCTGCGCGCCTGCATTAAATGTGTCTGAAAAGCACTAGAGCAAATATTAAAACAAAATAAAACATTTCTTTATCAACTGTTTTCTTCGTTATTTTTGGCAGTTTGTTATATAGACAAACTATATCCCATAACTGTATTACAGAAATAGGCGGTAGGGCGCAAGAATACCCCCGAAAAAGAACATCGGTAATTTATATTTGCACGCGTCTTTCTTGACGAATTTTGATGCGATATCGGTTTACATTAGAATCTATGTTCTTTAAATAAGGTTAAGAAAAATATTGCCAGGCATGCAGTCAATATGACCGACATTGTTGCCATTCGGACAATTGTTTTATTCCAAGTTTCTGATGAGATAAGCGACACGGGTGTTAGAACAAATAAATTCAATATAAAACCAACCTGTAGTTAGGAATGCATTCCTTTTTGTTAGTGAAGTCAGAGGCGTTTGCGCGAGGAATAAAATGGACCCGTGGAGATTGTAAACAGCGAATTTATTTCACTGGTTAACTTATTGTTATTGCGTGATTTTTTAGAATAATAAAGAGACGATCAGGCAGGATGTGCAAACCGGATCTTTTATATCTTTCTTTTTTCTCATGTTTCAGTGGGTCGACGAATACTCAAAAGAAGATTTTACGAGGGTTGAAGAAAGCAACGTGATGTCCATCGAAGCTGCTGTGTGTCTTGCTGTTTCACTTGCTGTCATGATCATTTTGGTCTTCTCTCTTGTTCAATTCCTCTTCCCCGCGTTCGACAGAGAGCTTGCAGGCCACAAAGCCGATGGGGCTACCACAAACAGTGACCGCGCAAGTTTAGAAAGTTGCAAGGACAAAGGTTGTTTTGACACCGTTAGAATGGTAGGACGCAATATAAATGCCAGCGTCAATCCCTGCCACGATTTTTATCGTTTTGCGTGCGGCAGTTTCAGTGATCCGTCCGAGCAAATGCTCATTCAGATGACTGAGGAAATGTACAGCCACGTACAGAAAGTTCTTGCGGATCTGAGCGTTCCGAGCCACTCACAAAAGGCGTATGAGAAAGCTGCGGGCTTGTACCAAGCGTGCAGAAGGGTGCGGGAACACAGAGTAGACGAATCGGAATCACTGAGAAGGTTTATGGATGATGCGGGTCTATTCTTGACAAACACGGCTGAAGGTGATGCCTTGGACACTATTGCTAGACTCGCATTTATTTACAATATAAACGCCGTGCTCAAAATGTCGGTAGAAGATTATGCCAGTAAAGCAAAAGGGATACAGCTTAAGGTAGGGATACATACAAACCACGTCGATTGGATCACGCGACGAGTTAATTTGGGTTGCGATCACTCCGTAGAATTTTACAAACGACATATAATGGCGTATGGTTTTCGGGAAGATAGCCAGGTTACTACGGAACTTATCAAGCAAATAATAAATTTAGAAAACAAAGCAGTTGAATGGCTGCCTGATGAAAAATTAAGTTGTCTCCAGACTTTTATAAGCGTGGAACGAAGGGTTTTGCCTACATACACTTCGAATATACATTCACACAAGTGGACTGCGCTTTTAACCAATCAATCCAACGGGACCTGGAAGACAGATCAGCAGGTAATTGTAAGCCCATGCGCATTGGAGTATTTTAATAATCTTTATGGAGGCGTCCAAGCTGCCGGTGTGAACCTCTTGATTACTTGGGATGTTCTGCGCCTTTTAGCCCCCCTCTCGTACCCTGCTGCAGCATCCCTTTACGGAGAACCATCTGCTAAAAGGCTCTGTCTAGCTGCAGTTGTGCGCGTGATGGAGGTGGCCGCGTTGTCAACTTACTTGTTTAAAGCAATGCCCAGAGAAGCTGTGGGTGCGACAGAAACTCTGCTGAACAACATTCGCGAAACTGCACTGATAAAGATTGACTCCGCCAACTGGATAGAAGGACATTCAAGATCAGGCGCCTCCCAGAAACTCAGCTCAATGCAGCCGCAAATCAGTTATTCTTCACTTCTATTGTCTGAGAAAGCACTGAACCAATGGTACAACATATATCCCACGACCGGCTGTTCTTTTCTAAACATATGGGTGAAGGCTTCGCGACTAACCGCCAAAGCACTGCTCGAAAAACAGCCCAGGTATGGTTTCCACGTGGATACACCACTCGTGACCTTTGTTCCAGTCCTGAACAAGATACAAATTCCTGCTTTCCTTTTACGGCCTCCGCTCTTCGAATTGAGTGGTCCGAGCTCCTTCAATTACGGAGGATTAGGACACGTGATTGCACATGAAATGATGCACGCCTTCAACCTGACGGAAAGTCAGAAGGATTCAAGTGTCAATGGGCGCTACTGGTGGACACCTCTCGCTGGTCGGAACTACACAGACAAAGTGCGCTGCTTCCGAGAAGAGTACGATCAACTTGTGCAAGGAAGAGGAGGTCAAACTAGGGAATTAACAGACTCTGAGATAATGGCCGACTTTATCGGACTTTGGCTGGCGTTTCAAACATTCAGAGACCTTGGAGACAAGAAGCGATTCGCGGACCTACCATACAACTCTAGGCAGCTGTTTTTTATTGCGTCTTGCGTCAAGCTGTGCGCCAAGAGATCAGCTTCTACGTCCCGTATGTTGAGCTCTATGAGGGCCCGTTGCAATGTGCCGCTTATGAATTTTCCGGAATTCGCAGAGGCATTTAACTGTTCTCGCGGCACGACCATGAATCCTTCGAGACGGTGTGAGTTGTGGAAGCATTCATTTTGTTTTCGCCGTTAAGGGTTGTGATTAGCCAGTGTTTATTATTTTAATTTATAAGGCTGCTAAAAGAGGGATGACACTTTAACTTGCTTGTTATTTTTGCTATTTTCCTACAACAATTGCAAATATATGATGCTCTTTCTAATTGTATTTGTGTCTATAGCGTTTTTTACCCTGGAATTATAACATACTTCACGATTCCGTTATGCTTCTCGGTGTGGTTTTCAATTCAATAATAGAAAATGATTGAACAGTTCTTGTGATTAGAGTTATGTTGAACCTCTTTAGTTTCGTGTGTCTGCAGCTATTTGTTTTTTTTTGTCTCACTGCACGACCTAAATTGTAAAATTCGCCTATTTATAGAGGATGTCTCTGACTTTTTAGAGCGCAGCTCTTCGCACCCACATCCGCGTTTCGCGTCGTCAGGCGTCGCCTTTGGCGTCGGCGTAAGCGCGATAAATTTAGCAGGAAAATTGACGTCACGTGACCTCAACACGAATTCGATACCCCGCTACGTCAATCTTCCCGCTAAATCCAGCGGAGAAACTGAATTTCTTCGTAGGTGATGTGACACCAAGTCATGTGATGTCACTGTCCCCGCTAAATTTAGCGGGGAAACTGAATTGGAGGAGGACGGGAGAGGAGAGGATGGAGGAGAAGGTGGGGGAGAGGAGGAGGGAAGGGGAGGCGGAAAGGGTACGGAGGAGAGGAGGGGCATATACCCTCCCCTCCGTACCCTCCCCTCCTCCTCCTCAAGAGCTGCGCTCTAATTTTGCATTACAGAGGTTTGTAAACGTATTTCATTTTTGTCTAAAGAATAGTATGTAATAAAGAAACGCGTGTCTATAATTGATTAGGGAGTTTTCGTGGATTATTTCCTCCCCCCAGGAAGGCTCTCCGGAGCCCGCTGCCATATCCACATCTCCGCAGACGAGATTAGTGGCGCACGCGCATTTGCAAAAACTTCGTGGCGGAGAGCAGAGTGGAAGATGAGAAACGGTCAACGAAAAATTGCTGTTGAACTATAGCATGCCACTTGAAATTGAGGGTGCGCACACCGGAAAACTTGAAAACCATGCCCAGATACTGTCTCGCATTTGTTTCAACTTTGTCGACTAGCCAATGTTCGTCAAACTTGTATTGGTATTGTATTATGCCGCCGGCATTATGCTTATTGAGACGTTTTAGAGACGCATTGAAATCTCGCAGCGCCCTAAGACGTTAGAAAGGCAGTAACATATTTTTATGGTCAGCAAAAAAATTCAAATATATGTTTAAGGAAAATAACAAATTTGGCTGTTGGTACGCGATCAATATTATATATCTATACTTCGTTTCACCTTATCTGCGAGCGAAGCCAAAGCTAGAAGCGCGAGACCAGCGCTTTTTGCGTTTCTGCCCAGCTCGCGCGCTCGAGCAAAGCCTGAACGCACGGAGCTTTCGTGCTCGCGCATCCAGCTTTGCCTTCGCTCGCACATAAGGTGAAACGAAGTATAGGTCAAGGGAGGTGACTTATTTATCATAGACGTGATATACTAAATCACGAGGACACTTGGCAGGTTCCATTTTCAGTGTTCGTGCGTATGGCGCGTGATTTGCTCGCTTTCCGGAGCGACGAACGTGCGCGTTCTGGACTGTGATTTAACACGTGTGGACTGTGATTTTTGTAAACAGTGGAAACGTCTATTAGCGGCGAGATATTTCGGTGGCGCCCTCGTTTGGTTACCTTTCGTGACGTCATTGCCTTGTGAACAACAATTTCGATGGTGTTTGTAATGAGCATGGTGGAAGCCTGAAATCATAGCGCTCTCAAAGCAACACTGCCAACACCGTCAAAATTGAAGTTCTTACATTCCTCTTATTTCCGTCGATGAGAAAACCTTTGCTGACGTCACAGTCACCATTCGGCCAATCGTGGAAGGCCGACCACAGCGACGCTTTCGATCGCGCACGTCGCCAATAGACCGACACGCGGGCTCGACGTCACGAATTTGCGGCGGCGCTGCGAACGCACCGGAGCCGAGGGGTGTGGGCAGAAAGGTGCATGTTTTGCATGGGTGTAATAGCATTTCAGCATGCCGCAAAGCTGTGTAGCCGTTAATTACACCAAAAGCTACAGCAAAAGTAGCGGAGTGAGTTTCCATAAGTTTCCGATCGACTCTGAAAGGCACAGAAGGTGGATAATATCCGTGGATCGAAAATAATGGTCGCCTCGCGCAGGCGACCGTTCGTGCGGGAAGCACTTGCTTGAAGGTAAGTGCGGCTTCCATTTCAGTCTCCGTCCCGAGGCTTGCTTATGTGCAGGGAAACCGCCATCTGATGGAGACCACCCCGATTTTGTTCCCACGGTGTTCGCCCACAAAGCACCGGCCAAGCGCTCGTTGGTGGATCGCTACGCCCGCGCTATCAGGCGGAAGAAGATCGGCGACAGAACGGCAGTGTTGTAGGCGTTAGCGAAGAAGAGTAACGAAATACGTTACTCCTTACTTGCAAATAAAAGTAACGCGTTACCAACCTACGTCACCTCCAAATAAATGAAAATCATTACCGTTGCCGATAAAAAAAAGTGACGCACGTTACTTTTGCGTTACTTTTTAAATTATGATTTAAGTCGTTTTACTATTCCGGCGGTACAGGTACGCATAAAATCATATTTCAAGAAACATTATGTTCATGCAGAAACGGAAAATATTTACTTTATCTCTCTTTGCAGTTTCACTTAAATGCTCACAAGAAAAAATGCAAAAAATAAAAAAACGCAGACAACTTAGATATTCAGATGGCTTGACGCCTAAAAACACGGAAAAAAATGAAGTGTAATTCCTTTAAGACTTAGGTAGAAGAAGTAGCGAGCAACGTAACTACGTTACACGCTACTTCAAATAGTAACGTAAATACGTTACCCGTTACTGTTTTGAAAAAGTAACGAGTAGGTTACTACGTTACAAAAAAGTGACGCGTTACCGGTAACTTCGTTACTTGTAACGCGTCACCGCCAAGACTGCCGAACGGACAAAGCGTTACCGCTTGTCGTGCCTTGTGGTCATGAGGGTAGGAAAAATATCATACCTTGACTTCAAGACGCTGCGTGTATTTATTTAATTAATAAATACACTTCCGCAGACCCACGCTGATCCCACCGTCGGTGGGGAAACCGACTCGAAGCAATCGTAGGTCTCGAAAGACTTGTACGCCTGCACCGTGTCGGCCGTCAACTGGCTCGGCGAAAAAACTGAATAAACGACGACGTGAGCCGTCGACGTCGGTGGCAACAACTTCACGTCGGAACGCCAGCAGGCCTTGTTTACGGCGTACGGATCGTCGAAGGCAACGCCGTCCACGCACAGTTTGTCTCGATACCGCTGCCGTTGAGGCTCGGATAGCGAGCTCAAATAGTCAGGCATAACGTACGAGATACGTTGGCAGAAAATACTACGCAGAAATAAAGCTAGAAGCGTTTCTACAACATCAACAACGAGCGCACGCCATTGAACGCAATGGCGAAAACATGGAGAGCCTGGCCGCTTTTGCCCACATAGCTGCTGCGCATGCGCGGCCTTCCGGCCGTGTTGGTAAACAGAGCCGCGCCGCGTGTCGGCCTATAGACCTTTCCAAAAACGAGCTTGTGGCCGGTGCCATTTTGAGCATTCGTGCGTATGGCGCGTGCTTTGCTCGCTTTCCGAAGCGACGGACACGCACGTGCTGGGCTGTGAAGATCCCATGCTGGACTGTGATTTTGTAAACATAGGAAAGGTCTATAGGGAGTATTCACTGGCGGCCATAGCTGTGTGCTCGGCTGCGGAGCGCGTGCTGAATGCGAGCTTCCACAGTTCTTTTGCCACGTGCATTCCGCACCACCAAGATTGCCGGTCTTGGCAGCCTATTAATGCGAGCTCGTTCTGAGCATGCGCTCTAAACAGTGACCTCAAATATGGCGGCCAGTGAATACGTCCTATAGGGGCGACCAGGCCAGCCGAGACAGCGCGAGCGCACCGCAGCTGCTTTTGCTTATTTAGTACTTTCTCTAGTTCGCTGAACCGCCGCCACGTTTTCTGGTGCTGTAGCTTAACACACTAGCAGACGCTTTCGCGTGTGTATCTGTGTCTGTCCTCTCTATGACCGGCGACGTTTTGAGGATAATCGGCTGTATTTTAAGGACTTTTCTCATCGTTATTGCGATTGTACGTTCGGTAAAGAGCTACAAGCTGATCTAGATCGCATTGTTCTCTGGCTAAAAGATAACAAACTTCCTCTAAACTTAAACGAAATTCGCTACCATGCACATCACTGCCTCGCGCCAAACTTCGACCCCTCCACTTGTCCTGAACCGAGTGGAGATCCCAAGAACAACGCATATCTACCTCGTGCGTGTGATCATCGACCAGCATTTCGATTTCCATGGCTATGTACAAAACGTCGTGACCGGGGAAAGGTGACTCCCTGGCTTCGTCATTCGGTCCACAAGAAAAGCCAGTCCCGATGTGCCCAGATTGCTGTTCACAGCACTGGTGTTTCCCATCCTGGTGTTTTGCTGCTCAGTGTAAGATTCAGCAACCAGGCAACTTGTTGCCTGGTTGCAAAAAGTTGCCTGGTTATTACCTTATTGTGAGGCGCCAACTTGGCCTCCGAACACCATCCTATCGAGCACTTCAACTCCTCCAATCAGTTGGCGGGGACCCGCTTCAACATCCACTTTTCTGCTACCGGACTCCTCACTTCCTTTTGCTTCCTCCCTGCGGAGTACTCGCACTGGTGGACTGCAGCCCCTTTTAACCCGTACGCTTTGTCACTAGAACTCCTTCGTACCCCGTGCAGTGCAACTTTGTAGGTCCACCCGCCCCCCCCCCCCCCCCCACACACACACACACCGGTCACCAGTTCACCACCAATCGACAGTGTCTCACTTCGAACATTCACCAAGAATGTCACGGTCCACCTGTGGAGCATCTAACTCGATATGTGGTCTCTCACAACTCATGGACACTCTTCATTTATGTATCGGCTTTAGTCATTTATTATTTTTCTTTTTTTTGCTGACGTAGAAGCACTGTGGACCCCTTGGTATGGGCTAATGCCCGCTCACAGTTGCATTACCCTTCTGTGTTGAACCAATAAACAAACAAGCAATTAAACATCCTGTGATGTAGATAATCAGTTTCCCTGAACCTTCGCCTCACGGTTGAATGTGTACAGCCATGCAAATAATAAAACCTCCACGCGAGTGGGCGTTTCTTTTTTTGTTTTGAGGAACGTTTGACTGGTGGCTTAGGATCGAAATAATGCTGACGCCAGGACTCGTCCATGAAGCAGACAGGCGGATGAACAAAAACGGAAAGAAACCGCTGTTATCATCTGTGTGTTTGCCACTGTGGTCTCATTGAAAGGAGGGAATTTTGAGAAACATTTAAGATCGGTGATAGCTCGTGATTGGGCGAGATGGCAGAAACAAATAAATATAACTCAGCATTTTTTATACAATGTTTTGATCTTTTTGTTGTACTGCTATTGATTTTGCCTTTCTTGGTCCGGCTTGCTTGAAACAGCGCCTCAGCTGAGACTGACTTCAGAGAGCATTGTCAAGGTTGGGACGCGCGAGCGCGTGAGACGCGATTTAAGATTAAACGCGTGATTGAGCGCTACCTTTGACATTTTTTTCAGAAGCTCCCATTGCCTTCCATAGCGGCCGCCGCGCTTTTGGTGTTGAGCTAGGGCGGCGCCTAGCGGAACACTCGGTCCCTCCAAGCCGTTCACGTCATATTTCTTGCCCGCGCGCTCCCATAAGGAAACGCGGAGTGACCTGGTCGCCCCTAATAGAGCCGGTCGTGTACTATATATTGTCCATTATGAACCGATGCCGCAGGAAAACGATAGGCAAAGGACTGACTACTGCAAGCGTATCATAGAGTAGAGTACTACTGTACCTGTGGCGACGAGCCGCCTAATGATGATGATGTCAAAGGTGATTAAGACGCAGATTACAGGAGTATTTAACACTTAGCGGACACCGCTAGGTGTGCACTGAAACAAACATTTCGTTCAAAATCTCTTTAAATAAGATACATGTCTGCTAGTATTTTTTTTATTTTTAGGAGAGAATATGAGGCCATTGTAGACGATCCTTCAATAAAAAGAAGACAAAGTAAAAAAAAAAAAGAAGAAAACTTGTAACGGTAATGACGTTCTTCGGGTTTCAACTGGCCTAATGGTAGGTTGGACAATTTACCATTTTATTAGGTGTGCATAGAAGTGACAAAAAAAAAAGAAACGAATATTCTAATTTGATGAGTTGAAGCTGAATTCGCGAGGGATCCCGCCTATGCGTCGAGATTCATGAGCTAGATGATATATGCCGGCAAAAAACATATGCCGGTGAAAAAGTCGAGCGGCGAAAATGTCGTTGCGTCGCGGCTTCCCATATGATGTGTGCTTTGTTTTCCGTCAACTGCTTGGCTGCCGAGGGAGCTACAGCATAATAGGCGTCTGCCGTATTTTTTGCTGATGCGCCACCGGCAAGATCGAGGCAGGCAATGAGATAACACTATTATGATGTCACCAGGCGAAAACTGATAGTCCACGCTTAAGGACGCGTAAACACATCAGTTCGGGACGCGCTCCGGGTGCCATAGCTTCAGTTTGTCAGCTATTTAAGGAACTGAGGCCTCATGAAGGTCGCAGTAAGTGGCCGGATCGAGTGTTTTCGCTTCTCTTGTTGGTGGGTACACACTTAGCTTACCATTCATTCTATAACTACGGTTGAATAACACAAATAAAAAATCCACAGCTTTCGCTATTCCAATGTCACCGATTAAGGTAGCTCATCCACCCAGAAAGTTAATATATCAGTAGCGGCATGGGATTGGAATAAGGTAAATATAAATGAGAAACTGATATTGTAAAAAAAAAAATAAAAGACCGCTTCCTTGTTTATATATTGAAATACCTCTATGTTTTTGTAGTCGTCACGTAAATAAAAAAATGTTGAACTTTGCAACTTCAGAGCATCATCGTCTTTTCTTTTTGTATTGTTTCCAGATGAGAAGAGACTCGGAGGACGAAGCCCTGACGCCTCAGGGTTGGTTCACGTGTTGTGCCACAACTCTCGTCGTAACTGCCGTCGGGGCTGCCCTTTTTCTGTTCTTCTTCAACGGACCATATTCGACCTTTGTCCCCGTTGCGCCCAAAGGCGATATGCTTAACGCCAATCGCGTCAAGCAAAAACGTAAGGTGCGTACTCCTTTGGAAGACAACCCAGGAAAATGCACGGTCGAGAATTGCGTGACCGCTGCGGGCGCACTCAGTGTGTACATGAACCAAAATATTGACCCTTGTCAAGACTTCTACGGTTTTGTTTGCGGAAACTTTAAAGAAGCACAACGACGAACTCGTGATCAAATTATGGCCAGGATTTTTGAAAATGTCCAGAAAACTTTAGAGAAAATGACGATCCCGGACAATGGACTCACAGCTGTGCAGAAGGCCGCCAGTCTCTATCAGGCCTGCATAGGCGTCCGATGCAACCCAAAAGATGAAATAGGAGCCCTGCGCCACTTTATGGACAAAATGGATCTTTCTTTGGTCGATATCGGGCGAGGAAGTCCACTAGAAAAAATTCTCCGACTGTCCCTTCAATATAACATATTTTCTTTGCTTGAGGTAACAATTGACCACACCGCCGGTCCACAGGGAGAAAAGACAATTAAGATCGGTATAAGCACGGCTCACCTAATGTGGATTACAAGTCGCAAACGCTTGAGCAGTGATTACAAAGAGAGGTTGTATATGGAACATATGAAAGCTTATGGTCTCTCAGCTGAGAAGAGAGAAACAATGGACGTTATAAAACAAATTATTCTCGGAGAAAACGAAGCCGTTGGTTTTCTGTCCGATGACAAGCTTCGAGAAATGGAGTCTTTCGCTCAAACCCCAATTACCGCTTTCGATTTTATCACTCCCCATTTTTGTGCTGCAGTGTGGTGTGCTCTTTTACAAAAATACGCCTCAGGAATTTACCAGGAAGACAAACCGGTGTTCACGAGCCCAGGTGCTGTGAATTACTTTGATAACCTTTGTGAAGTTGCTGAATGCCTTCGACTTCAATTGTTGATTGCTTGGGAGGTCCTTCGTTTACTAGCTCCGCTTGCGTCGCCGTCTGTTGCTGCCTTGTACAATGAGACTACTGGGCGTGAGATTTGCCTATCTGCTACTGCGAAGGTAATGGAAGTACCAGTGCTGGCGGTGTACCTTTATAAAGCCGTGCCTCAGGCTTCCTTAAAAGCTGCTAAGGATATGGTGGAAGACATACGTAACTACGCTCTCAGAGTTGTTCGAGACGCTAAGTGGCTCAGCGAGGGCTCGAGATTCAGCGCAATAAGCAAGCTGCGCTCAATGGGTGTAGAGGTTGGGTACCCGTGTTCCCTCTGTTCCATAGAGACAATGGACACTCGTTACAAGGCCTACCCTTACGCGGAATGTAATTTCCTCAGCGATTGGCTCAACGCATCTCATATGACCACCAAGTGGCTTCTGGGAGACCACGGCTGTGTTAATTACCCGATCACTGCCGAAGTAACTTACATATCATCGAAGAATATGATCATCATTCCGGCTTCGAACTTGTTACCACCTATATTTTCTCTTGATGCTACAAACTCGACCAACTTCGGCGGACTGGGCCATCTTATTGCAACAGGAGATGATGCAGTGCGTTTGACGTCGATGGCAGTTTGAAAAGTTCGACCACCGAAGATCACTTCTGGTGGACGCCTCTGAGGAGGTGCAAGTACGAGAAAACGGTCGCCTGCTTCAAAACTGGCCACGAGAAAGCCGCCGAAAATCACGGACATCGATTACATGGCACGATTGTCAACGTTATGGCTGACGTTATCGGACTTGCCCTTGCTCTGCGGCCCTACGAAGACTTGGCAGACAAGAAGAGAGTTAAAGGACTTCCTTTTGAGCCCAAGCAGCTCTTCTTTATTGCCTCATGCGCTAAGTGGTGCTCTAGAGCACCGTTCCAGGGATACGCGGGTAATACTCCGCCATCGTCACGGTGCAATGTGATGCTTATGAATATGCTGGAGTTCGCGACGGCGTTTAGGTGCCCCCAGGACTCCAGAATGAACTTATCAAAGCGCTGTGATTTTTAACTGATGTTGTAAAAGGCGCCTTTTGTTTTCTTGCCGTTTAACACTTTGAGTGTTTTCTCCAATAGATAGCTTGGTCGATGATAAAATGTTTTATAATTCACCCTTTCGTTCTTGTTTGTTTTTAATCCGACGTCTTCTTATGTGCGTTGTGAACCTAATGCATACTGTAAAACCCTTAATGTTCACGAGCCCCTAATTTTCGCGGATTTCGCGAATTGAAAAATTCGCGAAATTTAAGGGCACGCGAAAATTTCGGTCCTTAAGAGTTTTAATATAGGCGCATGGAAGTCGCGAAGTTTAGTGGACGCGATTATGTCCTCTGTGACCGATTCGCGAAAAATAAGGGCCGCGAAAATATAGGGTTTTACAGTATTATGATCGAAGAAAATATATAATTTAAGGAAGGTTGGTTGACATATTTGGTATATTTGCCTCGAGCAGTAAAACTGAAGATTCAGGTCAATCTACCGCGGTTTCGAAAATGCTACTTCACAGATATCAATTTTGGATATATTGCTCTGAGTTCAACACGAGAAGTGACTGTGTTCTGCATGAGCAATGATTCTTTGCGCTCTAAAACGAGTCTAAAAATCGGCGTCTCCTCGTAGAAAACTCTAAAGTACACAAAATGTGCATATAGGTGTTGAATTTTACTTACTAAAATTTCAGATCGCAGTTCCCTTGCTGTGAACAATAAGACCAACAAACTCTCCAGGAGCAATGGCGGAGCTGTTCGCAGACTAACGAGTTAGCGCTGGTTGTAACGTGTGGCGGGAACTTTCGAGTTATACATAAAAGTATGCTATTCTTTGTCTCACCTTAGCATGAAATAACTGCGAAGGCTGTGAAAGCGCGAGCGGGCAGCCGTGACTGCTTTGGCCGGAGCTGCAGTGTTCTAGATGTTGTAGTGGCAAGAGCGTGCGCTCGCTTAGAATGGGCCGCGTGAAGACGGTTGACATAGATGGCCGCGAGGGGAGAACGTGGCGCTGGAGTTCCGGGCCCTAGGAGAATAGGTGTCACATGTGCGATGAGCGAAGACGAAGGCGAAGCTGTGGCGGTACGCTTCTTCCGAACGTGGCACCGTAGCACTTTTCTTTGTGGTGTAGTGGTGGGGAGTCTTCGCCGTTCCGTTGCCGTCTGAGTCATGAATGCAAGAAATAAGGCAGAGACACACTGCTTCGCGCCGGGATGCAAGTTGGGCTACCCGGACACCGAGGGCAGCCGGAGCACCAGCGATCATAAGCCGTCGCTGTCGTGCGCCAAAGGAGGAGTCGCGCAGACTACAGTGGAAACACTATCTTAAACGAGAAGATAAACGCCTCGCCGAGACATCAGCGGTGTGCGAGAGACATTTTGAACCTTATCTTATCCTTCGGGACTATGTGCACATCGTCAATGGCGAAGAGGTTAGGCTTCTATGCCGCAATATATTATGAGTATTTTGTAGTCTTTTCGCGTAGTATGTTGCTGGGTATTGTGGGAGCCGAGGGTGAAAGACGATGCAGAGGGCACGTGACAGGCGGTCGGCGGAGAAAGACACGAGCTGGCGCGGGACGGTGCGAGCTGAGCGAGGCTGGAGCTGGGCAGGAACGTCGGAGCCGGGCTGCCTGGCCTGGCCCATGGCGAACCCCGGAACGGTCCACCAGCGAGGTTCGAAGTCCGGACCGGTGGAAACGGCGAGCCCTGGCCATCTGGCCTAGGCCACGACGATCCCGGGGTGGTTCCGCAGCGAGACTTGGGCAGTGATATTCGGGACAGCCAGCCTACGCAGCGCTGGCGTGGGAAGGGATATCCGCAGGCCTGGACACGGACACCGACTGTGAGCTCTGATTGGCGGGCGACAACAAGGGTCGGCGTGCCTGGAATGCCGGCTCTCGACGACGGGCAACCAGGAGGGACAGTAAACCCATTCGCTGTCTTCTCGCTGTGTTATGTCACTCCCTGGGTGACGAGCGGAGCGCATACCGATCGGGTGGCGATTATTAGTAAAACGAGGACACCAAAAAGAAACCCACATTAAAATGGCGCATCCAACGTGGGACCCGTTTGGTATGCCTCTGCTTCTAGTCGTCCCCAGGGGGTCCTACGGATTCGTTGAGCGGGTTGCTCACTAACGCTAACGATGCTCGTTGAGACAAAGTATGTTGGAATTTTGGAAATTTGTTAATAGCGGAGCTCAGCAGGTGTCTCCTCGAATCGAGTACCTAAAGGGCTCGAAGGACGAGGTTGCGGACGCGCTTTCTCGGGTAACCCAGAATAGTGGTTGGCGGAAGACAAGGAGCGCGGTTAAGATGTAAGAAAGTCGTCTTCGGAGGCAAAGGAGAGCCACCACAAGTTCGCTGGAAGGCAGGATAGCGACTGGCAGGAGGGGAAACAGTCAGGACGTATTGCAGATTTAGGATTTAGGCTTGGAGTGATGCAGTAAGCAAGTAAGCGCTTGTCGAGGCCCGGGGTGCAGATGGGTTTTTGTCAGTGGGTGTCGGAATAATTGCGGGAATGGCAGTCGACACCGGGAACAGTGGCGGACGAGATTGTCAGCGGGTGTCGGGTAAACTTGCGGAAATTGCGGTTGACACTGGGAACGCTGGCAGGCGAATTAATGAGCACTATGATTTGTAACTGCTGGGCCAAAACGGCTAGTTGCTTCGCGTCACTCCAACATTCGAACGAAGGGACAGAGGGACGACTCTATTTTGAGGGAGGTCGTTCCAAGAAAGCTACGAAATGATTTATATGATTCTTTCTCGACTTCACTCTGGCCGGTCGTGGCAGTGACAGAGAGATTTTTAATAAGTTATGATTGCGTCACGACCTGGCCGGGGATGAGGCGGTAGGCATTGGGTGGCTTGTAGCTGTCTAGCTTGCCTTGAGTCGTGAACGATTCAAGCGGGCTTGCGCGCTGAGCTGCCGCCCCCTGCGAGGACCGATCAGTCCCTATAGCTCGTATGCACGTGGACGGAACGGGACGCTGACGCTTACATCGAGTAGCACATGGTATATGTAGCCGTTGCGGAAAGTGGGTATGGTATATGGCAATCCCGCCACAGGCTTTGGATCCCTTCGCTTGCGCAAAAGATGGACTAGGTTTACACAATCGTTACTTGTTCTGAAGGAAACTCACGCTTTGAGCAACGCAGTTAAGTGTTTTTGCCGCATCGCTTGCTCATAGATGGGAAGGGCCCTATGAGGTGAAGACGCGAATGTCGCAGCTTGCTTATAAACTCGCTCGGTGTGATACAAATGAGGAGTCGGGTCCAGTTCACATCGCGGACTTGAAGGGGTATTACCGTCGCGATGGGGAAGACGTATAGCATGAGGTTGCGGTAGGACACAAGAAATCCCCGGTTCCTGGCGACCCAAGAGCGAGCTCTGGAATGCGGACTCGCCGAGTTAGCCGCATGGTACACGAACCCGTCGGCAAGCAATTTGGCGTTGGAGGCTTTGGCCACTGCCACAATCTGCGGCAGAGTATTTGTTCGTTGTGTGTTGTTTTAACAATTTTTTCTGTGCAGAATAGCCTCTTGGAAAGACGGCCATAAACGGCGTAACCCAGGAAGCCCACCCGGAGGGAAGACGGGCCCATTTGTTTTCCCTGAGTGCTCAGGGTGGCTGACAGTTGTTCGGCCTGACGAACGGTTCAGGCGGGCAGTTCTAAGCCCGCTGCGACCTCTAAGCGGAACGGGGCAGGTTCGTCCGCGTCGGGCGAACCAACTTAGAGCAAGCCCCCTGCTGCATCGCGGTGAGTGGGACAGCGAGCAACGGACAGGTCGGCATTGTCTGCCGGCTTCGCTAGCCACCACCACCTACGCCGCTTTCGGACGCTGCAACGTGGCCACCCCGGCAACAGCAACAGCGGCCGCCCATGAAGCCCAGCGGCTCCCTGAGGCCATTGATGTCCCCTGAAGTCCGGGCCTTGAGAGAGGGAGAGTGTGGGAACCGAGGGTGAAAGACGAGGCAGAGGGCACGTGACAGGCGATCGGTGGAGAAGACACGAGCTGGCGCGGGACAGTGCGAGCTGAGCGAGGCTGGAACTGGGCAGGAACGTCGGAGCCGGGCTGCCTGGCCTGGCCCATGGTGAACCCCGGAACGGTCAACCAGCGATGTTCGAAGTCCGGACCGGTGGAAACGGCGAGCCCTGGCCATCTGGCCTAGGCCACGAAGATCCAGGGGTGGTTCCGCAGCGAGACTCAGGCAGTGATATTCGGGACAGCCAGCTTACGCAGCACTGTTCGTGGGAAGGGCGATCCGCAGGCCTGGACACGGACTCCGACTGTGAGCTGTGATCGGCGGGCGACAACAAGGGTCGGCGTGCCTGGACTGCCGGCTCTCGACGACGGGCAACCGGGAGGTACAGTAAACCCATTCGCTGTCTTCTCGTTGTGTTATGTCACTCCCTGGGTGAGGAGCGGAGCACATACCCATCGGGCGGCGATTATTAGTAGAGCGAGAACACCAAAAAGAAACCCACAGTATCTGTCATGGGCTTGCTGTGTATGTCGATGGAGTCTTTTAGCCAGTTTTGAGAGGTCATAAACCAGTGTGTTGAGAATACTTTCAGAGCGCAGCTCTTAGGCGCCCGTCTCCGGCTTGAGCGGCGTCGCCGTCGGCGTCAGCGTCGCCGTCGGCGTAACCGCGCGGTGCATTATGAGAAATGTCCCATAATGCAACGCGCGGAACTCGTTACCTCACACGTGACTTCACGAGGTTCCCGCGTGGTGCATTATGGGAAATTTCCCATGATGCAAGGCGCGGGGAGGAGGAGGAGGGAGGAAGAGGGCGAGGACGAGGGGAGGAGGGGGGGGAGGGGGAAGAAGGAGGAGGGAGGAGGAGGACAATGGGAAGGGGAGGATGAGGAGGGGGAGGAAGAGGCAGGATTAGGGGAGGAGTGAGGAAGAGGGGAGGGGAGGATGAGGAGGGGGAGGAAGAGGCAGGATTAGGAGAGGAGTGAGGAAGAGGGGAGGGGAGGTGGAGGCTAAGGAGGAGGGGGAGGAGGAGGGGGAGGAAGAGGGGGAAGGGGAGAAAAGAAGAGGAGAGGAGGAGGAGGGAGGAGGAGGAGAAGAGGGGAGCGGAGGAGGTTGAAAAATGAGGGGAGGAGGAGGAGGTGAGGAGGGAGGAGGGGTATACCCTCCCCTCAGTACCCTTCCCTCCTCCTCCTCAAGAGCTGCGCTCTAATTCGGTGTTACAGGGTGTTGTAAACGTCTTTCATATTAGAGCGCAGTTCTTAAAGGGGCGATGCAACGATTTTTGCATTTTGCGCAAATACCGCTTAGAACGGATCCCTGACGTTAATGACTTGTGAAATACCCGTTCGTTTTTCACCACACGCAATCGAAGTCACAGAAAGAAATAAAGAAAACGAGCAGAGTTCACCCCCTCAACTCGCAGCCTAGAACAAGCGGCCACGTGATCTGGAGCCTATTATATGCCGCCAATGTTGATCATAGCCATGCGCTGGGGTTGGCAAGGCACAAGACACGCGCTGAGTTCAAGACATTGGTATGGTTCGGCTGTTGTCGTCATTGCAGCGATTGGACACAGGAAACCACCCAAGTTCTTCTCGAGCTATAGATTATCACGAGCCCAAATCGAGTACCCACGCAATGCTCGGGTCCAATCTATGAGCCGCATGCAAATATCGTCATTGGGCGGTACTGTTACCGCCCAGCTACGTCATCAGGTTTTGCGAAGGAGAGATTGAATGAAAACGCTCGGTTTTGTCCTCGAAATTACAGCGCAACAAAGGCGTTTCTTGGCCAGTGGCGTTGCGTGCGAGTAACCTTGAGTCCCACTAGTGCCAGTAAGCTCGTGTAAAGTGAAAAACATTCCAATTGAATATCGTTGCACCGCCCCTTTAAGGCCGACCCACATAGGGCGTATCTTCAACGAATTTACGCGCATTTCAGCGGGCGTAATCACAGGGATTTGGCGGGCGCTTTTTTGTGCAGAAGGGAAGAGGGAAAGGTCGTCAAACCACACGACGCTTTTCGTCGACGTCTCCTCGACGTTTGTTGCAGTGTAGCCCGACTCGCGCCTTTCATGAACGGAGGCAAATTGTAGATCGCCTGCTATATTATTATGTTCCGTATGGGGACAGAAATGACAATGTCGATAAGCAACCAAAGCCTAATTTGCTAACACCCGTTTCATACATGTTCGTTGCAAACGTCAAGTCTCCAATAACTCCTGGCTGAGGGACGTCCGAGATCTCTGCTCAATACCCTTCCTTTTGTAATTTTTTTCACATCGCCCGCAACATCGATGGTATTTTCTTCTGCCTGAGTCGTTCATCGCTTGTTCCAAAGAGATATAGCGATCACGTACAGTTCGCCGATAAACCGGCGAACGCGACAAGCGAGCTCCCATTTCGGCGGCTGAGTCAAGCCAGCCATGCCGGCCGCATAGCTAGGCAAGCCGATTCTCGAGCAACTTCCGGCTCTCAACTCGGGAGCTGATTGGCCGGCACCGCGCCGTGCGCTTCCGGATACGCCACGCCGAAATACGCCGAAATCTGTCTCGGTTGGATCGCCGAAGACGCGCGTATTTACGCCGACCGAGGAAGCGCTCGTTCCGATGCCCGCTGTACGTCGGGATTACGCCCGCTAAAACGCCCGTAAATACATCGCAAATACGCCCTATGTGGTTCGGGCTTTAGGTGCCCGTTTCTGGCTTGAGCGGCGTCGCCGTCGCCGTCGGCGTAACCGTGAGGTCACGTGACCACCGTGAGGTCACGTGATCCTGGCGACGTCACGTGACCTCCGTGAGGTCACGCGACCCCCGTGAGGTCACGCGACCCACGTGAGGTCATGTGACCCCCGTGAAGTCACGTGACCCTGGTGGTGTCACGTGACCCCCATGAAGTCACCTGACCCCGTGAGGCCTCACGGGGGTACTGGCATGCCGACGCCGTGTTAACCCTTCGGAAACAATTTGCGAGTGCAACGTGCGTGAAGGTATATCTGCCTCTGAGCAGCATTTTGCTTTACTTCGAAGATTGTATTTGCAACTTGCGGCACTCGCGGGCCAGAAACGAGTTTGAGTAAAGGCATGTTCAAACATGCAGCGAAGCGCTACAAGCTTTGTGCTAACCGCGCGCTAAGCGCGTGCTGACGGGAGCGTTTACCAGCTTCGTATCGCACCGTCGAAACTGTTGCTCATGGCAGACGATAAGTATATCTGACGGCACGTGAACAGAGCTGTATCAGCGCTTCGCTGCATGTAAGAACAGGCATTTAGTGGCGTTCGAAAATCTATCTCCCATCCAGCGCTGTTCCACTGCTTTGCTCTGTCTGTGTTGTCATGTGATGTAAGTAATTCGAATCCATCGAAGTAAATTTCGAACATATCCATGCTTGTTAGGGCATGATAACAACCACATATGTTTCTTACCTGTATTCACCTATGTTTGTTTGCAAACAAGCTCGCTATCACCCCCTATCGGCGGACCCCTGCGCGCTTGCGGTTTTCCTCTTCTTTTTTTCATTGGTGTCGCATCCTTTTGTTATTTGTACTACTTTCTACAATGCACTAATCTTCTTGCAAACATATTACAGAAACCTCTCTGAAGGAAACTCGTCTTACCTGATCACTGTGCGTTTCTGAAGAATAAATATTTACACTACCGGAAGTCCACTGGGGCACAAAATACTGTGGCGCCCTCGAGGTATAAACTCCCGCCGAATGTGGTGAATATGACTCGTAGGTCGGATCTTCTCGTGTTGGGGTCTTCAGCGGAAAAAATACAACCTTCAGCGATTCAAGCGAAAAGTGCATATCACGCACACAACATACTGCAAAGCATTCGTTTCAATAAAGAACAAGCACAAAACAAGCATCCGAACCAGATAATTGATGATAAGGCGCTCCTGATAACAATGCAAAGCACGTAGCGGTCACCGCATACGTTTCGGGGTAAAGATTGCTGTAGCGTAACCTGCCGCCGCGACGGCAGCTTGCAACGTGGGGAGGGGCGTCACACAGGATGTTTCATTTAAAGGGATGCTGAACCGAAATTTGGATTTCACAAAATAAACTTGCAGAAGTGTCCAACATGGCGCCATAAACCATGAAACATCACTCATATAGAGATATTTCGAGCGGATGGCCGTATTTCTGAAAAATAAAGGAGCGAATGAGGGAGAATGTTGAAGTCATCTGTCATCTTATCGCAGAAGAGTTAAGAAGGAGAAGAAATGGCCTCGCTCCCTTTCGTCTCCGCGCCCTCGCAGAGTAAAAGCGAAAAGGGGAGGAAAAAAGAATCGCGAGGTCACGCGTCTTTTCGGCCATTGTGTGAGTGCGCTCTTCTTTTACGAAAATAAGACGATCCGTTGTAGATACCGCTTTATAAGTGACGTTTTGGGATTTGTAGCGTCTCGCCTATCGATTCTGCGTTGTTTTCTGAAATTCGATTTTCGGTTCAGCATCCTTTAAAGGGATGCTACAACAAAGGTTCGGAGCTCATTTCTTGGTATATACGTGCTTATAGGAGCAGTATGACATCGAACACACCAATATCTTCTTTAAAAAGTCACGAAAAGGAATTTTAAAACGAATTAAACGATTAGCAAAGAGCACCTGGTGGATGTCGCTAACGCCTCGTTTGTAAGGCCCGTCTAGGAACCTTGACAGCTAGTGACGGTAACTGTCTCGCCTGCGGCAACGACGAGAGAAGAGGGAAAGGAGGAACTCCCCTCTTTTCGAGAATCTCTTTTGTG
The DNA here is from genome assembly GCA_013358835.2 of Ixodes persulcatus. Taxonomy (NCBI): domain Eukaryota; kingdom Metazoa; phylum Arthropoda; class Arachnida; order Ixodida; family Ixodidae; genus Ixodes; species Ixodes persulcatus. The sequence continues at coordinate 446,159 of JABSTQ010009494.1, read as the reverse complement.
TGTCCCAGAAGTCGGCTATTGTCACCCTACAAGATTATAGAAGGTTAACCCGCCACTCAAAATTCGTACAAAAGCAGCCGCTTCGGTGGCTGGAAGGACTAGGCCATCCTCTCGACGTCAGCCTCGCCGTAGCTTTGCTCGTCCCGAGACGAACTACGTCACAATTGCGTTAGATGCCCCATGGTCTCCGCTGGCTGTTCTCCGAGCGCTTGCCAGAATGGGCCATTTATAACGAAAAATACTGCCACCAGGCTCAATATACAAACATGCGATTGTCGTTTACGGATATTTTGGATCATATTCTACCTATTTCTGAACACGACGAGCATATTTCCAATTTCATTGAAGTACCCCTTAAAAGAGTGACAAGAATTCCTGAAATGAGTGTATTCGAGGGAAAAGAATAATTTTCTCGGAACCCCTTACTCGTGGTGGCGGACGTCACAAAATGCGCGATACTTACTAATTAATTCGCTGATTAACTAAAAGTGACTAATCAACTTTTAGAGCGCAGCTCTTAGGCGTCCATTTCCGGCTTGAGCGGCGTGGCCGTCGGCGTCGGCGTAACCGCGCGTTGCATTCTGGGACGTTCCCATAATGACGTCAGACTTGACGTAGCGTGTGTCGTCACGAGGGAATATTTCTCCGCTAAATGTTGCAAGGAAATTCTTCCGCAAAATGTAGCGCGGAAATTTCTCCGCTAAATTTAGCGGAACAAATTCCCCGCTAAACATACAGGGAAAATATTTTCCCGCTAAATTTAAAGTAAAAAATCGCGCTCCATTTAGCGGAAAAAATTCACCGCTAAATTTAGCGAAAAAAGTTCCCCGCTAAATTTAGCGGAAACGTTTTGCCGCTACATTTAGCGAGAAATTTAGCGACAATTTCCCGCTAAATGGGAGGAGAGCAGAAGAGGAGGAGGGGAGGGCAGAAGGGGTATACTCTACCCTCCATACCCTCCACTCCTCCTCCTCAAGAGCTGCGCTCTAATTTGGCATTAAGTGAATTGAAAATGTCTTTCATTTTTTTTTAATTAGTACAAATAGACATATGGTTTTAAATAGTAACTTGCTGAGCGTCATCGAAAACCACTAAATCAGTAATTAGCCGACAGATTTTGAGCGCGTGAGAAGCGTACAACTACGCTAAAGTTACCACTCGTGGAACAAGTACAAGGCTGGGGCTCTCATAAGAGACGGAAAAATCGCCCGGGAGCCTTACCGCAACCATCAGCCTTGTACCTGCTCCACGAGTGGTAAGAGCTCCACAGAGATTAATTCAAAACGGCAATTGCAGTCGCACGTGAAGAGCACAAATAGAAAAGAAATAAAACAATAGAAATACTGGCTACGACGCGCCGTGCGGTGAAGCAAACACATGGCTTGGAACCACAGTAGAGCGGCTTGATTTATTGGCTTTAAAATAATTACGCCATCAGCGTTTATTTTTTTCTAAGAAATTCATCCCCTGAGCCTTTTAAAACACTCTCAGAGGTATGACATTGCTGAAAAAAAAAAGATCAACATGATGGGAATATTTTTTATTGTTTAGGTGGTCCCAGAAAAAAATCCGTACCTTCAAAACGACCAGTATACAAGGCTGAAACCTAGAGCACAGATGTAGTAATCTGGTTAGTGTTCTGTTGTATTGATGTTTGTATTTACCGATGTGTGTGCGCGCAATGTATATATACAGCTGATGCTAGTGGTATGCACAGTGTTTCTACATTTGTGTATAATACAGGTGCTCAAGGGGCCCGAAGCGTAATGGTGGCGTGAGCAAATAAATTTTGTTTGTAGCACATAAATTGGGTGGTACATAGCGGCACCTAGCCTGGCTACTTTCAATCATTGTGCTTGACCCTGCCATCTGGTGGTAAGCGATTTAACCTTCTTTTGCGCTTCGCAATCATTTCTGTGGACAGTCAAGTAGGCTGCTTCGAATTTGCTGTGTTAGAGCACAGCTCTTCGGCGCCCGTTTCCGGCTTGAACGGCGTGGCCGTCGCCGTCGCCGTCGGCGTCGGCGTAACCATGAGGTCACGTGACGCCCGTGACGCCATGGGGGTCACGTGATCCCCCTGAGGTCACGTGATCCCCGTGACGTCACGGGGGTCACGTGACTTCAGTGGGGTGGACACGTGACCTCAGGGGGCTCACGTGACTTCAGTGGGGTGGACACGTGACCTCAGGGGGCTCACGTGACCACACGGGGCCCACGTGACCTCATGGGGGTCACGTGACCTCACGGGGGTCACGTGACCTCATGGGGGCCATGGGGGGGAAGGAGAAGGAGGGAAGGAGGAGGAGGAGGAGAAGGGAGGGGGGAGGAGGAGTAGCAGGCAGGATGACGAGGTGAGGAGGAGGGAGGAGGGGTATGCCCTCCCCTCAGTACCCTTTCATCCTCCTTCTCAAGAGCTGCGCTCTAATTTGGCGTATACAGGGAGTTGTAAACGGCTTTCATTTTTTGATAGCGGTTTTTGCTCTCACGAATGGCTTACCACTGCTCCGTATTCTGCGGTTGACGAAGAAATTGCGGCTCGAGGAATAGCAAAGGTAAGACGTAAAGTGCGCGAAGCAACTGGGCATCTATCGGTGGTCTCCGTTTACATCACAGTGCTGATGACGAGAAGACTGGGTGACTGCTTTTTAAACGCAAGTTTCTGTACCTGCGGGGGACGCTGGCTTCGGAAATAAATAGAGTTCGCGGAAAGCTCGTGTTACGCTTTTATTTGCTGCTCCGCTCGCCCCGTACAATAGACGTAGCGTCCTCGTTAAGCCTCACAGTTCTCGATTCGCGCGATTCGGGGCCGCCATAATATGATGCAGAAGTTGGAGGAACTTTGCTCCCCAGCTTTCAGGGACGAAAGTCTCTTCCTTTCTAAAGGAAACTATGTGTCAAGAGCGTTCCTCCCTTTAGGAAGGACTATATATACATTTTTTCTAAGAATGTATGAATGCTGTTGCTTAAAACAAAAAGCCACAAAAACAGGCAGCAACTGCAGTCAACAACTACGGAAAGTTTGTACCGCAAATCTCCACACTGACATATTCAGTTGTACGAGCTGCTGCGACAAGGAGAAGAAGGGACGTGGTACGAAGTTTGCCAGTCCGTTTTTCAGAAGATCAAAGGTGTGATGACTGCCCCACCGATCTTAGTTCATTACGAGCCAAAAAGGCCCCTGCAGCTCGCCTGCGACGCATCGAAATATGGCACAGGTGCCGTTCTTTCACAAGTTTCGCCGGACGAAAAGGTTCAACTCGTGGCTTACGGTCGCTGAAGATAATTACAGTCAGATTAAGAAAGAAGCACTGGCCCTGGTTTTTGATAAAAGACCTCTAGCCTTTGCAAACCATTTTCGGCCCAAAGACAAGCATTTTGGCAATGGCGGCTGCAGGGATGCAGCGCTGTGCAGTGACGTTTTCTACCTACAGCTACTCGCTCCATTTCAAGAAATCAAGTTACAGCGCTGAAGCAGAATGCCTGTCAAGATTGCCACTTGACATTCTGGAAGACGAATATTCAGGCGGAAAAGAAACCTTCTATACACTGCCTCTATATACAAAACCCCCAGCAGTCGTGAAATTGCATGTGCCACGCGCCACGACCCTTTGTTGAGCACAATACTCAACTTGACAAGCATTGGCTGGCCATCGTCCATCACTGTCAAGGAAATGAAGCCCTTCTTTGACAGACGTCTGGAGCTAATTGTGCATAAAGGGTTTCTGAGATATGGCATGAGGGTAGTCGTAACACGAAAACTTCATACTCTCCTGCTTGAGGAGATAGATCAGGGTCATCCAGGTATCGTCAGAAGCAAAGAGCTAGCAAGGAGCTATACACGAACTCAACTCTGTGACGTCACGGCGCGGTGGTGGCGCGTCGGGCGCAGTTCGGGTCTGGGGCTGTGGGCAGAAGTCCCCATGCCAGACGTGTATTGCGTTGTTTTGAAAGAAACCAGACAAAAACCTGTCTTCTCGTCAAAACGCCGCAACTGGGGCCGTACCAGAAGAGTCGAGAAAGGTTTGAAGGTCAGTTTTTATGTGCTCGGTTCGTCCGAGAATCTGGATATGTGCCATGAAATTGGAAAAGCAGACGCCGTCGGACAACGATTGCTTGGGCGGGAAGCACTTTGGGCTGAATTCACGAATACTTGTGGTCATCAGATTTATTTGTTTTGTTGCAAAATTAACGCCAGAAAACCGACAAGTTGTGCGGACCACCTGCGGAATACGTTCAGTGCGTCTTCAAGTTCATACGGCCGCCTGATCGTTTGAACTGTCGTCTGCTCTTTCAAACGTTTCTGCTTGTCGTCTGCTCTCTTAGACGACGCCGGCCCGTAGACCAAATGTTGGCCCGGTACTTGCGATAAGAAGTAAGTGCAGGCCTCAAAAGACTAAAGTTTGAAGGTTGGTAAGCAGGCTCGATGTATCCAAGGAGTAATAGTATTGTTAAATAAATAAATAAACAGTAGATACAAGGAGATGTTGATCATTGTTACCAGTGACCATCACCGAGTTGTTGTGCCTAATTCACTTGGTCTGATTCTGCTTGCGATGTTCAGTATCGACGTCGACCATCTGAGCTACGGTTCACGCGTTTGCAGCCCGAGCGGCGTCGCGACTCAAAATTGCGAGCGAAATCTCATCATGCGAATCAGGCTTTAGCGTACATACTGCGGCGTCCACGCGGAATGAATGGCCACATGTCACATTATTCACGCAAAGTTTTGCGGTGTAACGAGCCTCGGTAATTTCGCTGACGCCGCTCAAGTAGTCAGACATCGCCAGGAAGACGTAGAATACAACAATTCGAACGCAAAAAAGGGCAGGGGGACTCACACCGACGCCAACAACATCGCGTTTCAATGGTTTGTTTATGGGAGACGGCGAGCTTCTTGCCCTCACCCCCATCACGCATGCGCGGCGCCGGTGGCGTCCACTACAGGCGCTCCGGTTAGTTTGTTAACATGAGTTGGTGTATATCTGGTGCCGCTCAATTGACAATGACCTGGAAGAACAAGTGAAAGCATGTCAAGTATCGTATCAACAGCGAAACGTGCGAGCCCCCGCACCACTCCCCCCTTGGGCATGACCGACATCGCCCTGGCAAAAGGTGCAGTTAGATTTCGCGAGTCCAATCAATGGGAAGATGTTTTCAGGTGCCGTAGATGCACACTCAAAGTGGCCTGAGGTCTAAGTGACGAACAAGAAGACATCACAACATACGATCCAACGTCTTCAGGACCATCTTCGCCATATTGGCGTGCCTGAGATCATTGATACAGACAACGGCACCCAGTTCGTCTCAATGGAATTCAATACTTTATCAAGAAATAGTCATATATTGAGCGCAGCCTATCATCCGAATACTAATGGCCTCGCGGAAAGGATTGTTAAGTCATTGAAGTCTCCACTCCGAAAAGGACGACCGCAAGACTCGCTGGAATTGACGGTACAAACGTGTCTGCTGAGGTACCGCAATACTCCTCACACTACGACAAAACAAACACCTGCCAGTTTTTCTTTAGGTAGAAGACTTTGCAGAAGACTCGATGCAACCAAGCCTTCCGTCGGGGGTAGAATAGGACATCAACAGTTCGTCCGGGGCCCTATGTTGCGCTTTTTGGAGTCCCACGGCGACTACGGATAAGGAAGTGACGTCAACAACGCAGCAAACGCAGATTGGATGTTGATTGGTGAGAGTCGCTGATGACGAATATCAGCAGAAGAAAAGAAAGAAGAACTGAGCTTTGTTTTCTTCTGCGGAAATTTGTCTTCAGCGTCTCTCACCAATCAACATCCAACGACAATATTCTCTTGAAGAGCTATAGAGGCCCCTAGAAGTGGGTTGCCGGCACGATTCTGAAGAAATCTGGCCCAGTGTCGTTCCAGGTTCGAGTCACAACGGCTCGGGGTACATATAGACGCTTTACAGCAGCTGTGCATGGGCGCCGCCATAACTGACCTTCAGTTTTTGTTCCCTGTTATTCCGTTCGCTTGACTTCATCATTTCCACAGCAGGACAGGTTATTGCCATTTTAAGTGTTACTGTGTCCTTCTCCCCAGCATAGGCGGTTGTGGAGACTCGTCAACGCCCGCTTCAGTGGCTCGGCATCTCGGTAAGACAAGAGAAGGGCGGCTATGGCGGCTCAATCTGGCGCGTGTTTAAAGCGTCTATACACGTTTGCAAGAAAGACTCCTATGCGCTGCCATTTTGAGCAATGCTGGCGCCGCGTAACGTTTCCGCCATGCTGGGGTGCGCCAGGGCAGCCAGGGCAACGGCCAGGGGCTCATCATTGGGGTGCCCGATGACAAGATGGTGGCGTTTGCTGTATTGCCAACGGCCGGCGTAAGCGACACACTATAAAGGGCTGTTTATACTCCGACGTTGAGCGCAGGGAACGTAGCGTAGCGCAGAACGTGCGCCTTTCATTGGCCGGCAACCAGGAACTCGATATCTGCGACCAATCGGTATCAGTGCACGCGGCGGTACGCCGCGCCCGTCGACGTTACGTTGGAGTATAAACGTACCTTTAAGGCCGGTTCAGACACTTGCGTTTGAGTGCGTTTGACTGCGTTGCGGCGAGAACCGAAAGCGAGTCACCGGCACATCTGTGCTTCGTATGAAGCGTACGAATCCAATTCAAGGAATCATCTTGGCACGCGACATAAGCAGCAGGAATGTCCTGGTGTCTCGCTGCCGCAACGCAGTCAAACGCAGTCAAACGCAACTGTGTGAACCAGGCTTTACTGTTTCGGAACGGAGGAGGAGATATCCACACAGAATCGTAGCATCAAATATTGTAGGACGGGGCATGTTTGGACCTGACTTTATAACGATCGCAGCCTCTGTTACAACAAGTCGTGGAAGCCAGAGCTGCCGCGAGCGCAGCCGTCATTGATGCAATGGCCATGCGGCTTCTGGCGCATTCTGATGAGCCCTTTGAGACTAGATTTTTTGTAATTTTTTATTTGTCATGGTTTAGATATTTTATTTTATTGTTTGTGCTCTTTCGCGGTTTAAGAAAACGCTTGTATGTTTTATAAATAATGTTTTTAATATCTTCCTGCGCTCAGTTGTGTATGCTTCAGCAAGGGACGCTTGGCAACATTGTACTACAAGCAGCGAACGTCCTGGCTAGACTGTAGGTCCGCCTCACCTCAAAGCGCGGTTCGGGGTTAAACCGGGATCCCACTTGCAAAGATGGTCACATTGATACCCATGTTGTTGTAAAAAAAGCTATTTCCAAGATCCGGTCTAAAAACATGCTTTTCGTGCAAGGCTCGTCAAATTATAACGCGCTGAAGAAAAGCAGCCTTCTGCGTTAAATCTTTTTGTAGCGTGAGCTACACTAGCCGAGGTTGAGCAGTTTCGCGTGGATCCTGGAGAGCCATGCTGCGCATGCGCGAGCAGCAGTGACGTCACACGCGCACAGCTGGCGCAAAAAAGTCAAATTTGGGGGTTTTACGTGCCGAACCAACGCGGGCATCTGGCACGCCCCAGCGGAGGACTGAGGATTAATTTGGACCACCTGGGAATCTTTTGACGGGCAACCGAAAGCTCGGTTACACGGCGCATCCTCCTCCGCAATAAGCCTCCATCAGATTGCGGGCACCTCGGCCGGGATTCCAACCCGCCACATGGGGATCCGTAGGCCAGCGCTCTCGCCTCGGAGCCACCAAGGCGGCTGCACAGCTGGCGCGCCGGAGCCGCCGCCGCCGCGCGCGCCTCGGCGGTCTGCGCATTCCAGAGGAGTGACGTCATAGCCACGGCAGACGCACTGGCTCCGCCGCGTGCCCAGCTGTACGCCTCCGTTGCGCAGTAGCCATCTGACGCTGCACCGCGGAGCCGCTTGATAGCGTCCTCTCATTTTATGCGCATGCGCAGAGGTATCAGTGGGGGTATACATATAGCGGGGCGTTTGCCAGTGTGGTATAGCCATGGAGAAGGAGAGCGAAATTGCTGTTCAGCGGCGCAGAAGAGCGGAGAAGCTTAACTCATCGGATCCCGAAGTAGTCACATAAGGCGTATATTATGTGTGTGTCATTGAAGCAGCAGTAAGCATGATAATCAAGCTAATCCTAGACAACCAGGAAAGCGAAGAATAATCAGCTAAACCTAAGCTCACGCTACGTAAATCCTGGCATAGCTGAGCTAAGCCATTGCAATTTTTCCAAACCTTTTTGTTCACGTTTGCGCATTGAAAAACACGCGGAAAGGGCCTCGGCACCCACCTGTTATCGCTGCGGCGCAGCGTTCCTCCGCAACATAAAGTCCGTCTACTTTCATCGTCGTTGCCATGGCAACGAACGCCGAATGATTGGAAGCACGCACGGTACCGCGACGTGAAGCCAGCTACAGCTGACGCCATTTTTCGAACGCCGTCTGCTAGCCAAAGCTAGTGCCACTAAATAAGCTACGCTTATTTAGTGGCACTATGGCCAAAGCTGAACGCGGTGTGTCAGATCGGCGAAGATGTCAATGGCAGTGGGTGCTTGTCTGGCCTGCGTAGATCGGCGAGTCTGTCTTCATTAGTCGTTCTTGGGCTTTTATTTATGTTGGGTTGATGTCTCCTCCAATGTCTTCATGAACAACGGGGTGCACGGAGCCTTGGCCGGGTGGGACTGCCTGTAGCTTGTCCCTTGCGGCGGCATGTGCTCGTCGTTTCCATGGATACCTTGATGTCCGGGGATCCATAGTTTCTTGAAGGTACGGCCTTCAGCTCGAAGCTGTCAAACCTTGATATTTTTAACCATTTCGCTGCGGCTATCATGATTTTTTAATTTTCGTACGGCATCTTTAGAGTCCGTAATGTCATAAATCTTGATTTTATGTTTTTCTTGTTCTACACTCTCGACCGCCGTCTTGATGGCTTCGAGTTCAGCCTCATTGACGCTGGTGGTATTGCCCAGGGATGCGGCGATTATTCTCTGGTCGTTGTTCATAGGCTCACGAAGTGACGACGCCATAATTGTCGTTGTTGCTTCCTTCCTTCCACGCGATTAAAAGTGTATTTATCCTCTTCTTTTCGGTAATATACTTGTATAGATCACCCCGTGTTAACATTCGATGAGGCTGAACGGCTTGCTTTAAAACAAATCGGCCCACGCAAAACGAAAGAAACTTCTTTCCCGCAAAAAGAGTTCTGTCATAGCCTCCTATGGTTCTGTAAATGAAGCTTTGTTCAACCGTACAAGATGGCGAACCTGTTTTGGTAGCTCTGTGGTGTACTATGGGAAGCGAGCATGCCGGCCGCGTCGCGGCGGTCGCTTATTGTTTGCCGCATCAATTGTTGTGGCTTTCTTAGAGCGGAATAGCTACCTTGGAAATACAGCGCTAACGCGCTACAAACGCACAACAGCATGGACTAACCGCGAAGGTTGTGCTAGCGCGAGCGGCCAGCCTTGACTGCCTTGACTAGAGCACTTGCTGCACAAGCGCTCGTGCAGCCGCCGCGGCTTCATTCAAAGCGACTAGCTTGCGCTTTTAGCACGCGCGGCTAACAATAGTCCATACTAAGGTGAGACGAAGTATAGAATAGGGAGGCGTGCCGTTCGGCGGCCGTCAGCGTGTCGTGATGTGCAAGCGTGCCGGTTAGGACGCTGTTTGGCCGAGCGCGGTAAAGCGCGGCCATCTGACCTCTGACAGAGGTAGGGGGGTCACAGCAGAGATGCTTTATTCGGCGTGAAAATAGTCGTATTCTTATTTTTCTTACTGCTCAGTTGTGAGAAAGAGTAAGTTCCATTCTATCCACACCCTTGCGAAAAAGCGCGACTTGCACGAGCGGCAGAAGCTTATATTTAAAGCGCAAATGTCGTTTGGGAATGGTCAATTGGTTACATAGTCTGGCCCCTTTAGATGTCTTCTTTATTTTGTTGCTATAAAAGAATAATTGTCTATCTCGTTAAGAAAGTGTTGCTTCCAGTGTAATATAACGTGCGACGCTTTCTTCTCCACTTAAGGTTCAAAGTTTTTTTTTAATTTATTTTTCGGCAGCTGTACATTTTGCAGACCTTTAAATAGCTTGTTTTTGTTCTGGTGTGAATACATACATTTTTGTAGCGCGGATTAATGGAACATAGCTTTTCTTGTCTTCTGGATTCTCGGCCAAAGCTTTTTGACCAGGAAATGTCTGAACTGATTTCATCTTGTGAGCATGCGTTATATGAAAATAAACGCCAAGACTGGCTAGATAAATGGGACAACTTCAACTGCTGTATTCTTGTAAGAGGCAATCCCACTTAAAGAAATTTGTTTTCTCTGACATGTCACACAGCTAGGTCACACATTCTTCTTAGACTTCTTTTTTCTCTCCCTGTATCAGTTTTTGTTTTTCTCTTCAGAAAGAAATACAATCGCATGACGATTTGTTTTCCTGGAATCAGACGATCCCCTTCCGCGAACAGAACCGTCGCTCGGCGTCCGAAACAAGGAGGGTTTCTTTTTGCATGTATTGTAACCCACGTCTCATCCCGGCACAAAACAACACCGCTCTGTTTTTTTCTTTGCAGTATTGGACATCGTTGCGTGTCCCTTGTGTCTTTGGCACAGCCAGCAGCTGGGCAGTATTGTATCGCTCGCAAACACCACAAAACAGGAATAAATATTCACAACAACACGCCCCAAGCCAGCCTCGCTAAACCCTGTCCGAGCGGCCTCTTGGCCCCGCTGTGACTGGCAACGTCACACCAGCCCCGCGCGGCAGAATTGGGCCACACAACACCTACCTTCTATGGAGATGCCGACGCGGTAGGCACACCTACAAGTTTTAGTACACCCTAGTAGCACGCAATCTCGGAGCAAGGGCCATCGACCATTTTCGTGCATGCGCACTACGTATTTCGGAAAAAGGAGTATTTTCTGGATGGCGCTTGTCCGCTTTGCGAACGTGGCAACCGCTAGGTGGCTGCGTGCTGAATGAGATGTTTTCCGCTCGTTCGCCATCATCCGCCGAAGAATCCTTTGAAAAAAGTCGTGTAAACGGTCGAAGGTCCCTTTTACGACAGCGCAGCACCGCAGGTAAAAGGCACAACTTGTCGAACGCAAGTGTCTTGGGCAGGTAGTGTAATCAAACTACTTGCCTTGGCACGCCGATCTGCTGTGTCTCTGTGGTTTTGCACGCTTGGATACGGATCAAAAACCGACGTGTTGTGTATGTGTTAACCCTTCGGAAATGTTTCGCGAGTGCAATGTGCGTAACGGTGTATGTGCCTTTAGAGCAAAGTTGCACACGTTCATCAAAAAAGAAAAAAAAAAGAAACGGAAGATTCTTTCTTGTTTTTTTTACTTTTGAAACGCATTCCATTTACAAGTTCCATACGTAAAAAAAAAAAATAAACACGTTCCCGTTGCAGTTAAAAAAATAGCAAACGCTGATTACACGTCCCGTTGTAATCAGCGTTTGCTGATTACCATATTTAGTTTGATTGAGGAAGTTTTTTTTTTATGTATCCCATTAAAGGAGAACATACGAATTTGAATGCCGTGATGGAAGGGCACAGGGAGAAGAAAACAAGCGGAAGCGGGGTTTCATTCGTTGATGTATTCACATTTAAAAATCTAAACCTTTAACCATATTCATGTTTTTGTGGGCGGTTCAGACGACGAGCCAAATGTACTGTCATTCCACATTGCACGAGCGTTTTACAACAACCTCACATGTTTCAATCTAACAAAGTTCCTTACGAGAGTTTTTTCTCGATGTTGCTGTCCGCAAGACGAGCAAGTGAAGAAGAGGGCAGTGATTTTTTTTATGTTAGTCAAGAAAGCTACAAGTACTTCTTCGTGAAGATTTAACTCGTATTTAAGTTTTAAGTTGCGAGAGAAGGAGAGAGGAAATAAAGGTTAATTTTTGTTTGTATCTTTCAAGTGACCAATGTTTGGGATACAAGGGTGCGTTCGATGTCTAGTATCCTGTTCTTTTGTTGTAACTGTAGGTCTCTTTTGTAAGTTCAGTGATGGCTGTAGTCGGCCTCGGATATCTGGGTGAATGAGAATGTGTGGGAGCAAAGGAAGTATCTGAGTTTGAAACGTCCCTCTTTCTCTTTTGCATTTGTTCCGAAGTCTCGGGCACTCAAAAAAGAATCGATGTCAACTAGCTCTCCTGCACCCGACTGTTAGCCAAGCAAAGACCACACAGAATAAATCCTTGGATAAGTAAACAAAAGTTAACGAGATCCTGCTCTTCGTAAACATGTTGTTTTTGTACTTGAAAAGACTTTCATCTTAGAAATAAATAAAAATTACCCCACTGGACGAAAGAAAGGAACGCCTATCCTTTTTCCGTTCCAGTAAAAATGTTATGAGCTCCCGTTCCAGTTCCACCGATGCAAAATGGAACGGCGGCGTTCTTTCGTTCCTCCTAAAAGGAACGCGTTCCTGGAACGCCGTTCCGTACAAGAGTGCCTTGGAGCAGCCATTTACTTTTTTCGACTACTGTATTTGTAACTTGCTTCCCCACTACCTTGCTATATCTGTATTGCCATGTAGCGTGAACAATTCGGATCCATCCGAGTATCTTTCGAACTTTGAAATATTTGATAACGCAAAAAAAAAAAAAAAACCGCAAGTTTTTTTTGTTGTTTTGTGGAATATTTTTTAGCGGGACTCCTTAATCCCAAAATATTGTCCGTCCGTCCGATCGTCCGACCGTGCATTTTCGGCCAAATTTAGCGGAGAAATTGAAGCCACGTACTTGACGTCGCGTGAACTATACAGTAACCGGCGAAATTGGCGTCGTGTGATCTTTAAGTCAATTCAGTTTCCCCGCTAAATTTAGCGGGTAAATCGGCGTGGCGACGCCACGTGACCTTAACACCAGTCGTGTTTCCCGTTAAATTTAGACAAATTGACGTAACGTAACACCAACTCGGTTTCCTCGCTAGATTTAGCGGGCAAATTGACATCCCGGGTCCTAAACACCAATTCAGTTTCTCCGATAAATCTAGCGCGTGAAATTGACGTCATGTGATCTGACGTCACGTGAGCTATACAATTTAGTTTCTTCGCTAAATTTCGCGGGAGAATATACTTCAAGTGACACACAAAATTCCTTTTTTCATCCCTTTCCTTCCTTCCCGTCCCTTTCTGCCGCTTCCCTCCCCCACTTCCCTACAGCGCCCTCCATTTCCCTCACTGGTCACGTGATGCAGTAATTCAGTCTCCCCGCTAAATTTAGCGGACAAATTTACGTCACGTGACACAAAATTCCTCCCCTTGCTTCTCCTTCTAACCCAAAATCATCCGCTTACCATCCTGCAGGGACCTCTCCCTCTTTCATCTGTCTCCCTTCTCCCTTCTCCCTTCTTCCCCTTCCTCTTCCTCACACTTACCTGGCAAGGTAAAACCCCAAATCCGTTTCTTCAAAAATAAAACAAAGAAAATAGTGTCGTTTTTTTTTTGTTCCCGGAAGAACTGTCTAATACCTTCCAAACAATCGAAATGATCACTCCTAATTACTGCATTCCATGCATTATTAAATTAATTAAAGTTCGCTGATATTTTGTTTTACTGACATGAACTACTCAGTAGTGATTGCAACTCGCCAAATCAGCTGGATGATACATAACTCTGCATGCGACCGATATATATATATACAGCAAAGACATTTACTCGACACAGTTTCAAATTTTTATCGAAGAGTTAACAGATCCCTACTGCGTCGATTCTTGATCGGTCATACCAAGACATGTTTTTTTTTTTCTTTTATTACGCCACCCGAACTCGAGACTTGCGTTCGATCGATTGTGCCTTTTTCCTGCGGTGCTGCATTTTCGTTAAGATTTCCACGGTTTCTCAAAGGGAGCTACGACCGTTTTTACTCGAAATTTTCAAAAACTTCATTGGCGAATGACGGCGAATGAGCAGGAAACGTATCTTTCAGCACGCAGCTGGTCAGCCTCTGCAACGCATCATCCGGCTAAATTTACGCATGCCCAAGATGGTCGGTTCAGAACTTACATTCGCTGCATTTGCGCTGCAGCGACTAAGCGGGCATGCGCGATCCAGCAAATTGTCACATAAGCCGGGGGGAGGGGGGGGGGGGGGGGGGGCCCGGCTTATGTGACAATATTTGGATGCGTCACTCATTCCGCATGTTCAGAACGAGCTCGCAATAATGGGTGCTAAACTTGGAAATGTACGCTGCAAACAAACTGTTGAAGTTCGCCGTCAGCACCACTCATCAGCCATGTGCTGTAATACCTTTTCCACAAACGCGCAGCCATCTTGAATGCCGTCACATCTGGTAGCCGGTAAAACATCGTTCTGGCCTCTCCATGCCGCTGGAAGGTGCTTACAAAAAAATGCGTGAATGTCACACATTCTTGTTTTGCCTAACCCATATTTTCTCGCATATTCCAGGTTGAAATGATTTAATATTTTTTTCCTCCCGCATACCAGATACACGCTATATTTGTGGGCACTTTTTAGAGCGCATGCTCAGCACGAGCACCAAATAACAGGCTGCTAAGACCGGCTATATTAATGGTGTGGAATGCACCTTACAACAGAACTGTGTACTCTCGCCATCAGCACGTGTTCAGCAGTTGCCCAAGCAGCTATGGCCGCCAGTGAATACTTTTTATAGTGAGCGAGTTAAAAAAAGCACTAAACGAATCGAGTGTGTTTTTTTTTTTTTGGTGCATGTAAAGTGCATGAATTAAAATAGATGCTAATAAAGAGCTATTAATATTCTTAAATGGAATACGATATACCAAGCACTGTTTCGCCAGCCTTGGGCATTTTTTAGATAAGGAATCGTAAGCTCTATGCAAGATAGCTCCTCTCTAATTTTGTTCTGCTGTCAAGTGTCGAGGACCTCTTGTTTAGTATGCTCACTCTATATTAATGGAATCTGCATGCGACTTTAACCATTGTCTGCGAAACCATTTTATTTCCGCTTCGATTTCAATTTGACTGCTATCCATCAGGAGGGTTCTTCAATAGAAACGCTCACGTAGGAGCGGTACGTCTATTCAATAAAGTGCTGGTCCAGTGAAGTATTCACGTTTGAAACAATCTAGTATCTTCTTTTATTCCACGCGTTTGTCAACAATGTTAGCGAATATTCGGAAATTGCCCAGGTTGTGGGGAAACACATAGCTCCAAAATACAAATAAAAATATAATTTGAATGCATGGAAACACTGGAAAACATTTATTTTTGATCCGGTCAAATACTTAGTTTGGATTTTAGCTCCTCTGAATCGAGATAGAGAAACAGTCGGTATACTACCACTACTACTACTACTGCTACTACTACTACTACTACTACTACTACTACTACTACTACTACTACTACTACTACTACTACTAATAATATTAATAGTAATAATAATATGAACTGCGTTGTCTGCATGTTTGTACAGCAGGTGTCTCAGCTGTAAATGAGAATTTTATCCGGCGCAGTACAACTGCTAGCTTGGGGTCTTTAACGTGCACCCAGCAGTAGTCATACACGACGGCACGCAGCCAGTACAGAGGCCAAAGTAATGCAGCCGATGTAGTTTCAAAGTTCAAATCACGTGGTGAGAACAAGATATCAGTGGTTAAAACCACAACGCGGTAGAAATCGCGGTCAAAACTGTCGTCTATTGCACTGACATTGGGGAGCGACGAGAAAAACAAAAAAAAAAGAAATTGGATGGATGCCGTGAACACAGTTGCAGTTGTAGGCACTGTGCCCTCCAGCAGCGGGAAGAACTGCTGTACAAAATTGAGCGTTAGAAACATACTAGAGTAAAACCGAAAGAATGAGGAACCACGGTAGTTGTAGCACACTGTGTGTTTTCTCTGTGTTTGTTAACAGTTCATGGACATTTTTATCTTGGCTAAAAGACTTGCATTAATAATTGTGACCTTAATGTTCCTTAAATTAAAAAGGTTTTGAAAAACAAAGTATCCCATATTAGGCTTTCTACCTCGACTAAATATTGTTCTATTCACGTTTGAAGTAACACATATCCCAGAAGTGGCCCGAGGGACATGGCGTTAGAGCCGTAAAGAAACCTAGAAAAGTTCAAAGAGCCGCACAAAAAAAAAAGAAAAAAAAGAAGGGGGAGGTTTACTTTTAACAAGAAATGGTATGGAGAGAACAGTCCGTTACAAAGGGACAAGCAGAATTGTCGACTACAAAAAATAACACCAGGCAGCAGAACGTTTCTTCAACCGTTAAGGAAAAATGAATGCATCGTTCGCTAGCCAGACACTGTCCCTAACGACCGTTATACGTATACGGATCAAAGTTTTTTGAGAACAATAAAAGAAACACGGTCACTGGACACATCTGTGTACCAAAAAGCAGTGCAGCTGTATCTACGTAGCGCAGTACAAGGCTGCCAAAATTGTTAGCTTTTTTTTTTAAGTTCTAGAACTCTTTTCGTCTATGGGACAGAGGATGGGAAGGGGGGCACGCTTTTTAGGGAGCCGCGAGCCGCAGTTTTGCCACCCGTGACAAATCTGTTGCAAGCAATGCAACCAGGAGTTGCCCTAATAAAAGCAGCGTAGCATTTGATTAAAAAAAAAAAAATTGTATAATACCCGTGCCACACGGGCAGCTCGAATGCCATTTACAACGAATGACATTTGCGTGATCGACGAATCAGCTCGCAATCTGTCGCGCGTGGAATGCGCTACGCCCGGAGTGTCGCGCGCTGATTGGCCGTCCGCTCAAATGTCGTTTGTTGTAAATGGCATTCGAGTTGCCCGTGTGGCACGGGTATAACTTTTAGATTACTTTATATATAAAAAATTACCTAGAATCAGTCGTGCATTTGCTGGATCTATATTTACAATGGTACTTTTTACTACTTTAGTTTTGAGTGCTTCTTGCGTTTCAAGATGCTTGCATATGATATATGTTAAACAAAAATCATGAGCCATTTAGTTTTGTGAACGTGGATGACCAGCGAAGCTGTTTAGCAGACGACACAGACCCGCCCCATGCAGCCAGAAAAGAACTAGACACGTGCGATGAGACCGCCGCCCGGCGGAAAGAAGACACTCGCGACAGAAACGCCACTCCGGGAGACCGGAAGGAAAAGAAACTAGGCTCACAAGCGCTTGCAACAACGACAGAGGGCGGCGCGAGCGTAGACATGGCCCACGAGGGTCGCACAGTGTCAAATATTTGAGAAACCTTTATTATCTACCTGAGAGTGTACTGATCTTGAAAATGGTGCCTATTGATAACTAATCTACTGAATAGACATATTGCGAAATTACCCAAGCATCAAGGAGAATGCAGGGAATGGTGTTCCACGCGACGCACGTGCCGGCATCTGCAGCAGTAACTTTTCTAAACCAAAAGCGTAAAATCAATGGCATCTTGCACGTGCGTTGGTCAGCGATTTATTTTGGTTATTTACTTTGAATCGTTTATACGGAGAAGGCGTGCGCTTGCGGCGCCGGCGTGTGCAGCAGTAAAGTCTGGTTCACACTGCCCCATTTTCTTACGTTAAGTTACGTTACGAAATATTACGTTGAAGTCACCGGGACCTCTGTGCTTCACATTAAGCGAGGCTACCAGTTCAAGGAGAAAGCATGACACGCGACATTCGAAACACGAATGTTTCGGTGCCTTATACGTAACGTAACGTAACGTAAGAAAATGGGGCAGTTTGAATGAGCCTTTATTAGAGAGTTTTAGAATAGCGTAAAGACCCTTGCGTCAGCACTACGTACAACGCACGCTAGCTGTGGACGTAACGTTACGGAGCGCGTTGAACGCGCACTTTTAGTATAGCGGAAGGCAAACGCATACTTAAAGAGTTGCAGCGCCATCTAGATGTGCTCCTGCGAACTGCTTCAAACAATCCAAGGCGGGTACTCGGTCAAGCCAATTTAACGCCGCGAATCCTCGCTTGGCTACGAAGTGCCTGAATCTCTTTCCAGTTGCCTGTTGTGAACGTGCTTTGTATTTTTTTGGGTCTGTGCGACCAGTAGTTCAATCTATGGTTCGCTCCAGTGTGTTGGGGGATCCCTACAATCTTATGTTGGCCTCCTCATTTGCTTGGAAGTATGCAAGCAATAGGTCGATCCGCTCGTGTAGCGACCGCACGGTAAACACCTTTTTGGGTTTGACGGCGTCGCCAACGTTCTTGGCTATCGACTCCCATTTTTGTGGGTGCTCGAAAGGGTTTGTCGCGTTGATAAATTTAAGGAGGTTGTGGGTCGCCTGTCAATACCGCCCGCTCAGGCCGAGTTCCACTCGCTCCGAGGAAGTCACACGGGGAAGCGCTACCATTGGGAAAAGATTCAATCTGTACTGAAGTTCAGAGTCTGATAAAGAGGAGGGCCAAGGCTGTCTAGTGGTCCGGGTCTTCAGTTGGAGGCAACGTTACTAGAACCCTCAGTTGGGAAACTCACCGTTAAAACATGGGCCACTGGCGTCCACCGAGGCCGAGCTAAATACCACAACAGCGCCACCCTTTATCATTTGTCCTTACTGTGGTCACCTTGAACGCATGTTTTTGCGTAAAAACCAACGGGAAAAAACTCTTTTTGTAGTAATGATTTCTAAAATCTTTAGTTTGCAAGGTTTTGCGGCACAAGTAATACTGTTTTTATACAACCATGCCTCAGCTGTGATTTCAGGTAGCGCGTCCCGACCTAGGTGCATCTTAGCTTCGGTAGTAATTCCCGGCGCGTCCGCTGGGGAGACAGGGGTGGCGCCCCTGTAACCTCTTCCACCGTATCTGTTTCGGCGCCGTAATGGCCGATGGAAGCCAAAATAGAAGTCCCGTGCAGTTCCTCGAGTGGCCGCTGCGGGAGAAATGGCGGCGTTGTGATCACCATTAGCTTGGTTCTGGAGGAGGGGTCGGTGCCACTTTTTCAGAGCAGTCTCTATGGCAGTTTCTCAACTGAGTGGTTTAGTAACGTTGGTTGGAGGCCTTGCTCGGCACCGGCTCTTCCGCCTGTCTCCAGCTCCGAACTCCGCGTGTCCTCGCCCGCCACCAGCCGCGCCCTTTTTCCCTTCTTCTTTCTCTTTCTTCCACAAGGTTGAGGTCATCTTCAATGGTGAAGCGAACCCGTACAACGCGCGTAGCACTTTATTTGTATCTTTGTATCTTTTGTATCTTTTATTTCAGACACAAAAAAGGGTCTGGGGGGCTGGGGCAAAAGAAGACGAGTTGCCTTCTGACGAGGCTCCAGCCCCTTTTTACAGCACTCGGAGGAGAAACAGGCACATGTACAAAATAAATATACAAAGATACAGCAATTTTAAAATCCACAACAGACACAATAACACATAATTATAAACTTCGTACTAACTGCAGATCATGAGTGATTTAGGATATATTCTACAATCCATTTTTTTAAATTGGAAAAACGAAATGTGTGCTTGGGCCATTTCTGCTATGTTTGGGTGTGTGTTTAGTAGATCTGGTACGAGATATGTAAGGTGCTGTGTACCGTAATTAGTTCGAACTCTAGGTTTAATATACTGTGAACTTCTGAGGCTGTAATTTGCAGAGGTTTGATCGAAGATATCAAGAAAGGGCACTTGGTTCTGTCTAGTTTTATTAAAAATAAAAATAGATAATTTAAGAAGCAGGATTTGATCTATGTTTAATATTTATACTTTTGAAATGCTGGGAATGAGTGTTCGTACCTTTTAAGGTTCTCAATAAATCGAACAGCCTTCTTTTGCAAAATAAATAGTTTTTGCTTATTTGTTTGTGTAGTAGTTTCCCATACTAACATACAGTATTGTAAGCGTGAGTAGACAAGCGAATAGTATAATTGCAGTTTCAACCTTTTTGGTAGTAATTGTCGGAATTTGTTTAATATTCCTATTGCTCTTGCAATATCAACCCTCATTTTTTCTATGTGTACAGTCCAACTGAGTGTTTCTTCAAAGCCTAAGAAGCCTAAGCCTAAGGACAAACCGCATCATGCACGCGCGGTCGTCAACGCTTTATTTTGGGTTATTTACTTTGAATATTTTATACCGGGAAGGCGTGCGCGTGCGGCGCGTGCGGCGGGTGAGGCGGTGCGAGCGTAGAGTTTTTAGTCACTGCCATTGCCTCCTATAGACCCGTTGCTCTGGGGCAGGGGGCGCGAGCGCGTCCGGAATACTTACCCAAGACGCGACCATGTTATGCTGGCTGCACCATCCAGGTGGCTCTGTAACGTTCGATTTTGCACGTGCCACGTTCGAATACAAGCATCTGTCAGCATTTGTAGATGCGCGGTAACAAAACGTCTAAAAAAAAAGCAGCTCGCGGCCGCAGCGTTTCATTAAACATTCCTTTCATCTTTGCATTCTTTCATAGCTTCCGCGAGCACGTATATTTCACTTTACGTGATAGCGAAGCCGAAGCTACTCGCAAACGCACGTACTCCTGAACGATGCTCGCACGGCACGAGCGCGTGTGCTTGACAGGGACGCTGAAAGCTCGCAGCTCGCTTCTGTAGCCTCTGCTACGCTGGCACTTAGAATGGAACGGAGTGTAAAGAACTGTAGGGGGGAAGCGTATTGACTCATGTTCGAAACGCGATCCAAATATTCTATTTTGCTCGCCTGGAGCGCTGCTCAAAACTTGAGAGCTACGGGCCTATATACTGATAAGGCCTGGCAGATTGCCACAAGAAGCGGCCGCCGAAATGGAAAAGGTGGAGTGGCAGAAAACGGATGAGAGGAGAGCCACGTGACTGGCGCCCCGCTGCGGCGAGACTCCGAAACACACTTCTCCCGAGCGAACAAGTTTGTTTCGTGTCCTTGCCGCTGCAAAAGCTGCGCGCTGACGTCCAGGTTCCCGAGAAATGGTTCTTTGATGTTTTGTGCTACCAGATCCTCGCGCTCCAAATGTGCGACCGGGCACTCTATGGCTCCAGCGTCGAAGTACCAGGCTTTGTGAGTATAGAGAAGGCTATGTCACTGCACACGAAAAATCCACGAAACCCTAGCCATAAATAGCTTCGCTGTAAAATAAGTGCTCTTGTCGTTGAACGTTACTTTTTGCGAAAAGAAGAAACATGTGGCATCTGGGCACAGCTAAAACCAACGTAGTATAATGGGGCAATACTGATTGTAAATGGCGCAGTAGCAAACGACGATTTTTGCCTTTTCGGTCGCCGCGACCCAACTCTACAGCTACGAGGAGGAATGGTAAAACGTTTTCCTCTAACACACTCACGTGATTTATACCCTGCCCCTTTTCGGAAAAATTCATTCAAACAAATGTGAAGCTGAACTATTAAAGCGGTAAATCGCGAAAGACGCCGATGACTGGCCTAGAAGAGCGTATAGACCCACCTTTATGCCATTTAATATACAGCCACATGTGTCGGATTTTACGATCGCGCATATCCGGCTAGCTCCACGGCGGCCTCTCAGAACATGCACCGTGAAACCTGTGGAGGAAACGTTACCGCGACTGATACAAGCTTTTCGAAGTCACGCAGTAGATCGGGTATGAGGTTTAGTTAAAGGAGAACCGCGCATTCTAACAGATACTTGGAACATGTTGGTTTCTGCTGATCTTCTCGACATTTGTCTCGCAGCTGCGTATGATATGCCCGCTAAAGACACGAAACGTCCCTGGAGCTTCTTCTGTCCATCTGAAAGTTGAATTTGAGGCTAATAGCACAAATTGTATACCGGTAAGAGAAAAAAAGAAACAAAGCGTATTTATGTGAACCAAGCTTAGATCGCGTGCCTTGTTTGGTGTCTTTAATGTGAAGTCGTGCCTATACCTAATTGCAAGAGAAGCTTAAGGGCAAGTGAGGACTGGCCGGCGAAAAACCACGGCATAGGCGTTACTGGCAAGCAGACGCACGTGCCGGACATTCTAAATGATACGTGTCTGGATGAGATATGTCTCCCGCCATCGAACAGCCAAAAGTGAGCACGTACTACCTTTTGTTTCTGCTGTTAATATTATGCCGCTATCGTTCTCGTTATTTATTATTATCGATACGCGAATTTTAGAACTTAGCGAAACGTCATCTCACACCCCGGGTTAACGGAAAGCACACAATAATGCTATATATGTGGGTATAGCCAGCCGGCAACAGCCACGCGGCGGCAGCATAGTGAGAGCCCTCGGCCCTCACTCTGCTGCCTCGTTGTAACTTGGCAAAGGGTGAACGATAAGCTCCACATTGCGTGCCGACGGCTTCGATATGCGCAACGTATAGATCTTCAGAAACATCGCCTTCTGCACGCTGCATTCTTTGTCTGCCGGGCTGTGGAACACCTTCTGAGCATGCGCTGTTGATCTGCTGTGCGCTATATCGGACACTGCGCATGCGTCCGCAGCTTAGTGACTCCACACTTTTCGTCCGGCTGATAAGCGATGCAGAGGTGTATACGAGCGAACCAACACCACCTAAACAGAAGGCCTCCGACCGCGTCATCACAGTCAGATTGATCGAGGCGTTAGATTGGGCGCGAGTGTAGTGTTCGGCTGGGGCTCGTGTCCAATCAGCGCGTCGAAGGTCGGGCTCGGGCCCAATTGGCGAGTTAGCGCGATCCGACTGTGATGACGTTTCACAGAGGAAGAGGAGACCATGCGGGGGCTTTAATTATTCTAGGTGGTGTTGGCGCAACGCACACATGTTGTAGGGTGACGCAGCGAAGAGCCTGATACTTCTTGGCAGTAAAAGCGCACTCCGGTGATGCGTAGTGACGGTCCTATTGGCTCGCCAGGACTGTAGCTTCCGCCGTACTGGCACGTTATGCAATCACGGCTTCCTAGACTACCCAGTATTTCTTGCTTCAGACGCTAGGCCAAGCGGCGCCACCAGAGTAATAGCTCACGTTTGAACAATACAGCCACCCGCCACTCCTATACTTCGTCTCACCTTAGTATGGACTATTGTTAGGCGCGCGTGCTAAAAGCGCGATCTAGTCGCTTTGAATGAAGCCGCGGCGGCTGCACGAGCACTCGTGCAGCAAGTGCTCGAGTCAATGCAGTCAAGGCTGGCCGCTCGCGCTAGCACAGCCTTCGCGGTTAGTCCATGCTAGGGTGAGACCAGAGCCTTTTATACTGGGAGAGTTCGGCGGGTGGGAGTGGCTTACGGCCCGCTAGGTCTAGCGGACTCAGCGGGCGCCGCTTCCGCCATGATGTGCCTCCCGGCGAGTGGCTCCCCATTGACATGCGATGTATACGCGTGTAGGTTTTGCCGTTCGTGCTTTTGTTGGCGTAAGGAGAAAGTCTAAAAACAAGAATATTGTGACGTTAATCATACGTTAATTATAACTTACCTCGCACAATCGAGAACTCGAAGCCGGCTTCCAGTCAGCCCTTTTTGGTTTGGTCTCCCAGATCTTGTGCCTTGCGCGGTTTTCTTTTCCTTGAGAGAACCGGTACATCCTGAACCCCTTTTTCGCGTTGTTCGAGCACACAACGGCACTGCAGCCCCCCATTTCGTTTTCTTCTAACGTCTGGCAGAGCGCAGAACGATCATTTTCATCGTCGTCTCTCGCTCCACGCTAGACGACAAGGCACATCATGGCGGACGACGAAACTTGGAGTGCGATGCGCACAGTTGCCAGACTGGTTGATCAGTGCTGCCAGACTGGCGGCTGGATCAAAGAACCGCCGAACTCTCCCAGTATAAAAGGCTCTGAGTGAGACGAAGTATAGGCATACCCAATGAATTTTGCTTTAGTCACTAGATAGCGCCAAACCAAAGAGCATTGCATGTTGCATCTAGAAAATATGGGAAGAAATAGCCTCTGGGAACGCCTTTCTATACTCCGTTTTCCTCTTAGTCCGACCGCAGCCCACGCTACAATCCGATGAATCCAATCATGCAGCGACAATAGTGCATCGTCATGGTGCTCGTCGTGATTGTGTGTGATAGTCGCGGTTAAATCAATTACGCGCAATAAATACCCCAAGATCAGGCGCTTTTTTTCTGCCTGATTGGATTTCGCCTGAAATTGCAGACGCACCAAAAGACGACTAACGCCGTGAGGAAGTGCATTTAGCTCTGCAGCTTGATTCGCTCCGTTGGATATGAGCGCCAGCAGCTGTCGGACTCAATGTTAAGCGAGGTATAGCGGTCTTCGTTTATTATGAGAGGCCATGTGTTTGTGTTTTGACATTTTATAACCCGTTGTATCTCAAAATTATGAATTCCTCGAATCTCAAGGTCTATGAGGGTAATACCTGTATACTCCGAAACGATATGAATCGGAAGTCACTTAAAATTTTTCTTGCCAACTGTGTAAAGCAATGTTGTTTTAATGGTGTGTTACCGATAATATATCGATATGGAAGAGGATGATATTAGCCTGCGGCCATTTTATACAAATTATGCGCGTCCGTGGAATGATGACGGTCTTGGTTTTTGACCAGTTCTTTTTATGTACGAAATTTCCCAGAAATGGCGCTGGTGGTACTCCTGGCTTTCTCCACGACTCTGGTTGCTGGAATGGGTCTTCCGCAAGGCCATCAAGATCAGTTTTTTTCTTATATGCTCCGCTGCACCGGGATGAATCTGCGCTTCCTCCAAGCGTTGTACCACTCAGAGGAAGCTGCCCAATTACTAATCCGTAAATAAGCAGTCAATATAGTTTTGAGTGACCTACTACCTTCAATATAGAATTGGGAGACTGGTGCAGGAAGTTAGTCTAAAGAAAGTTTGGTGCATCTCGTAAAATATTTTTGTATTAAAAAAAACACAACAAGAAACGTTTTGATTTTCACAGATGGGGATGATAATCGATAAATTTATATAATTAAAGTTAACTAGCAAAAACACTTATGAAATTTGTGAAATATGACACAAACGACTATGCACCTTCGTTAACATTGCCTAGTGTGTTATTCTTTCTTGTTCACGAAATACGCTAGTATAAAACGGAGTACTAAATAGCGCGCAATAATAAAAAGTAGAGAAAGAAATTTAATCACTGACGGACACATACAAAAATGCAATTATATATTTGCGTAGAGAGCGCCCGACACCTGAAGCCGGGGTCACACTATTCATACATCATACAAAAGACAGTCTGCATAAACGAGTCACCGCAATATCCGTGGTTCGAATGTCGCGTGCCAAGTTTCTCCTTGAACTCATTGCCATGTGGCATTCGAAGCACGGATCTCGCAGTGACTTGCAACCGAATCTAAGCAGACTGTCTTTTGTATGATGTATAAGCAGCGTGACTCCGGCCTTTAAGGGGGCGCGCCGATTCAACTGATGTGCACGCCAAATGACTCCGATGGGAGGCGCACCGCGGCGCCACTGTCTTATAGCACTCTTCCCATTATCACTCCGCAGCCAATCAGATTGCGGCGTTACTAATTATGAAGTCCGAAGAGGGAATCATGCTGCGAATGAACATAATAAGCCCTGCCGCTCTCCCCGACAAAGTAAGAAGGGCAGGGCTTATTATGTTCATGCGCTGCCTGATTCCTTCTTAGGCGTTTATAACGTAACGCAGCAGTCGCGTTGGCTGTGGAGGGACAATGTGAAGCGTGCGACACGAGTTTCTGTATAGCTACCTACGGTAGCAGAGTTACGCGTTCATCCTTCGCGGGTGGCCGCAGAGCCGGCTTTCCTTCACGGCCCTGGGTGCTTTGCTCGTCACGTGACTGAATTCGGCGAATAGCGGCGCCCCGCGCGCCGCCACGCACGAAAGACAGGAAAGTAGGAGAAGGAGGAAAAAACAGGCGAACATACTCCGGGGCGTGTGCAACGTCGGCGAAGCGACTGTGCCTTTGGCTTTCTTGCACTGCGCTGGATTCTTCACTTCTCACGTGGTCGCTGTCTGCGAATAGGGGGGTGGCCGGCACGCGGAAAACAGACGCTCAACTCTGGCTCCCGTAGGGAGCCTATACAGGAACTCTACGCGCGACAAGACAGTGGCAACGCGGTGTGGCTCTCAACAGAGTCATTTGGAGTGCGCGTCAGGTTGATCGGCGCGTCCCCCTTTAGGTTTCGGAAGCTCCCTGTGGTCACTAGAGTGGTCACTGACATATTGAGAACGGCGGGGCGTCTCTTTCAAATACTCGGCCTCCAACACGCGCTCGTTGCCTTTGGGCTCGTTGCCTGCTCGCGACACGCCCAAGTCTTATGGAACTTTGAAATGAGCTCGCGCCGGAGGCGGGACAGTTTAAACTCTTTTCTGCAGTTCTCACCTTCTCAGCGACTACAGGCTGCAGTCTTATTCTTTCGGCATTCAAAGTTTGATTCGTAATGCCCGAGTCCAACTATAGAGCAACAAACAAACAAACGACAGCGACAAACCTCAAACCAGATTCTTTTGCGATTTGTGAGGCATTGTAGAATAAAGGAGGCTGTGCTCAAACACGAGTATAATGCACGCGAGGTTATTTTTGACAGGCTTGCAATCACTCGTGCTCACTTCACGAGCACCGAACGACTAAATGCCTGCCAAAGATACCATCGCGAGCTTGCTGCATGTATTTGAGGCTTGTCGCTGTCGTCTGTTTCTGTTTGTCACTCTAGTGGGACTCGGGCATAAGAGATTACCAGAACGACATCGTTTCACAAAACGTCCAAGCACAGCAACGGTCCGACGGAGACAATCAGTCAGCGCGCCAAATCGTCGCGGGCTCGTCGTCTTTCAGCGTTTACTCTCACCGGCTAAATCAATCATAGACAAACAAAAATGCAGTAGCACGGTGCATTTTCTTTTTGTGCCTGATTTGTTTAGTTGGTGAAAGAAACGAACAAAGACGATGCACATAGACATTGGGCGTCATGATCGTAGCGTCAGCTGCGCTCGGACGCCTGAAAAGTGGGTGCAGCTAATATTATTATAGGCAAACAACATGCCATACCGGCAAGGGGTGTCTGGCACGGGGCAGAAAAAGACTGACAGTGATTATTATCGACCATGTGGGTATTTTTTTGAAGGCGCTGCATATCGCTTAGTTACGCGGAACCTCACCCGTTAATTGTTTCAATGAAATAGTTGTCCCTTAGGCCGGGTTCGGAGAGACCGTTTCGGGTCTCAAATGCCGGAAATTTCTGAGGTAGTCACCAAAAAGGATTGGAATTGAAAATACCTGTGAGGGTTAAGAATGTTTTATTTTTAAATGTATTGTACTACCGTGTTCTTCGCGTGTACTTGTAGTTTTTTTTATTTTTGATAGTGAACCTAATGACACATTCCCAGAATGTTCGCCTGAATGTAAAATCTCCAATTGTTTGCACTTTATTTCTGCAAAATTCACTGGACGATAACTTTTGATGTGATAGAAGTCAAGGCTTTAACAGTGTCTCGTACCCTCATAAGAAATCTGTATGCAAAAGGAAAAAAGAAAATAATACTAAGTATACTAATAATGCAACGTGGCTGAATCACTGCACATACAGACTGCTTGCCTGCCCCTTCTATTTTTATATTTAGTTTCGGTGCCTGTAAGGGCGCATTCGATATCGATTGAGGGGGTCATCTTTACGTCAATTGTAAATAAAGTAAGTGTAGATGTTTTCGTAAAAAAAAAAAAAAGAGTAGAAAGCGGGACGTAATGAATTGCCTAGGTTTTCATTTAGCGCCTGCGCATTCACTTGTTCTAGGCACAATGTCTCATGAGTGATGCTGTAGGTAACCTTCACTAGAGTGTCCAGCAAGAAATGTTGTCACGCGACTTAACGCAACTTTTAAAGCATTACACGAGACGAGGATGTAATGCTCTTTTTATCATGTTCATCAAACTGAGTTAAACAAAGCGGAAAAAAAGTTACGCAAGCGGCACTTTCGTCAAGGAGTACCTGCACGTGACTATCAAACATTTTACTGCAATCAACAAACTTTTCTTCAGATTTGAGAAACGCCTCATTTATGACTGTTCAACACATGGAAGGCGACCCGGAATTTAACAAACGCCTGACGCTCCTTATACCGATCATTTCTCAAGACGTCAGAGTTCAACGAGGTACGAATATTTTGTTTCCTCGTATCATATTTAGCGAACATGCGCCGTATCTGATGTGTTAATTCTTTTGTTCTAACCCAGAAGAAGACGCATACTAGATCGTTAGAGCAACATAACCTAATGAATATAAATAGAGGGTGGGTTAGTTTTGGAAAATAAATGAAAACAACATTGGGGAGATATACTAAATTGGGGACATGAGACTAACCCTCAAGATATGGAAAGTATTATGACCCTATTTGTCCCGTGTTTGTTCTTTTTTATTTTTTGTCATAGTTCATTATACATAATCTTGTGTTTCTGCGGTGTTACGAATGTATACGTTCCTTCAGAAACATAGAAGCGATTTTTAAGGGTAGCATCGAGGTTCGAAAACATTTCTACAGATATTACATGGGGTATTTTTGTTAACGTAATTTTTCATCGCGGTCTACCGTAATGCATATATGCAGATATATGCAGAGGTACACAAATTACAATCGACATTACCTTTTACTTCAAGTACAAGAATAACCATGAAGTGTTTGTTATTTTTAAACTATCACTGACTTAAAATATACATAAAAATATCTTTCGTTCTTCTCCTAATCGCAACCCAGATTACGAAGCTTAAAGTCAACGTGTTAATTGAAAAACAAATAATGGAACGAATTACTAAAGCAGACGCGACCACAACTACACTCTAAAAAAGGGGGTATCACCTTACACCCATTTGTCCCATATAATGCACCCGCAACTTCAGTTCGACATACGGCGCACTACAGTCGAACGGATGGCCCCAAATTTTGCGAGGGGCTTGATAATGGTGCGATATAACTTATTAAATAGATGAAGTACGTATTAAAGACCACAGAAATAAAACACTGAGGTTTTGCGGTAGAACCAAAAAAAACCCCGATTATATTTTTATAGTCATGGTCTTTTGGTCAATGGCCTAAAAGTGTCCATGCATTGGCCAATGCTAGACCGATGGCTGGTGGCCAGTGGCCATTGGCCAATGGCCAGAGAAAGGCCAGTCATCGCCAATGGCCGGCCATTGTCTGGTCACTGGCCAAATGATATTTCCAGGCATTAGGCAATGATTTGTCTAATCTGTGCTTTTTGGGTTGTACCACACGGCTATCAAGCCTCTTGTAAAAGTTAGTACCGTCAAATCGACGTCAGTGCTCTGTACGTCCAAGTGAAGTTTTGGGGTGCCTTATATGTGGCAAAGGGTGTAAGAATACACCCTTTGTTTTTAGAGTGTACCTAGCATAGAAATAGGGTACAAATATGATGAAGCCGCCATAAACTAAGCAACAATAAAAATATTTCAACACCTTTTTTAAATTAAACTCAAAGCTATTGAGCCTGCGTGATAATCGCAGAAAGAAACTATAATATTACTAATTGGCAGTGTTAGTCATATATTTTATTAAAATATTATGCTTTTTTGAAGGTTGTGTATGAGGAAAGATGCACCCACTCAGAAGACAAAATGTATGCCCATATATTCATTCCGCTGCTGTGACCGGGACATCATAAGGAGAATGGAAGGCTGAACGTTTGAGCTTTCTTCTCCCTGAAATCTAAATGAAAATAAAAATATACTGAGAAAACCCTGAATTGACATAATCAGCAGCCGTCTCATAAAACGGTAGCGGAAAATGTTTTCAAACTGAGCCAGATCTAGGAGTCATAGGATACTTGTCCGAACAATCACAACTTTTCAATTGTTCGCAAGCTTTGGTTGCTGTGTCTCACTTCGTCAATAACGCCGACTAAATATGCATCGGGACAATTCCGATTGAACACGAGCTCCAGTCGAACGTCGACCCAACGTTGGGATACGTGTGTCGAGCGCTGCTTCAGAACTCAAACAAACAATCTTTGTTGTGGTTGTCGCCATCGGTGTAGTTCTCAATCTAGCCACCAGGGGAAAACTGGTTGGACCTCCCTCCCAATAGTGACATACAGCTTAAGAAATGCTGGGCGTGGCCCGATTAGCCGGCAATAACGCCCGATAGCAAATCAGGAAGCAAAACGCTAGGTGCAATAAGCCACGCCACGAATTTCTTTGGCTGTCAAGGACTATACAGTTAAGCACGAGATATAAACTTACAAAATTAAAAATCATTATAATAAAGGCCGGTTCCCACATGCAGCGAAGCGCTAATGTAGCGCTACTCACGTGCCGTTAGTTCTTTATCGTCTGCCATGAGCAACAGTTTTGACGGCGCGGTACAAAGCTGGTGAACGCTCCCTCCATCGCGCGCTTAGCGCGAGGGAAGCGCTATGCTTTTAGCGCTCCGCTGCATGTGTGAACAGGCCTTTATAGGGAATTCCTATACACAAAAAATGAAATCCTCAAACTACGTGATCGTGCTTATCATGAGTTGTCTTCCGATTTTCATTCAGAAGTGGATTACATTCTCAAATAAATTGTTACAACTTACCTTCCCGTAAAAGCTGCAACACACGTTCACAAAAACAAACCAAAAACTCGCGGAAATCTGAACATGAAAATATAGTGCCATGCCATAAAAAAAAAAAACAAAAAAAAACATATGCGATGGTATTTAAGATATAAATATTGCGAATATGATTTTCAGAGGACGGTGTTTGCGGGCAGTGTGCAGTAAATGTGCTCGTTTTTCGAAACAAAAGTGAACCAATTTTTGCGTGTGTTCTCATGTTCGTCTAGTACGGTGGTTCTCAGCCACTGATCTTTCGCGGACCCCTTGTGGATCGGCGGTGGCGATGGAGGACCCCGTTCGAGGTGTAAGGAAGAGAAAGTATAGGTTAATCGTGATAAAGATTTAATAAATGAATATAACTAAGTTCTAGTGTGAAGTAGAGTTCTCCTATTGAAATATACGCAAGAAATCTCCCCCGACAATGACTGGGTGTATCAAGGGGCGGCCAGACCATAGGGCCTCTATGCTTTGAAGACCGGTGGCTTCGCTGCGTTTCCATAGGAGCTAAGCCTTTTTTTTTTTACTTTTTTCTCAGGTAAGCTCGCTCTTTGCGAATTTCATAGGAAAAAATGCACCATCTGTGGCCAACGCTATACAAAATCGGAACGCGATAGGTTAAGAAACCGAATTTTGCGGTCGATTCGAAGAGCCTGGTCTCCCCTTGATACACCCAGTAGAACGTTTCTTCTCAATCTAAGAAAAAACGTCTTTTATTGCCGGGCTTGACTGGTGAGGCTGGGCTTCGCGGACCCCTAGGATGCCATCGCGGACCCCAAATGGTCCTCGGACCCCCATTTGAGAACCCTTGGTCGATACACGAACTCAACTCTGTTACGTCACGGCGCGGTGGGGGCGCGTCGGGCGCACTTCCGGTCTGGGGCTGTGGGCAGACGTCCCTATGTGAGACGTGTATTCCGGCGTTGTTTTCAAAGGAACCAGGCAAAAACCTGCCTTCTCGTCGAAACGCTGCGACTGGGGCCGTACCAAAAGAGTCAAAAAAAGTTTGAAGGCCAGTTTTTATGTGCTCGGTTCTTCCGAAAACGTGGATATGTGCCGTGAAAAGAGAAACCCAGACGCCGTCGGACCACGATTGCTTGGGCGGGAAGCCCTTTGGGTTGAATTCACGGATATTTGTGGTCAACACATTTATTTGTTTTGTTCCAACATGAACGCCGCGAAACCGTCAAGTTGAACGGACCAGCAGCGGACTACGTTCAGTGCGTCTTCAAGTTCAAACGGCCACCTGATCTTTCAAACTGTCGTCTGCTCTTTCAAACGTTTCTGCTTGTCGTCTGCTCTTTTAGACGACACCGGCCCGTAGACCAAATGTTGGCCCGGTACTTGCGATAAGATGTAAGTGCAGGGTCAAAAGACTTAAATTTGAAGGTTGGTAAGCATTATCGATGTAAACAGTAGATACAAGGAGATGTTGATCATTGTTACCAGTGGCCATCACCGACTTGTTATGCCTTATTCACCTGGTTCGATTCTGCTTGTGATTTTCAGTATCGACGTCGACCATCTCAGCTACGGTTCACGCTTTTGCGGCCCGAGCGACGTCGCAACTGCAAATTCCGATCGAAATCTCATCTAGCGAATCAGTCTTCAGCGTACATTATGCGGCGTCCACGCGGAATGAATCGCCGCATGTCACATTTTTCACGCGAAGTTTTGCGGTGTAACGAGCCGCGGTAATTTCGCTGAGGCCAATCAAGTAGCCAGGCATTGCCAGGAAGACGTAGAATCAACAATTTGAACGAGAAAAAGGGCAGGGGGACTCGCGCCGACGCCGACAACATCGCATTTCAATGGTTTGTTTATGGGCGACGGCCAGCTTCTGGCCCACACTCCATCGCGCATGCGCGGCGCAGGTGGCGTCCGCTAGGGGTGCTCCGGTTTGTTTGTAAACATGAGCTGGTGTATACAATCAAAAGATGTGGCGTACCCACAGGTAATAAGATTGCAATAATCACACTCGGAAAAAAAAATAAACCCGGATTAGCGTAAAGATACTGGACTCGTATATATATGCGATGTGTAAGCTCGTAGAAAGAACAATTATTAGGTGTTTGGCAATGCATGATCGAATTGAGAGTTTACACTTGTTGAGACTACGTCTTCAGGTAGATGATTCCAGTTGAATATAGTGCGAGGGAAAAGGAATATTTGTAAATGTCTGTTTTCTTTGTAAGATACCTAATTTTTTCTGATATGGTCCAGTCGCTGAGAGATGAAGTGCGGTGGAAGTAAATATTTTGTTTTGTCGATTCCACGCTGGTTATCGTACATGCTGTGGAGCAGTTTTATAAGCGGGAGCATTGACGTCGATTCTGTAGAGCAGTGGTTCTCAACCATTGATGTTTCGCGAATCCCTTGTAGATAGGCGGAGATGATGGAGGACCCCGTTTAGGGTGAGGGGAACAGAAAGCCATAGATTAATCATGATAATGATTTTATAAATGAATATAACTATTTTATAGTGTGAAGTAGACTTATCTCAATGACACACACATGAGGAAACTCACCCGAAAATTGTGATGTTTCTTCTCAATGTGAAAAAAGACAACTTATATTGCTGGGCTTGACTGATGAGACAGGGGTTTGCGGACCCCTAGGATGCCATCGCGGACCCCAAAGGGTCCGCGGACCCCCATTTGAGAACCACTGGTCTAGTATTTCAACCTTGACATTTGAAATTAAAGTCAGCTGATTGACACGATGGCTGTGCGGACCCGTGAGAGTGGTGGCATGTTCTAATTTAACCGAGTTTTTTTTTTTTTAAAGTTGTAATCAAAGTCAAATTTGGGGGTTTTACGTGCCAAACCAACGACGGGCATCTGGCACGCTCCAGCGGAGGACTGAGGATTAATTTGGACCACCTGGGGATTTTCTGACGTGCAACCGAAAGCTCGGTTACACGGCGCCTCCTCCGCAATAAGCCTCCGTCAGATTGCGGGCACCTCGGCCGGGATTCGAACCCGTCACATGGGGATGCATGCCACTATAAGTTGACTTCCGCCATATTATCCTTAGAGCTGGGATTTCAGGCACAAAAGTAGTGCTGAAATTGGGACAAAGTCGGGACAGGAGGTGCCAAAACATCGGCGCACTTTCCGGGACTATGTACGGGTCTTTGTGTATTGCCGCGCGCAGGGCCGAGAAAGCAACGCTCGGTCAGGGACCTCTAGAAATTTCTCGTTTATTCTTGTTCCGGACGTGACTTCTATCATTTATTTCTACTTTTGTTGTTCTAGAAAATGCGTGTTCATTCTCGCCCCGAGCGCGCGACGATCGAGCCTTTTTCGCCGAATCTTCGAGATAGTGAAGCACTCTAGATAAGAGGCCGCCCGCGACCTTGTCGAGTCAGTTACGCCCCAGCGTTCAAATCTGCTGGCATGCTAACTTCGACGCCCGCGACGCTCTGCTTCCTTCTGTTCCCTTTTTATTTTTGGGCACAAGTTCGCCCCATTAAACGTTTAGTTTCTTCAGTTATTATCGCATCATCACTTGTCATTCGTGACATTTTGGTGGAAATGCGGGGTATTTGCATTTTATGCCCGTGAAGCGTACCCCTCCGAAGACACGCCGGCCAAGTGATATGCTCATCCCCGGAAGGCTACCCTTCGCAGAGGACCAAGGCCCGGTCAAGTCGCTGCAACTAAGGCCTACCCCCAGAATTGGGACTTTTACCCGAGAACTCGAAGACCAAGCCAACGAAGATGTCCCAGCAGAACCCGGCCGCCCCTTCCGTCGTCTACCTGCCCGTTGCTCCTCGGACACCGGCTCCCTTCCACGGCGAAAGCCACGAAGACATCGACGACTGGGTGCAACAGTACGAACGAGTGGCTCGCCATAATGGGTGGACACCAGAACAGTGCCTTCAGAATGTTTGCTTGGCCTCGGAAGCAACCGCGCGGAACTGGTACGAGAACCACGAAGCATCAATCACCTCCTGGGAGCAACTCAAGGCTGAGTTAGGAAGAACATTCACCAACCAACACCGAAGAGAACGCGCCGAAGACCTTCTTCAAGTGAGGGTTCAGGGCCTTAACAAGAGCGTCGTTAACTTCGTCGAAGATGTTCTTCGACTGAGCAGCCGCGCGGATCCTGACGCCCCAGAAGAAAATAAGCTGAAGGTCCTAATGCGGGGCGTGAAAGAAAACATCTTCGGGGGCCTAGTGCGTTGCCCGCCTACCACCGTCGAAGGTTTCATCACTGAGGCCACCAACATCGAACGTTGCCTTCAAGCACGGGCCTCACTCTACCAGAGACTTCCCGGCATCGCTGCCTTTTCGTTCTCCGGCTGCAACACCGCGGACATCCGCGAGATAATCCGGGACGTCGTCCGGGAGGAGATCAAGAAGCTTCTACCGGCCGTCGCAAGCCTAGCGTCGCCCTCAATCGCCGAGATTTTCAGGGAAGAAGTCCAGCAAGCGCTGCAGCCTGAGGTTCTCGTCAGCACTGCTCCGGAACCACCGACGCTGAGTTACACCGCAGCGGCCCGACGGCCACCGCCTCCTCCTCGCACCTATGTCGCGCCGCCCCGACGTCAGTCTCCTGCGCCGCAGCACGACAGACGCCACGTCGACCCGGTGCAGTACGCCTGCACGGAGCCCCGCGTACCCCGGAACACCGACGTGTGGCGAACGCCCGACCGACGCCCACTGTGCTATCACTGCGGGAAGCTGACCATATCTACCGCCGCTGCCCCTACCGGCAAATAGGGCTGCGTGGCTTCCATCGGAACAATCCACGTCCACGCTACGGTGAACGACTGTGGGAGATCAAAAATACCTCCGACGACCTCAGTCTCCCCCTGTAGCTCGCCGCGTGTCCTGGTCGCCGTCGCCCCGACGTCCAGCTTTGCCGATGCACCGACCCCGACGTGAAAGCCTGTCGCCCCTCGCTTCTCGCCGGGGAAACTAGGCGTGGTCACCCCTGGAGGTGGAGTTGCCGAAGACGACCGACGCCAAGATCCTCCACGAACGTCGGAGGGCCCCCACTCAAACACCACCAGAGACCGAAGCGACGCTCCTGCAACGGTGAAGAATAACCTACACGTCGTTATCGACGGTCACGGCGCGTCGGCTCTCGTCGACACTAGAGCAGACTACTCCGTCCTGAGTGGGAGGCTCTCCCAACGCCTTCGGAAAGTGACGACGCCGTGGGATGGCCCGCAGATACGGACCGCCGGTGGGCACCTCGTCACACCAGTCGGGATTTGCACTGCTTGCGTCGAGATCCACGGTGAGGTGTGCCCTGTCAAGTTCGTCGTTCTGCAAGATTGTTCGAGGGACGTTATCCTTGGAATTGACTTCCTTTGCGAGTATGGCGCCGTCATCGACCTCTGAGAAAGCCGGCTGACGCTACGAAAACCTGCTCCAGCACTGGAGGAACCCAAAGCGACGTCATCCGCGGTCCAAGTCCTCGCAAATCACGTGAACTTACCGCCGCGGTCGAGTGTTTTCGTAATCGTCGGGATCGATGTGGCTTTCTGCGGCGACGTTCTGCTCGAGGGAAGCCTCCAGTTGCTTCCAGGAAGGGGGATCGGCGTCGCAAGAGGCATCGCGGAGCTCCACGACGGACACACTGTTGCACTCGTAACAAACTTCCGACAGGAGGCTCAGCACCTTACGAAAGGCACCACCGTGGGTCACGCCGAGGAGCTCGCGGACTCAGCCGCAATCGCCGGAATAGCAGAAGACCTCTCTTCGGGGCCAGATAAGACAATGCCGCATTCGCAGTTTGACATCGATCCAGTCCTGCCTACCCCACAACGACGACGACTCAGTGACCTTCTCGCCGAAGTTCAGTGAGTGCTTCTCCACGTCGTCAAAGGTGCGCCAAACGACAATTGCGAAACATCGAATTATTACTGATGACGACGTGCTTCCTGTTCATCGGTCACCGTATCGTGTCTCTGTGAAAGCGAGAGAAGTCATTTAGAAGCAGGTTCAAGAAATGCTCGACGACGGCATTGTCCAGCCCTCAAACAGTCCGTGGGCTTCACCAGTAGCCCTGGTGAAAAAGAAAGACGGGACTCTACGGTTCTGGGTGGACTATCGTCGACTGAACGCCGTAACAAAAAAGGACGTCTACCCGCTACCACGCATCGACCACACTCTGGACCGGCTGCGCCACGCCCCATACTTTTCGTCGATGAACCTGTAGAGTGGGTACTGGCAGATCGAGGTCGACGAACGGGATCGTGAGAAGATGTGCCTTCGTCACCCCGGACGGACTGTACGAATTTAAAGTGATGCCGTTTGGACAGTCCACAGCACCGGCGACGTTCCAACGCGTAATGGACTCCGTTCTTTCCGGCTTGAAATGGCAAAGCTGCCTCGTGTATCTCGACGACGTCGTGGTATTCGCAAGCGACTTCGACGAGCACCTGAGACGTTTGCGTGCCGTGCTACAGGCTATCCAAAATGCTGGACTGACACTAAAGCCGTCAAAATGTCGGTTCGCATACGGCGAGCTAAAATTCCTGGGTCATGTCGTGAGTGCTCAGTGTGTAAGCCTTGATCCCGCAGAGACATCCGCTGTTGCCCAATTCCCGAAGCCATCAGACACGAAAGATTTCTTGGGCTGTGCGCTTACTACAGACGTTTCGTTCGCGATTTCGCTAAGATTTCTGCACTGCTCACGCATCTGACGAAGGACGACGTGAATTTCCAGTGCGGGGAAAAGCAAGAACAAGCGTTCAGCGAACTGAAGGAACGACTCCAGTCCAGCCCTATTGTCGGACACTTTGATCCATCAGCGGAAACGGAAGTTCACATGAACGCCAGCAACGACGGACTCTGCGCGGTAATCGACCAAAGACAAGACGGAGCAGAGAGGGTGATCGCTTACGCAAGCCGGGCACTGTCCAAGGCAGAAAACATTTACTCAACGACCGACAAGGAATGTCTCGCTGTCATCTGGGCGTTAACCAAGTTCCGCCCGTACCTGTACGGGATCTCGTTCTGCGTTGTCACGGACCACCACGCTCTTTGTTGGCTCGCTAACCTCAAGAACCCGTCAGGACACCTCGCTCGCTGGAGCCTTTGACTGCAAGAATTCGACGTAAACATTGTGCATTAGTCTGGCCGCAAGCATAACGACGCCGACTGTTTGTCTAGGGCTCCAGTCGAATCTCCTTCCGAAAGCACTGACGACGACGATGACGCCCGTTTTCTCGGCGCAGTTACAGATACCCACATAGAAGAACTTCGACGAGACGACCCGGAACTTCGCGCTGTGATCGACCACCTCGAAGGTCAAGGAAGTTCAGTTCCACGAGTCTTGGCCCGAGACTTGTCAAGCTTCATTCTGCGGCGAGGCATGGTCTTCAAGAAGAACTTCGGAACGAGCAACCCTGCCTGGCTGCTGGTTGTCCCGGCTAGCCTGCGAGAAGAAATCTTTCAAGCATGCCACGACGACCCGACGGCTGGACACCTTGGCTACAGCAGGACGCTTGCCCGGATTCGTGACAAGTATTACTGGCCGAGACTCCCGAAAACAGTCCATCTGTACGCACGGTCGTGCCATGAGTGCCAACGACGTAAGAGGCCTTCGACGAAGCCAGCACGACTCCTGCAGCGGATACCTTCCCCGACTACGCCCTTCCAGCAGGTCGGAATGGATTTACTTGGGCCGTTCCCAACATCGAAACAAAGAAATCGGTGGATTATCGTCGCGACCGATTATCTTACACGATACGCCGAGACGAAAGCCCTGCCATCAGGAACAGCGCTGGAAGTCGCCAAGCTTTTTGTTGAGGCCATCCTCCTTCGACACGGCGCACCTGAAGTGTTGATCGGAGATCGAGGATCATCTTTCATGGCACACCTGACTCGAGAGGTTCTTCGGCTCAGTCACACCAACCATCGACGAACCATCGCTTATCATACGCAGACCAACGGACTAACGGAGCGGCCCAACAAGACGATCGCTGACATGATCTATATGTACGTCGACGTGGAGCACAAGACGTGTGACGAGGTGTTACCGTACGTTACGTTTGTGTATAACACAGCGGTTCAAGAAACCACGGGAGTGACGCCGTTTCAACGGGTACACGGTCGGGCGGTTACCACGATGCTCGACGCCATACTGCCTCATGTGCCAATCGATGATGGCAACGACGACGCTCGACTGATCTCCCAGCGCGCGGAGGAAGCTCGTCAACTAGCAAGAATCAAGATTCAAGACCAACAGCGAGTCGACGCACGCCGGTATAACCTTCGTCGCCTGGACGTCCACTTTCAACCCGGAGACCGGGTATGGGTTTGGACAGCAATACGGCGCCGCGGTCTCAGCGAAAAGCTTCTGAAACGCTATTTCGGACCCTTCAAAATCATCCGACGCCTCGGCGATCTAAACTACGAGGTGCTTCCCGACGGAACTAGACCATCAAGACGACGCCAAGGACGACCCGAAGTAGTCCACGTCGTGCGCCTCAAGCCGCATTACGAATGATAGAACTTTGAACTCTTGTCAAACTGTGAACTGTGAACTTTGGCTCGCGATTCTGCTGTCTTTTTGTTGTAGATTTGTGTTTTCGTGTTGTGCTGCATCGGGACGATGCACTTTTAAAGGGGGGAGTGGGGGATAATGCCTCGCGCAGGGCCGAGAAAGCAATGCTCGGTCACGGGCCTCTTGAAAGTACTCGTTTATTCTTGTTCCGGATGTAAGTTTTATCATTTATTCTTACTTTTGTTGTTCTAGAAAGTGCGTGTTCATTCCGCCCTGAGCGCGCGACGCTCGAGCCTTTTTCGCCGAATCTTGGAGATAGTGACGCACTCTAGATAAGAGGCCGCCGGCGTCCTTGTCGAGTCAGTTTCGCCCCAGCGTTCGACTCTGCTGTCACGCCGACTTCGACGCCCGCGACGCTCTGCTTTCTTCTATTCCCTTTTTATTTTTGGGCACAAGTTTGCCCCATTAAACGTTTAGTTTCTTCAGTTATTATCGCCTCATCACTTGTCATTCGTGACAGTATGCGCAGAGTGTTATTATTATTAAGTTATTATTTATACCTTTTGTTATTATTGTACAACACGCGCTCTACTTTCGTGCGTTGAAGAAAATGTTCAGGAACACCTCAATTGTTTTGATTGCTTTGACTGTGAATTTTCTCTGTTAAAACTTCTTAAAGAATGATTGCTCCACTTCCACAATGATAAGAGGAAAATACCCTAGGGCTTGTTTGGCATCAAAGTCATACGCGTCATTTTGAGTTTTTCTTAAACGTACCCACTTATGTCAGGATATTTCTATAGCGACTAACGAAGTTTCTTTTTAGCAGAGCCGTCCAACAATGGCGCGCCAACATGAACGCGCGCGGAAACGGCGTCGCGTCGCCGGAAGCCATTGCAGATCAATTGGAACCCGTGCGGCTGTTTGTGGGGCAGATTCTGAGTTAAGGCGACTTGTCGGCAGCAAAATATAGGAGCGTGCGCGGCACTCTCGGTTGGTGGCGCAGTGTATCAATCGCTTTAGAAGGCACGAAGGCAGCCGGCTTGCCTGCGGTTTGAACGCCGTTGCAGCCGTTGGCGAAAGAATGCCACGCTGTCTTTTTGCCGATGACAAAAATATTACTAATGGGCGAAAGACACAATGTATACAGGCGCTTCAGTTAAGTAATTGGATACTTCATTAAAAACAGGAACAATCGGGACATAATTGAATATTCCGAGACACTCTAGTCTCTGTTCCCCTTTTGGTTGATCTGAAAGATATAAATACTTCACTTCAATTCAATTCAATGTAAAATTGGGACAGTTCGGGACAAGAAGTTTGATTGAAACCAAATGGAAATTGTTTGATATATGTGTATTGGTAGCTGACACTGTTATTGGGACACTTTACGAAATCGGGACATGTCCCGGAAATCCCAGCTCTATCCTTAGAAGTTTCGCCTGCACAAAGACCCGGAGAGGGGCTTAGCAGCTTTATTAGCTTTGCCTCCACATTACGCAACCCAAGAAAATTAAAATTATTGTACTAGCCTCTATTCTAGGGAATTGTACAGACAAAATCATCACAAAAATATGATTCATCCTCAGAAATAAATGCTATGGACAAATATTTCTTGCCCGGCGGGAACCGACACTTAACTTCAGCGCCCTTTTAACAAATCTTACCGCCGTCCGCCACAGCACCAGTGTTGTGCCAAATAGTAAACAAAAGTATTTAAGATAAAATAATAAATACCCATTCGAATATGTGTTTAGAGTAGTATTTAAGTTACTTTTACTTCTAGCTATTTTGAGAAGAGTACAAATACTTTTAGCAAGTAATTGAACTACATTCGAGGATACTTGGCAAGTAGGTTCCAAGCTGGTAATATAAGAATGAAAACTCCAAAAGGAGGTGCTTTTCTTCTGATGACTTCGCTTAAAATCACATTCTGCTGTGATATTTATGACTTTCAAGAAGCGGCTTAGCTGCTGCAATCGAAGTTTACTTTCAAATTAATCGGGATATGCAACATAATGAGTTCCGAAAAATTTTAGGAACAAAGGAGACTTACGTATTGTAGGCATGGCAACTGGCGGGTTTTAGTTTTGCGGCCGGCTGGGCTCATGTGGCATTCCGCAATAAGTTCGTAACATGCTTTGACGCGATTCGGCGGCCTTGATGGATAGTCCGGCATTGCATATCCTTAACAGCCAAAGTAGAAGTTGATCAGGCAGCCAGACGTGGTGATGAAAACGTGAGTGAACAACAAACATGCACGCGCAGAATAAACATTGGCTAGAGGACAGTAACCTCTTTCGCTGATCAACAACCAAGAGCGAGAATTCGGTTTCCCCAGCCAAGGAGGAGTAGGAGCGCCTGTACCGTCAAACTGTAAAAAAAAAAAAAAAATACATTGGGAAGATCATGAGGGAAACACAAGTAACACAAGACAATGTCAACGAAACCGCGTTTAATCCCTGGCTCCGCCTGGCGGAAAACGATATTGAAGGATTTTGAGAATGAAATAATGTGCGCATTCGGAAAAAGATAAAACGAACGCTTTTGAACGAACTTGGGATCAAAATTGTTAAGCCCCAATAGGCACACAAGGGGCTTTGGGGGAGTCCAATCTATGTCACTGCTGCTCCATAAGCCATTAGGGTCTAGCTTCCTTGGCCGAGGAAGTACTCCCCCTGAACCAGCGATTTCTGAAACTGCTTTATTGTCACCGTACCAAGCTTTGCCGTCAGAATCTTCCGCTGACGGAACCACTCTAGCATCAGACAAAATTTGTAAAATCCGGATGACGCCACCAGCACTTTGCTAGATCCAAGCGTCCCATGCCATTCAAAGACAACTACAAAAAAAGGACATGAGGACACACGAAGGCTGGCGTACAATCCCTTTGGTCTTTTGTTGGCATTCGGAGACTGCGTTTTGCTCTGGTCGTGTTCTTGTCCTGGGGTTTTTCGCTTGCCTTCAAGTCTGTAATCGTTTCAGCTTTGCCCTGGAGTCGAACGATCCCTATTTCCGTCGGCGACAAAATATATTTTAAAAATATATTTGAAATAGTGAGTACAAGATAGAGAGAAATGTAATTAAGATAGAGTAGCAAATACTCTAAATGGAATGCATTTGCAGGATATCAAAATACTGCCTAAAGTATTTGGAATACACAATCATGAGTGCAGTATTTAAGATAGATACGAGTCTGCACAGAACACACACACTTTGGAAGACATGTATAAGTTGTTCCGAATATACAACAAAATTGGCATAGCTTTTACTAGTGCTTCTAAGTTTTATTTATTCCGTTTTTTAAAAATCCATGTGAAAGAGATTGAAAACATTTCCTTGGGCTTTTCTGTTGTTAGTCTAAATCAACTACAAAGCGTTTTGAACCTTAATTTAAGCTTTATGAAACTTCTACCCTTCACCGACAGCCATTGTTCGAGCTTTCAAAACATATATTGTGTGCTCTCTTGTTTCAGTTTGGGATAATTGCGCAAGGAAAGTGTGTGTTCCGAACACAGAACACCAGGAAGTCAACTGCCGTTCGCTCTACTTCTCCTTCAATCCAAGAATAGGGAAGTGCATTCCGCAGCGGGGATTTTGTCAGCGCTCACACCAACACTTTACAACGTGGGATCAGTGCGAAACCGTCTGTGCCGAGTACGTTTCTTATCCATTCACTTAATAGATTTATGACTCCAAAAATTCAAAACTCAAAAACTGTATTTGGCAGCATAAGAACGATATTAATGTTGTCGTGGGAAATATACTAGTCAGCAAAGCTACAAAACGTAGAAACAACTAGTCAAAGTTCGTTAGGAAATAAGTAATTGACTCAACAGGTGGTTCAACGTAATGACGAGTTTAATAATAAATGTTGCAGGAAGATCTATGCCCCCACCATAGTGTTTTTAGATCCATAAGCGCAGGCGCAGATTAGGCTCATCTGTACCTACCGGTTAATGTTTTCATTCGCTGACGAAGGTCATTAATGCAATTAGAACTGCTGCGTCAGGTGTTTTTTTATAATTCATATTTGCTACTTGCTGCTATCAACATTAAAAGTTTTTTTTTAATTGCATTTTTAAGCTATCTATCTTATCAGGCTGAGTGGGCTTCCGTGGTGTCATGAAGTAGTCATTGTCTCGGAGATCACTTTGTCGTCAGCTGAGTAGTATGAAAAGTTTGAGCGAGTATTACCTTACAACTTGCGATCTTACGAACACATAATGTTTGCATTGAGCAAGATGTAAGCATTGTCAACATTTGCGGACCTCATTTCTCAATATA
This sequence comes from Ixodes persulcatus, assembly GCA_013358835.2. Classification (NCBI taxonomy): domain Eukaryota; kingdom Metazoa; phylum Arthropoda; class Arachnida; order Ixodida; family Ixodidae; genus Ixodes; species Ixodes persulcatus. Next base: position 403,088 of record JABSTQ010009494.1, on the reverse strand, counting down.
ATGAAGACGTATTTCGTCGAAGCAGGTATAAACACTGTGTAACTGATATTTTTTTTAGAAGTTTTTTTCGTACGCTTAAAAATTTTATAAAAAACGACTGCCGAAAATATTGGTATTATCTACATGATCAAAAAAGGCTTGTTGATCACATCAAGGTAGATGATGTATAAGTTTCAGATTCGAGCGAAATTGCTCCACACTTCAATGCTTACTTTAAATAGGGTTTCTCTCGCCGGGGCATGCCTAGGTTTGCTGGAGAAATGTCTTGTTTTCCTGCAGATTTTAAATCTTCCGAGGGAGTGTTTTATTGGCTAATATATTTATAAATGATATCTTCCTGCGCTTTTGACAGGATTCCTAACGCAATTTTACATTGATATGCTGAAATGCTAGCGCGTTTTTTAACCGTAATGTTTCGTGTTTATTTTTTACCAAGTACTCTACCAGATGATTGGCATTAGGAACGGGTTGTACCGGTGTTTAAAAAAGGTGACCAAATGTCAATATGTAACCACCGGCCCATTTCTGTAACACCCACATCTTGCAAACTTTTGGAACACATAATTACGAACGAAATTACCAAGTTTCTGAATACTAATAATTTACTAACGTCCAATTAGCACGGAATTAGAAAATAATTCTTTCCGTTGCTCAGCTTGTTTCCACGATTCACGAATTTGGATTCAAAATTGACAGAAGAGGCCAGGTTGATGCAATTTTTCAATTTTAGTAAGGCTTTTGACTTGGTGCCCCTCAGCCAACCAATAACTTAATTATAAAACGTTGGTGTTGATTCCTCGATCGGAAAATGGGTATAATTCTACTTGCACAACCGAAAACAATTTCTGGAGATGAATTAGAGCTGTTCGAAGATAAGCGATGTGACTTCTGGGGCACCGTAAGGAAGTGTTCGTTTTTCTTTGTTATATTTAATTTATAATATTGATATCGTGACTGTTATGAATCTCTGTGTAAATATTCACCAATGTGCTGACAACTGTGTATTGATAAAAAGAAATATCATCTACGGGTGATCAATTACTGCTCATCTCAAGCCTAAGCAATGTACAGCTTGTGCGATACTCGGGATTTGAGGTTAAATCATAAAAAAAGAACTGTTTGCCTCCCAATCACAGCCAAGAAACAGGAATTTCAGTTTTAATACAATTTAAAGAGCTTTACCCGTCACTCTGGTCGAAGAATATAAGTACCTCGGTTTAACAATGACTAAAATTTGAAATGTCTAAGCACATAAACAATATTTCTTCGGCAGCTTTCAGACAACTGGTTTTTGAAAGGCACACATTAAAACGTGCTCTTAAACTTATTAAATTGTTGGCGAGCAACTTTCTTGTTAGACCAAAAATGAAATATGGTAGCATTGTATGGGACCCTTATATAAAGCATAATTCTGCCCTGTTATGAAGGTGCAAAGGTAAGTGGTTAAGTTATTTGTGGAAACTTTTATAGAACAGATTCACCCTCTGGCACGATGAAGACCAATTATACAGAAACTCTGGAGCTCCGTCGTAGCGAACCCGCCTTAAATTTTTGCATTCACTCTATAATCCGAAGCTAGCTTTTAATCCACATACCTTGTTTAAAGCAGTTTCAACACGCCTTGCTCATCACCATCACCATTATTTTGTGGTGTGTGTATGTTTATACAGCTTCAACTTAGTTTGCTTCAAAGGGTGAATTGTCTCTCAGATCTAGATGAGAAATTTAGCCAGTGCAGTACGACCTTTAGCCTAGGGCCTTTTAGGTGCATCACGCAGTAATGAGACATGATCGGACGCCGGTACGACGCTCATTCAGATCGAAGCAAACAGGGGTGGGGATTGAACCACAGCAGCATTCCCTAACGCCATTTTACGCAAATATTAATCTGTTTAAGTGTTTCTTTTTTCCTCGTACAGATGCCGATTGTAATTGTTTTCTTGAGTCGTCATTTCTTCTACATGTTTCAGCGAAGCGTTTCATAATTTATTTTCGGAAGATTAGTTTGTGCCTGTCCAAATGATTACTCGTGATTTCATGTCAAGTTTGTTCTTTCTATTATCAGCTTAAACTGTGGACTTTCCTAGTGTGTTTCTTTATTTCCATGTTTTTACCGTCCCTCCCTTAGGCACTTCAGCAGCAATCTGCCTGTTTTTATATGTGCTCGGGAACCTCGTCTGACTATTTTTTCCCCACATGTGAGATTTTCTTTATTTTGTTCGTGATTTGCAAGGTCATTGGCATTGTTTTTTTTCCTGCCTGCTAAAACCACGTCTGATTTGTAGTATTTCATAAATAAATAAATATGACAGTAGGATATCTTGAGGTAGTCTAAAATAATATTCAGTGCTTCGCTGGGGCATGACGGATGTCTTTAGTTAGCTTGGCAAGGAAAGCCCTAAAGTTTTATTTACCTAGAGCTAAAACTTAGCTTACCTTTCCTTAAACGCTTATATAACTTTGTGCAATGAGCAATCCTGACAAGATAAACGAGGGTGCACCGCAGCGAAATAAATGATAATAAAACGAGACGTTTACAGCACCCTCTAACGCCCAATGGGAGCGCAGCTCTTGAGGAGCCGGAGGGAAGGGTACTCAGAGAAGGGTACCTGTCCTTCCTCCTCCTCACCTCCTCATCCTCCCTGCTACTTCTCCTCCCCTTCTTCCTCCTCCTCTTCCTCCTCCCCTCCTCCTCCTTCACCTCCTCCTCCCCTCCTCCTTCAAGCTCCTCCCCTCCTCTCCTCCTCCTCCCTCCTCTCTCTTCTCCTCCTCCCCCTCCTCCCCGCTTCCTCCCCTCCTCCCCCTCCTCACACTCCTCCTCCCCTGCCCCTCCCCCTCCTTCCCTTCCTTCCCCCTCGTCCTCCTCCCCATCCCCTCCTCCTCTCTCTCCTCCTCCCCTCCCTCTCGTCCTCCTCTCCCTCCTCCTCCTCCCCGCGCGGTGAATTATGGGACATTTCCCATAATGCACCGCGCGGTTACGTTGACGGTGACGCCGTTGGCGACGCGGACGCCGCTCAAGCCGGAAACGGGCGCCTAAGAGCTGCGCTCTAAAAACTTTCAGCCTTTCCACTCTGGTGAAGAGGGAAGACCAGCGGAGCTGTACTACGGTGGGACGACCTCAAGGATGACTTCTTAGACGACCTCAAGGAGGACACCTAGAGGACGACGTCTAAGACGACCTCAAGAACGACTTCTAGGATGACCTTGAGAATGACGCCTAGAGGACGACGCCTAGGACGACCGCAGGGACGACGTTCAGCCTTTGCACTCTGGTGAAAACCAAAGTGGAAAGGCTGGCAAAGGTTGCCGCCACCTATGAGCAACGGTGGCAACCAGACAACCCCCAAGCCGGTTGTGCGACCTCAAGGACGACGCCTAGGGCGACTCAGGGACGACCTCAAGGACGACCTCGAAGACGACGTCTAGGACAACCTCAAGGACGACTTCTAGGATGACCTTGAGGACAGCATTTAGGACAACCTCAAGATCGACTTCTAGACGACCTCGAGGACGATTTTGAGGACGACGTCTAGGGCGACCGCAAGGATGACTTCTAGGACGACCTTGAGGACAACCTCTCGGACGACCTCAAGACGACCTATAGGACGACCTTAAGGACGACGTCTAGGAAGACCTCAAGGACGACTTCTAGAACGATTTTGAGGACGACGCCTAGAGGACGTCATCCTCTAGGCATCGTCCTCGAGGACGAGATCTAGGACGACGCCTAGAGAAATTCAGCCTTTGCACTCTGGTGAAAACCAAAGTGAAAAGGCTTGAAAGGTTGCCGCCATCTATGAGCAACGGTGGCAACCAGACAACCCCCAAGCCGGTTGTCTGGTTGCCGTCGTTGCTCATAGATGGCGGTAGCTGACCAAAGTTATGTCGGTGACCTTGAGCTTTTAGAAAGCATGTTTTTGCGTAAAAACAAACGGAAAAGACTCTTTTTGTATGCAATTTATTGGAGTTTAGTACAAAATGAAGGGTGCGTGGTGTTTTTAAAATCTTTAGTTGGCAAGGTTTTGCGGCACAATTGATATTGTTTTTATACAACCATGCCTCAGCGGTGCTTTCAGGTAGCGCGTCCCGACCTAGGTGCATTTTAACTTCGGCAATAAGACGCGGCGCGTCCGCTGGGGAGGCGGGGGTGGCACCCCTGTAACCTCTTCCACTGTATCTGTTTCGGCGCCGAAATAGCCGATTAAAGTCACAATAGCAGTAACGTGCGGTTCCTCGAGTGGCCACTGCGGGAGGAATAGCGGCGTTGTGTTCGCTATTAGCTCGGTTCGCGAGGACAGATCGGGGCCACTTTTTCAAAGCGGTCTCTATGGCAGTTTCCTAACTGAGTGGTTTAGTAACGTTGGTCTGCACGAACGTCGACCGTCACCTGCATTGACTGGTTAAGTTCAGTTTTATTTTATTTCCAACTGGTGTTCCATAAGCGGCAGTTAACGAGCAAACAACTGAATCAGTTCGTGGTGTGGCATGCCGAGCTCGGAAGCTTTAAAAGGGTTTAAGCGCAAGGTCTTCTCGGAGTTCGATTTACGGCCATCTTCCAAGTCGGGGATCTGGACGTGGGCTGGGCGGTTTTGCAAAAGAAAGTAGCGTAAAGTACAAAACGCAAGTCTTTCACATCATCGTCGATGCGAAAAACGCACGTCTCCGCCATCGTTGGTGTCTTCGAGGCAGATCCCCACTTGTCTTTGCGAAGAGCCGCACGTTTTTTCCGGTGTATCCAAGCACACCGTGCGCAAAGCTATGCTGCGAGATGCGCCCGTACAAGCTTGGCCTGGTTCATGAGTTCTTGCCCGCTGACTACAAGATGCGACTAGACTTTTGACGGGACGGGCTCCTCAGGATTGCACAAGATTCATCACAATTGCAGTTTTTGCTGTTTAGTGATGAGGCGACATTTCACCTGGACGGGCAGGTGAGGACCCAGAAATGCGGCTATTGGAGTTCGACGAATCCACCCTAGATGCTTGAGAGTGCTTTGCAGTCACCCAAAGTAACAGTCTCGTGCGGAACCAGGAGTTAGGGCGTCATTGGCCCCTTTTTCTCTGATGGCAACGTGTCTGGAGACATCTACCTGCAGCTAATGCAGGGATGTGTTTTTTCCCGAGTTAGGAGCACTGCAAATGCAGCAGAATGTATGCGTTTTTATGCAAGATGAGGCGCCACCCCACAGGGCGACAAGTATAAGGCACTGATTGGACACCTCCTTCCCAAGACACTGGATGGGCTGATAATCGCCGAACATGCTGTGGCCGGCCCGATCGCGAGACCTCACAATATGCGACTTTTTCGTTTGGGGGTTTGTGAAATCCCAGGTGTACAAGGGCGGCATCTCCACATTCGACGCCTTAAAGCAGTGCATCGAGGTAGCGTTCGCTCTTATCACGGACGAGATGTGAGCTACGGCATTCGGAGAGTACGAGACCAGGCTTGGCCTCTGCACTTGGCACCTAGGAGGCCACGTCGAAGCCCTGTTTCACACTGAAGTAGAGCCGTAGGGCCCTGCCTAGAGCTGATCTGGCAGCAGTCTTCGAAACGAACTTGCACCTTCCCGTCAAGTGTACGGTTTATTTATGTTAATACGGAGCGCAGGTTCGTCTGCTTCTTTTGCAGGGGTTGTGGTGACGTCTGAACACCGTAGCTCTGATTGGTATTGAACGATGAATAGTGGGTAAACGTCAAGACAGCTTGCTTCGAGGTCTACACGTTATCCTTCATCCAGAGCCAATCAGAGCTCGGCGTCTTTCTGACATCACCGCAACTCTTGCGCAAGAAGCAGACGATTTCCTCTCCGCATACCCTGACAAAGGACCTTTTCAGGGCTGCCAAATGCTCTCGTCACGTAGTTTGGCCACTCTTGTCGTGGATGCTTACCCGTGTCTCTGAATCCCCACGCAAAGAGGGTTCTTTGTATGTGCCCTCTTTTCTCCTCAGACATCACTCCCTTTGTTACCTTGATCTCATGCAGTACGGTGTAGCACACTATGTTCAACTCGTAAATCAGTGAATGGCTCGCATCACAACAGCGAAAATGCCAAGCCAGCTGTTGAAGCAACAAAACATATTTATTCGGAACAAAGAAAGGCAATATACAAATACACAGTTTAGCGGTCCTAAGCTTGCTTAAATACAGCCAACAACACCCTAGAATTTACCATTTTCTTGAACCACCTGAGACTGGATGGAGAACTAGAATAACCAAAAGTGGAAGGGACAGAAACAGAAAGACAATAGGCGTCGTCTATTGAACGACGGCTTCTGTCTTTCTGTTCCTGTCCCTTCCACTTTTGGTTCTTCTAGTTCTCCACCCAGTCTCAGGTGGTTCAAGAAAATGGTTAATATACACCAGCGCGCTTGCGCGATCACAGTCTTATCGTTAACCTGGAATTGTACCCAAACCGAGACGTGAGAAACAGTGCGACGGTACTGTGCCGCAAACTGCCAGACCGAAACCAAAACAAACCAAAAACCCTTGGGCGATGGAGGCACCCTCTGTGAGATGAGGTCACAAAGAGCGGAATTTCTTCTGCTGCTTCTCACGGACGGCGTCCTCTCATACACGAAAACAGTTTTTCACTTGTAACTTTTTGTTCCGGTAATGGAAAGTGTTGACTCTTTGGCATCTTGCTCGAGCGGCTGGGGATACGTTCTGACGAAGGTTGAGCTCTCCGCGATGTCTAGTTTATTTTTCTGTGAGAAACACAGTGTTTGGTTTTCTTGCTGACTCCCAGCACATCATTATCTATTATGAAGACCTTATTACAAACTTCCGCCTTCCGAACTGATTCTAGAGACGTCTTGTTTGTCATATGTGTTACTGGTCAATGAAAATTTCTTATTGTATAGTTACATATCGGCCTTAGACATTATTCTCGGGTAATGTGTTGAATAAATGACACGCATTTCATAAGGGGCCCAATCATTACTCTTGTTCAAGTAATGTTCGGTACTCTATGAAGTGTGTAAAACCACCGCTCCTCGGTCCAGTTGGTTTTGTTGGCAGTAGCTAACACGCACAGTAGAAACTGCCGACGTTGAGTTCCTTCGACCAGCAGTCTATTACGCGCAAGCTACCAAAAATTGACTGGGCGAACTGCTCCTGACTGTTCAATATTTTACTTTCAGTGACTCAAATTAGGAGATTAACGTACATGTTAACCTTTTATGTGATGATGTGTCATGCTTTCTTCAAGTTCGCTACTCCACATCAAAATACCAATCATGCAATGAGAGGCCGTTCTCAACGAATTGAAGCGTGCGGGTGAGATTTAAAAGAAAAGGGCAGATTGATACTTTAGACCCATGTTGCGGATAAAAAAACAGGACGCGGGATGGCCAAAAAAACGTGCTTTTCGTGTAAGGCTCGTCAAATTATGAGGCGCTGGAGAAATTCAGCCTTCTGCGTTAAGTCCTTATTTCGAACTCTTTTTGTTCGCCTTCCGCCCATTGAAAAGCATGCGGGAAGGGCCTTAGAACGCACCTGGTATCGCTGCGCCGCAGCGTTCTTCCGCACGTCTGCTTTCCTCGCCGTCACCTTGGCAACGAACGCCGAATGAATGGAAGCACGCACGATACCGCCGCGTGAAGCCAGCAACAGCTGACGCCATTTTACGAACGCCGTCTGCTAGCCAAAGCCGAACGCGGTATGTCAGATCAACCGCCTCCACCGGTGCTCGATCGCCGACGGCGATCGAGCACCGTCGGAAGAACGCTGCGTGCGGAAGAACGCTGCGGCGCAGCGATACCAGGTGCGTTCTAAGGCCCTTCCCGCATGCTTTTCAATGGGCGGAAGGCGAACAAAAAGAGTTCGAAATAAGGACTTAACGCAGAAGGCTGAATTTCTCCAGCGCCTCATAATTTGACGAGCCTTACACGAAAAGCACGTTTTTTTGGCCATCCCGCGTCCTGTTTTTTTTATCCGCAACATGGGTCTAAAGTATCAATCTGCCAAGAAAAGCGACATAAGGGACGAAGACAGGACAATATAGATATTTTGTCTTATCTTCGTCCTTAATATCACTTTCTATTTAACCCAGAGGCCATTTTGCTCATAAATATTACCCTAACAGTTTAGCGAGATATACTGCAAGATTGGTCCTCCGATGCCCTACATAATTTGTCGTATGGATGTCGAAAAAACAATTAAGCAAGCCTTCTGTTTGAATTAATCAAGCGCCACATTCCGTCTGCGTTGTCATGTCTCTGTTAGTGAAAACAACAATAACAGCATCCCCCCACGTTTCTTTTTGCTATAGTCTCCCAGCTGCGCAACTCTCACCTTCGCGTGCGGTCAACCGAGCGGATGACTTTCACTCTTGTCCCGACCCCGCCTGCGAGGTCACCGCCAGTCTTGCGTGTACTTTCTGCACATGACCGCGACGCCCCCTTGCGTGAAGGGCCTCCCTGGGTGAATCCACTCCCCGTTTCGGTTGATGGGAAGGTTGCATCAGAGTGGAATTTCGTGCTACTAATGGTCACGGTATTCTGATTTCGCAAGAATAAATTTTGTTTCTCGCCCTTTCTACGGATTGTGCTAAGGAGGTGCTTGGTCAAGTGGTATAAGGGTCGCTGTACGAACAAGCCAGAAGGAAAGTGCTAGCGTTCCGTTTAGTTTTTAGCTAGACACTATGTAATATTGTTGCGTAGAAGTTGCCTTGCATGTCCGGGTGGCATTCACGTGTAGCTTTACGCTTTGTGTGCGTATATGAAAGGCATATTCGGACAGTGCTCTTTCTGCGTGTCAGATGTTTATGACTTCCCTCATTGAGAGTCCTATACTTGTAGACTACATGTTAGAGGACCAAAACCTATTAACAAATAATAAAAAACGTGAATTTTTAAAATAAATCTGTGGCATATACTTTATGTTGCAAGAAGCTTCGTAAATGGACTTGGTAAATGTAGCGCTACAAACCGCCTCATTTGTTGAAAACGTGTAATGATCCACTCTTCGAATGAATTGTACGTGGCGGACGCGGCGGACGCAAGAATTTGCCGAGTTAAGAAAATGTATTGTTTCTTCGCGAAAAAGACACAATTATCCTTATCCTAGATACCCACTGCACCCCCGTCCATTAATATTTAAACGAAGCAAAGATAAAACTAAACAGTTATGCCTGCTTTAGTTTAGGTTCCTTTCTTTGGTTCTTAAAATTCATGGCGTTCATATTAGTTGGGTAGGAATGAGACTATTATTCAAGAACATCGTTAAAACTCTTTAGTTTAATAGACCACTTTTACGAAGCAAAAAGCGTGAATAAGGGTGACCTTAAGAACTATAATAAACTGTCAAATCCAACATTGTCTTCAATTAGAATTGGATTCTGTATTCTAATCGTGTTTGGTTTGTCTATTTGCTTCTTCTAGGACCACAGGTAGAGCTATCGGGGATGTTTCAAAATCACAAAAACAGCATGGGTGGCTTAAAATTGTTCTGCTGGCATCAAGCTCCAACGACGACGGAAAGATGCAAGAAATCTTCAACAAAACGTTTGAATTCCCTTCGAAGAATATCTCTTTGCCTTCTGGGTACAACATATTCCCCATTCTTTATGATATGCCAAGTATTCTTTATACTACCTGAGAATAAACTGTAACTTGGCTTCCTTAAGCTCCTCTTTGATTATTGGCTTTAATAAAATATTACGGAGTATTTAGTTTATCATCTTACAAAGCTTGCCCCAACTGCGTATATTGCATTTCTGTCTCAGTGCTTGGTATAAAAATATTTGTTATAAAATTATACGATACAATCTAGAATTCGTTATATAAGTGACAAAATGTTTGTTTCGAAGATTTATATTTGCGACTGTTCTCACACTCTATAATAATCCGGTGGGTCCACCTACCCGAAAAACCACTCGGAAGAGCCGATCGCTGATATCTACAGTTAGATCTTCGGCAAATGACAAAAAAATTAGATATAGCAAAATCAAACTTGACGTGTGACAACGGGCTTGACGTTATAACGTGAACCCTCCTGCTCAATGCCACAACGCGGCCCATCTTGTTTTAGTTCTACACATAAATTCAGCCAAACTATTCGCCGTATTCCCTCCGTAGATTGGAGCTACTGGATGGCCAAAATGTTTTTCGATAAAGTAAAAGCACTGGCTTTTTTTTAGAGCGTGAAATTTGTTTTTTTAATATTGGAATGTATAATAGTAATAATATAATAAATTTCTTAATATATATTTAATTTACATTTTATGTGCAAAGACAACATATTTTATTTTATATTACACCGTTCGCCAGTTAAGAACGAAATATTCGGTGAAATCTTAGTCAAGTGTGAGCTATTGAAGTTGAGATAGAATATCGCGGCCGAATGTTTCACGGGGTCGAATAGTGCGTCATGATGACAACGATTATGTAAATAGTTCCTGGTTTCTTAGCTGTGGCTTTTGAATAGTCACTTTTATTTTGCTTCATCAAGTGCTTTCAAGTTTAAAACTGTCCACATCTCATTGACTCGGTGTGCTCGGATAGCTCCCAAAAAACACTGTTTACATTTCTTTTCTTGTGGTAAACCCTAAGAAACAAAATTATACTACCTTCGTGTAATCATTTGAATAATAAAACTAGGCGACATAAATGTCGTAAATGTGCTTAAGAAAACGTATTCAAATTAAGTTGGAATGATCACTTTTGAGGAATACTTGTTAATACTACCAAAACACGCACAACTAAAATATGTTCCCAGTTATAAAAGAAGGTAAGCTTTTATTTTAATTTCATGTACTATTAATACTCTCGCGCAGATGTAGCTGATTTTTAACACGAGGCAAAATTCTGCGTGAATAATTTGGGCATCCCTTTGCATAACTTAAAGTTTTACAAACGATTCTTTTATCAAGAACTATGTTGTGACAAATACATTCGCGCGTTATACTGGTGTAACATAAAAACGAGGAACGTGTCAACAAAATTTCACTCAAAAGCAGCAGATTTGTGTTCGTTAGAAGGGTTTCGCCAAACAAAGCCTTCTTTAAGGAAAAACTAGTGAAGTCGCAAGTACTCGGAAGTGAGGCTCTATCACTATTCCGTAAAAAGGGATCCCCCCGTCCCCCCCCGCAACTCATTTTTATCCTTGAGTTCTATTACGCTACATTTTAAAGACAAATTGAAACGAATTTCACGTTTAAATCATTTGCAGTTTTTATTTATTATACTGTTTATCTTGAACCAGGCGAAAAAAAAACAAAAAAAACCTTCCGAGATAATGCGATTCCGCGGCGTGATCGCAAAGGGGAGGTCGTCTATTTCCCGATCTGGTGCCACCCGTGCGGTAGTGGAAATCACTAGGCAGCACGGGGCAATTTTTAAGTGAGCAAGTTGCGCAATTGTCCGCTTAATTTAAAGTAAAGTTTAAATATACTGTCCTTTAAGCAGGAATAAATTCAATTTTGTTTGTATTATCACTAATTATGTATTATGTTTTTGTGGTGCCATCAATCCTAGGTCGTCAAAATCCCTTCTCCTTTGCTGTCGTTCCCGTTGTAAACCGAGGTTTCTTCGACGAAGGGATAAGAGGCCAGCACTGGCGTTTTCTTATTTGTCCTGACTTCGATAACCGCCGCGACCTTCGATGATGTCGATCGGTTGCGGTGTTCTCCTCTGTCCGTAACATAACTTGAAATGTCGACAATTACGGAGGGGAGCGCTGGGGCGCTGAGGACACAACCAAACCTGAAACTTCGTGCCTGTTTTGATTACTTCACTGCGCACGTGACTTCGAAAGCAGTGTAAAGGTTCGTTCACGCACTTGCGACGGCGTAACACCGAGTGCGTTATGACCTTTTGTGATTTCTTACGACGAAAGAGCACACTGGCGTTATCTATAGGGTAGCAGTGGAATACCTACGATTTCATTACATTTTCTAATGGCTTGCGCATTATTCTTTCACTAGTGATTCGGAAAACATTTGACAATGGTAGAAGCGATAATTTATCATAGATAGCACGTCAACTTAATATCCGAAACGTTTAAAAACCTTCGCCCTGGTGAAATACAGTTCCAGAGTTGCCTTACAACAGCAGTGCCAGCGTGTTCTCACGTCGTAAGATATCCCAAGATGTCGTAGTGAACTCGGTCATATGCTATCGCAAATGTGTCAACCAGCATGACAGGTTAAATGATACCACGAATTTCAACTTATTTTGTTATCTTACGACTAAATGACGCATTTGTAATTGTGTAAGCGACACCTTCAACAATTATTAAGCTGAGTGCCGCAAATTTATGCACTGCCCCATTAAGCTCTTGCTTCTCAAACCTCCCTCGACTATTAAAACGCAGACTGAAAGGAGTGCTTTTAAGGATTTTTTTTGTGTAAATGCAAAATGGCCGCTAAACCAGTCGTCTTATCACAAAAAAAGTTATTTCGTTTGTCATGCACTGTTGCTTCCAAAGTGCAACAAAAATGAATGGACGTTTACTAACATCTTCTAGCCAACGCCAGTGACAAACACATTTATATAAAATATTTTATATTGAAGTTTATTCAATTTACCTAGCGTTTTCTATACATATTTATTATGCCCCACAAAATACAATTTTAGATACGTTTAGAGGTGAATGCTCCGGGTGGTATGGCCTGAAAAATAAAAATAATTGTTTTAGCTATTTTTGTCAATCTCGCTATCACATTTCTGGTAACAACATATTGGTATATGCAAATATGGCAATACAACGTCAACAAGTCTATGGAAACACTACCCCGCTATAAATGTATCTGGGGGACAGTGCGTCATGTGGGGAGCATTGGGAAGGCCCACTTAAACAAGCCGTCCTACACTGACAGTCACAGTCACGCATGATCAAGCGTCATCTTGATCACGTTCAGTAGAGCTGCGTAAGGATATTTACAGTTCTAAAAATTAATGTTTTCTAACCTGGCGGAAGTTCGTCAAAATGTCCACCTTTAGATTTTCTTCTTAGTAATTCAAATACTATCGGAAAATGTCGGGTCACCCGCTCATCAGTTCGGGCCAGGACCGATATTGAGCTTTATGCTAACCTTATAATTATTGCCAAAATATTGATATAAATACACAAGATTAAAAAATTTAAAATACCATCAAGCAAACTACTATCAACTGGACAAGCTCATTTGATGCGGCTTCCTTCCCTCCATGAACGGTTTTGGGTTGTTTTTATCGGGTTATGTGGATCTCAACGTCTGATATTTTTGTGAATTGCGAAGCCCATCCACCCTTAACATACACACAGCCTCGCAAATTGTTTAGCAAAACTCTCCTAAAAAAACAAACAAAAAACTGAAGGTAATGATTTTCTATCGTAAAATTGGGGGTTCTCTTATTCAAGGAGAGCTCTCATTTCAAGTTTTTCCGGCTTTCCTCAAGTTTAATTAAAACAGATTCTGGAGTCTACTTTCGGCGTTCATCGGTGTATAATGCGAACTCAAAATCCTGGTTATAGCATCAGTGTTAGTCGATGCACCAACCTTTCATAAGCATGGATGCTCATCCTTTAGCGCCCTTAGCCGCCGTAGTGGTGGTGTTTGTGGTAAGCTCCATGGTGCCGAGCGTGATGGTGGTGGTGGTGTGCCGCATGATGATGGTGTCCGTACGCCCCACCGTGATGGTGTCCGTACGCGGCAGCATGGTGGTGGTGGCCATATGGAACGTACGGACGGTGGTGGTGGTGATGATGGTGGTGGTGGTGATGGCCAGTGGCCCCCATAGGCTCCGTAGCCTCGGTGGTGTCCCGCAATGACTGCGGTCACAAGGGCTATTATGATAGCCACGACAACCTGTAGAAAAAAACAAAGTACGCGCTCCAAATCTCTAAAATTTACTGATTTAATTGTTTGCGATAATGATGACGAAGATTTTAATTGTAACGAATCGCTGATTTTTGCCAAACAAAATGTTACGAAGTATAATCTATTTGGGAACATATTATCCAAGTTTAGGAGGTTATGCCGTTGGTGGAATTATTCGTTACAGAAATAATAAACACCGGGACGGACACGACGACACAAATGTGTGGTCGTGTTCGTAGATGAAAGTTTTCTTTCAGTAAATGTCTGTTGTTATAAACAATATTTACCTGAATAAAGAGGTTTTTGGACAATGACTAATACGCACCCATCTTATTCCTTCGTGATGTGAAATGTTTACATGAAACGTTCAGCATCTTTTCTGCAAAGCACTCTGTATATGACTTAGTGTACCGATTTCCTTGGGCGCTTTGAAGTGGTCTATGTTTATGCTACGGCAACGAGAGAACTGACTACAAATCGGCGCACTTTAGCATGAATCTTGGTCAACAAAAAATTTAGACAGCCACCGTGATTGTGGTGACTCGCTTTGAAGCTTCCAGAAATTACGCCCGGCACGTGATACGGACTGTAACTGAATCTCTGGAGTGTGTTCACGCCGCATTGAGGAATCCGTTGCTCTACGATGATTGCAACTGTGATATGAAAATTAGTACGTGCAAGGCTAATAACTCACGAGAACTCTCATGATGAACTGTCTTGGCTGATGTGCTGTGAAGTGTCAAAGCTCCTTGCAGCGAGACGAGCTGCTTATATAAGCTTCCCTAAACAGAGAGAGGGAGCGCCGTTCCACTCTCCAGCGCAGGGTGTCCCCCCGCTCAACTAGCGAGCCATTCAGGCGGGCCCGGAAAGTTTCTTCCGGAACGCTGAATGGTCCCCCGCACAACACGGAACGCAGTTGCTACGGTGTGCTGGAATAGAGAAGGCGGTTTGGAGAGCCGAATCATTGAAGTTTCTGATAGAAAGATTGTGGACCGCATGCGCTTAGAACCCTTCCAGTATTCGCCTTCTGCCAACACCTCCTGGAAAACATGTCCGTACAGCTGATTTTTTTAAAGTCACCTAAAGAGGCAAACGCGGGTAGGACTTGGACGCGAGTACTACGTCAGTGTTCGGCTGAGGCTCGGCCCCAATCAGTGACGACACGAGTCTCAACTGACCGCTAGCCCAGCACTCGTGTCTAATCCGGGCCCTGCGTTTGCCGCTTCGAATGACAAAAAAAAAAAAACAAGAAAAAAAAAAGAAACAACGAAATAAAATTATCCAACCAACAAACGAACAAACAGCCTTCCAGGCTTCTTATCCAAATGAAGTCGCTTCTGCGCGCTTTCACCTTTGTCGACTGGGCTGCGGTGACGTGTTCTGAACCTGCGTAGTAGTTCTCGTCCGCGGAATTTCAAACGCCACACATGCGTGCACAGCTGAATGGCTGGAAATTGTTTGCCTGCTTGATAACCGCCGAAAAGATTTGCCAACTCTTCATTGTAGATACTTCCCGGACAGTCCCGGGCGAGCCAATCACGGCGGTCATCCTCGGTGAGTAACGACATCACTCAGCACATTTATAACTATTTGGATAAAGTATTTAGGTATGACATTTAGCTTTGGGGCAGCATCGTAAAAACCAAATATTTTTTTCGTTCATTTTATTTTTTGTTGACGAAGTTTAGTTTGCACTTATCGGCAACCTCGAGCTATTGACAGAAGGATATACTTACGCGTTCAAAGTTGAGAGGGTGATCGGAGTCTCTTCATTCGCTGCAAACTTTCCAAAAATTCATTGTCCGCATGTTTCTTGGAGAATAATATGAATGCTCGCAGCGAGCGCTGTTCTTACTCTAATAATACGTATTGTTGTATCGCGAAACGAAATAATCTAGCAGTACCTTACGGCAACTGAAAATCGGTCATGAGTGCAATATGTTGATGCTTACAATTCGTATTAGCGATTTTTAGAATAGCGTACGCCTATAGATTGCGTGCGCAACTCGCTGGTATTTGTAATTCTAACAATATTACGGGACCCCTAAGTTTTGCTTATAACTTTTTTCAAATAAAAACAAATACTTCGTTATTTTATAGGATTAAGCAGTTTTTGACGTAGTGCCGGTGTGAGGAAAACCCCTCTCTTAGCCAAAGGCAAGTAGAAAAAAATATTACAAAAAAAAACAAAAAACTGAAGGCTGTTAGACGCATAATCAGCTTTTATACTTTGTTTCAACTTCCGTTTAGACGCAGCTGACGCTACAAGCTGATCGGACGAATCAAACTGTGTCAAGAGCGCAAGTCACTGGGCGTTCCTTATACATTATTGGTTCAGCGATGATACAAGACGAACATGACGAACACCATGTTGGTTCGCTTATGACGCTCCATGATTGGTCCCTCGTAGCATCGACTGCGTCCGGACTTATGGTGAAACGAAGTGTACCACAGTGTACTTGTGAATGCACAATTCCACAGTGTCACAAGGCTAATTAAAAGGTTTAAAAGCGCGAACGAAATGAGGACAAAGAGGACACGAAGACAAAAAGACCGAGCCCATGAACGAATTGCCCTTCCGTCATCTCAATTGACGAAAGCAAGGTGGCCCTAAAACAAAGCCGTTGCAGTGAGACGGCTCTACTAGAACGCACCGTTTCAAATTTCGTGAACGTTTCAGAATGACAAACTCAGGATAAATATACTTTTAGCATTCATAATAACCTTTGAATGAAAATAGGTTGAACAATATATTCAGAAAAAATGGAAGGCGAGCAGGATAATTTGCCTAAGTTCGAATTCTTCATTTCTATGTCGATGCAATGTGTTCTGTTACTTGAGAATCAGCAGTTCATGCACCTCCGAGCGTTTTCTGCGACATCGGAGGAAGGTTGAAGGCATAGATGTTGTGTGTGCGGAGGATTGACATGGCTATTTTAATGCATGCTCGAGAGGATTTTCAATTAATGATATATGGTTATTCATTTAATTGTTGAGCAATTCCTAATTGGGATAAATTGCGTTTCTCCAAAAGCAGTTGTAATTATGGGTTAATTACCGTTCAGCCTCTGTAATTGCTGCATTTAAGTTATAATCACTATGTTCTAGCGATACTTTCACGCCGGGGCGTCAACTATATACCAAATCATGTTTACGAACAAACCGTAACGCCCCTAGCGGCAAGCCACCGGCGGCGCACATGCGCGATGGAGTTTGGGCAAGAAGCGCGCCGTCGACCATAAACAAACCATTGAAATGCGATGTTGCTGACGTCGGTGTGAGTCTCCTTGCTCTTTTTCGCGTTGAAATGGTTGATTCTACCTCTTTTTAGCAATGTCTGACTACTGTATTTGCCTCAGCGAAATTAACGAGGCTCGTTACACCGTAAACTTTCGTGCGAATAGTGGGGCTTGCAGTGATTCATTCCACGTCGCTGTCGCAGAAAGGGCGCTAAAGCCTCATTCACGGGATGAGATTCTGCTCGCTATTTTTACCCGAGACGTCGCTCGGACTACAAAAGAGGCGGGGACGGTAGCTGTGATTTTCGATTTTGATATTGAAAAGGGCGAGCAGATTCGGACCATGGGAATCAGGCATAAGAAGTCGGCGATGGCCGCCGGTAACAATGATAAAGATACCCTTGTATTCACTGCTTACAGCAAGCCTACTTGCCCCAAATATTCTCCAAATTTAAAATTTTCTAAAGTCCTGCAATTCAAGTTGAATTTGCCGCGTCAACGTAGGGGTCTACGGGCTGATGTCGTTTGAATGTGCGGACGACAGTTTGAAAGAGCAGACTACAGTTTGAACGATAACGCGGCCGTTTAAACTTGAAGACGCACTGAACCTAGTCTGCAGAAGGTTCGGACAACTTGAGGGATTTGCGGCGTGCATGTTGGAACAAAAAAAAAAATCTGACAACCACAAGTCTTCGTCAATTCAACCCACAGTGCTTCCCGCACAAACGATCGTTGTCCGAAGGCGTCAGATTTTCCCTTTTTGCTGCACCTATCCGCATTCTCGGACAAACCGGAGGGGCAAAAAACACGTGAAAACTGATCTGGTACATTTCCCGTCTCTTTTGGTGCAGCCCCAGTCGCTGCGTTTAGACAAGAATGCAGGTTTCATTTTAGTTTATTCCAAAAGAACGCAGAAATGCACGGCTCTCGTGGCAAATTCTGGAAACACTCCAGACCGGAAGTGCGCCTGAAGCGTTACCATCGTGGCGTGACATAAAAGAGTTGAGTTGGTGTTTAAGAAACCTCAGTCTCTTGTGAAGTCGGAGTGTTTCGAGTACTTTGACACTTGCACTACGTCACCAGACTTTTTTTTCATGATCTTTTATGTTTTTTTTTTTTAATTTCAGATTAACAATGGGCAGAAGGTGAAGTGTTGAAAAAAAGGGCAGAGGCGTTAGCCTTGGTATATGTTCTGACCGACTACTGTGCTCCGGAGGGGGCTAATTTGAGTTCGCTCTTTTCCAATATTGCTCTGGTATAAAATTATAAATATATTTTGGAGTTCGTCAATAATTGTTATTATCAGTTCTTGTAAACAATAATTGTGTGTTCATTTGCTGGATATCGGTTGCTCCGGCGAAAATTAAATGTCAGACAGAAACGGTTCATGAATCAGCGTGATTTTTGATACAGCTAGTTTTCTAAGGTTTACTCCAGCTTGAGATTTTAAAACCTCTAGATATTTACGACAGCTTCAGGACTTCTGATATAGACTTCAGCCTATAATAAAATCTTTAGTTCAGTTTTACAAGTTTGGTGTTCGTATTTCGCTTATTCTCCATTGGTCACATCGTACCTTCCAAAGGCATGGCCACTGAAAGACGACAATAAATGTTCTCGTCAAAATATATATATATATATATATTTATCCGCTCATGTATGTTGCTTCGATAGCGATCCTAACGGACGTGTGCGGTGTGTGCTTCGTTCACTCTTACGCGAAACAAGAGTCCCTTGTACCCTCCTCGGGTTCATGCGACCGGTGATTCCACTGGAAATGCATTGGCGTTGGGCGAGAAGAGTACGAGTAAAATCAAAATTAACTGTTGGGCTAGTTGGCTACACATTCTATAAAAGTTCAAAATCGCAACCCCTCTTCTTTTCTTTGGTGGTTGCGCTTTTGAATTTTTATACAATGAGTACGAGTAGCTAATGCAACGTGGTAAGAGTGCCTATAAATGCATAGTGTGCATCAGGCGCCGCCGAAATTCGTCCGATAAACGGCTCGACAATAATGGCGATGTGCATGACCCGTTCGATGCGTCGCATTTACGTTCACATTTGGAGAGCGCTTCCGAAGAACCGCTGCCGGCGGAAGTAACCGACCTCGTCCTGCTTCTAAACAAACTGTCTGTGAAGTTCGACGTTTTGACTGCCGAGGTGAAGAGCCTTAAGGCAGAAAATTCCTCCATGTACTCGAAACACGGCTTCCTCAACAAGAGTGTGCTCGAGCGCGTCTTCCCTTGGCTACGACACCTCAAGCATCGTACGCGACTGCCCTGGATCTATCTGCGCCGTCAACCGGAAGGCCACTTTCTGTTACGTGAGAGCTTCTTCGCTCCTCCTCGGGCGCGGATGCGACTGCCAAGCTGACTTCGACTTCTGCCACAGATAAATGTTTTAACTGTTTATGTTGACTGCTACCCCAGATGAATGTCGAATGTGTTAAGTCTTCATGTTGAATCTGTGACCGAAAATATTACATCTATTGTAAAGCATGCTATAGAAGCACTTGTTCCAAACGGCAAACTCGACCTGCTTTTTCTCAGCGTTGGTTTTCAGTGAATTAAATGAGCCTCATGAAGCAAGCTGAATTCTTACCGAATGTATAAGCAAACAGGTCTGGACTTATGACATTAGACGTTCAGTACATATCGTGTTCTGGCCAAAAACCTATAAAATGGAGATAAAAAATCTGTCTTAATGTCGAATTCGATCAAGTCACAGTCTCAATAAAGTCTGGCGTTTTGCTAAGCAGCACTTGCGTAAAAAAACAAAACAAAATATGTCTGCATGATGACTCCGGTTACTGCCCCAAGCCAGCCAAAAACGCAAATTGTATTGTCGAGTTCTTTACTTCTTGTTATCCCTTGTAAATCATAGTGTTTCTTGTTGTCATGTTGATGTCGATTTGCTAAATGTTTTTTCGATGTTTACTGTAAAGAACGAGGATATTTTTAGAAGCCATAAATGAACTGAAACCTGAGCTATCGACGGGAATCGATGGTATACCTATGTTTATTATAAAAGGTTGCTGTTTTTTTATTTACCGCCAATCTGAGCCCCATCTTTAACTTGTCTTTTGCACAGGCATAATTTGCTGAGCCTTGAGAACATTCTCAGGCGTGATTCATAATTTGAATGCCGATGATTCTACCTTTGTCAATAATTACCGTCCTGTTTCACTGTTATGTGGATTCGCAAAGGTGTCTGAAAAGGTTGTACATAACCGCGTTTATTTTCACTTGAACTCTATGATATCTGAGGTTCAACACGGGCTTTTAAAGAACAAACGTCTAGGGCGCAGACAAGCTGGTGGTGGTTAAACATTTGACTAGAACCCCAAGACTGGGACGAGAATGGGCGTTGAGACTTTATATTCGTCCGACCCTTCTCGTCCCAGACTCGGGAGTTTTTAGCCAAAGGCCTTTAAAGGGTAGGTCTGCCGAATCAAAATGGCTATTTTTGGATTACACTGCTCCAGCTATTTCCAGTAGAAAAAAACGTTGTCGCTATTTATTTTGACATCTCAAAGCGTTTGACCATGTTAGTCATGACTTGCTGTTACATAAGCTTGCCTTGCTTGGTCTCAAACCCCCATATATGTGTGACTGGTTTAATAGCAATCTGAGGGGTCGCCGAAATTCCGTTCGCGTTTTTGATAGTTGCTCTGACGAATTAACTTCAAGATCCGCAGTACCTCAGGGCTTAATCCCGAGATCGCTTTTGTTTTTTTTTCTTTGTAAACAATATTGTTCATTGTGTAACCATTGCAAAGATGTGTTTTTTATTTGCGGATGACATGATGTGTTTTTTAGGTGTAAAGTCGATATCTGATTGTTATCGCCTTCAAGCCGCTATAGAATGTGTTTTGAAAGGTTTCTCGGTAAATTGCTTATCCCTTAAACCCCAAAAAACTGTATTTTCCGTGATTTCAAAAAAGAGCGCAGTCACCCTGTTGGGGCGTAATTTGACG
Source organism: Ixodes persulcatus (assembly GCA_013358835.2). Classification (NCBI taxonomy): domain Eukaryota; kingdom Metazoa; phylum Arthropoda; class Arachnida; order Ixodida; family Ixodidae; genus Ixodes; species Ixodes persulcatus. The sequence goes on along the minus strand of JABSTQ010009494.1, from coordinate 382,071 downwards.
ACTGTGTCTCTAGTTTTCAACACCTTTCTGCCCATTGCAGCTATATAAATCTAGGTCGATAATGGCTGGAATTTGGCTCTTTATTTGAAATTACTTGACCGTATAACACATCTTGCACTAGAAAATATACGAAAAACAAATGATTAAAACGAGGTATAAGAGTTTCATTGGAAGAAAATATTTGTACTATTATTAAACTTTACTGCGCCGATTTTTGTTGCCTGAGTTGTATGAAAGGAGGAACTTCAGTTACTTTTTATTTTTGGACCATTTTGTTCATGAATTATTACTGTTTATAGTATTATACTCCGTCTCGGTACAGCCAGAGCTTTTAAACATTTTATTCGTCCTGTCTGCCCTCCATGTCCCCGTTAAAAAGGATTTAAAATATTATAACAATGTACATTATAATAGCTGCGATAGTTTTACCTGGTTTCCAATTTTTATTTTAGATATAAGTAAATGGATATTTTTGTTCTGAGTGGGCCAATGCATCTCTTGTATCGGTTTGGGCTTTGTTTTTCTAGCATTTGTGGTAGGAGTTTTAATTCTGGTTTCATTTCTGATGTTAGTGCAGTGTGCACCACTCAGAAGACAGATGTGGTGGTTTGTGAGCACAAGAAAGATAAAGAATTGTTATTTATTATTATTTTAATTATTATAGCCGGCTACTGAAAATCGGAAACTAGGCGATAACAAATAAAAGCTTAGGCTTGTTTGCCGTAATATGTTGAAAGTTTTAGTTCTGTTATGATCTTGCAGTTTTTTATAGCGTAGAGTAGTGAATTATTTAGCTATGACTTTAAAAAAATTGCAATGTCCAGCATCGCTCATATTATGTACCATAATATACACTTAGTCAATAAATGTTTTTAACGAATATTATGTTGTAGACACTTAATATATCTGCTTTACCGTATAACAAGTTTATACCAAATGAATATGGTTAGTTACTGGTGTTCATAGTTTTACTATTTTAAATACCATACGTTTTAAAACATGAAACTAACTGAATCTGTTTGGTCGAAACAACGCAGCTCTTTTCACTTTCTTCGATTAAAGTCATGTCGTTAAACATACGCATTTGATAACTTTTTTTTTTTCTGTCACATATTCAGGTAGACTTTCGGATGTCTTCGCTTCGTAGCTTTGTCATGAGAGACAATAAACTAAAATTTATGTTTGTAATTGAAACCGGCTTATTAAAAAAACGCGCAATCTCCAGAAAGATATTTTGAAAACAAAAGGGCGAACTTCGACAACATTTCATGAAACTCAATGATAGTTCACTATCAACAGTCTTTTGATTATAATTCTTATAATTGTTTCATAGTATGCTATCGAAGCGTTTTGCTACAGGTCACTGTCTATAGTTTGTGAAGAATGTTTCTATCGTTTGTGCAGTTTATAAATGGTTTTCAGATTATTCGACGACAGTTATGTGAAGCTTCCTAATTTCAATGGTGTTTTTCCCTGAGTGTCACGAGAATTTCCGAGCGGGCTGTGACGTTTCCTATACAAAAGTTATTTGAGAGCATTACTATAGTCGACTATGGATTTACGATAGTCACTAACGATAGTTGTATTACGATAACAAAAGAGCGACATGAACGACAAACATACGACATAGGCTATCGTTTGTTTCTCTTCCATGTTCATATTTCGTTATCGTAATTTAAACACAAACACGCTCAACCATCCACATAGGTGTACGATAGTAGGCTATTGATAACTTCCCTATAGAGGACTATCCATGGTGTATTGGTAGTTTTATAATAGCTAACTATTGATATTTTACTATTGTTATTTCTATGAACTGTTTTACGAAAGGCGAATAAGAATAGTACCAAAAGCTATTGTTTTGACATTCGATAATTTGATTCGCCTTCGACTATCAATTGTATTCAGAATACTGGGCATAATTTGGCACTACTAATGCACGCGCATACTGAACCTGAAGCTAAAGAACCTGAGCTAACGTAACGGGACAACCGAATAATAAATAAAAGCATCAAATAATCAATCCAGTTGTTAAGTTCCTGTAACCTTAAAGTATGTCGTTGGAGGGAAACAGAGATAAGGAAGTAGGCAAAGACGAAACTAAAACCGGCCTATTGAAAAACGCGGAATTGAAAAGAACAACAATTCCCGGGAGTCACGCGGACAAAACCTGCCGATAAATGTTTGAGGCATTCTGCATTAGCCAGCAAGAAGAGAGCACGTGTGTCAGTGCGCCGTCACTACACCTGACAGATAAGGAGCTTTTATTTCTATAGCCAGATAGAAGGTATTAACCACGCGCGTAGCCAGGGGGGGGGGGGGGGTGTTTAGGTGTCAGAACACCTCCCGAAATTTTACTTTATTATATATATATATATATAGTTTTGTTTGTGTGTGTGTGCGTCTGTGTTTGCACCAGCATCTTGAAACACCCCCAAAAATATTTTCTGCTTACGCCACTGGTATTAATTGTATGTTTTCTTTCAGCAAACGTTTAGCTGTGAGTACGCCAAGTCTTTGTCTACTTATTCGTCCCTGTTTCTTTGTCCCTTCAGTTCAACAATGTACCAACTGGCCTATTATTCAATCTCAATTTTAGTATGCATGTTATGAACTAAAAACCCCAACTTTAGTGTATGTTTAGTACCCTTCTGCCTGCCTCAAGATTTTACAAATCCAGAAAAAAAAATTAGCTGCCTTGACTGTCGATTTAAGTATGTATAAAAACACACCCGAGGCCCATAAGAGCAACCTACAAAAAAAATCATTAGATTCTTTGCGCCGTGAGCTCCGCCTAAGGAAAAACAGTCAAGGTTGAAAGCATCTTTTGCTACCGCGTTTCACATGACTTGGCAGTAGACACGCTTGTCGACAGAGCTGCGTCAGTACACACTCCTCATAGAATCTTTTGGTTTATTTCTTTCACTTGACAAGTGAAATGTGTGCTGAATCAATGCCAAATCTAGGAGACCGAAGTTTTTGTTTCTATTCTTAGCATCCTGCGCGTAGCGTCAAACATTGTGGAGTTTTATTTTGTGTGTGCTCACCTACGTTAGCTGGAAGTGGGCGGCCAAACGTCAATCTATACAATGGTGGGACAAGGAGGGAGGGTGGGGATATGTGGGACGAAAATAGCAGACGTTTGTCGCAAATGTGACTGAAATGTAGACCACCTAATGATTTTCTGTATTATTTTGAAGGCATGAATGTTGGTACAAACATCTTAAGCGGTGTCATTGAAAACCCAACCCAGGTAGCACCGAGTTCTGGGCCAAAACTTGGCTTGCGTCTGGGAGTTTAGGGCATTGAAAAGCCCGAAGCAGCCAAAGTAGAGCCAAACCTGACCTCCCTTGGCAACAGTCTGGGTATTTTGGCCCTAATTCCAAACAAGTGCCAAACTTAGGCATCACTGCCTGGTAGTTCGGCTGTCATCTGGCATCTTTGGGCCTAAATCGCCTAACAAATGCCAGATTTAGGCTTACTGCCCGGTAGTTTGGCAGATCTTCGGCATTTTTGGGCCAAAATTGCCAAACTAATGCCAAAGTTAGGCTTCACTTTTTGATAGTTCGGCTGTCATCTGGCACATTTGGGCCAAAATCGCCACAGATGTGCCAGAGTTAGGCTTACTACCTTATAGTTCGGTTGACATCTAGCATTTTTGGGCCCAAGTCGCCAAACGAGTGCCCAAGTTAGGCTTCGCTTCCCGATAGTTCGGCTGTCATCTGGCAGCTACGGGCCAAAGTCGCCAAACAAGTGCCAAAGTTAGGCTTCGCTTCCCGATAGTTCGGCTGTCATCTGGCAGCTACAGGCCAAAGTCGCCAAACAAGTGCCAAAGTTAGGCTTCGCTTCCCGATAGTTCGGCTGTCATCTGGCAGCTACGGGCCAAAGTCGCCACACAAGTGCCAAGGTTAGGCTTCGCTTCCCGATAGTTCGGCTGTCATCTGGCAGCTACGGGCCAAAACTGCCAAACAAGTGTCAGAACTAGGCTTACTGCCTTGGAGTTCGGCTGATGAGGTATTTGATGTACGCGGGTGGTCTTCATATGAATTAAATAGAAATCAAGTTTTATTCGGCTGGCCACTCTATCTTATTTTGGGTGTTTCTCGATTTCTCCAGTCCAAAGGTTGGCTGAATGTTTCGACGCGGCTGGACCAGGCTTTGCAAACGCAAATTGTGTCGGATGTTTTACTCGCGCGTAGGTACACACGCCAATATCGGGACGCGCCGTGAGACTGGTTCGACATTAAGGCGCGTTCACACCGGCGATGCGATCTAGTCGCGCGATAACCTTCATCGCAAAAGCGACCATCGCGGGCAAAAAGCGATGGGATTTGAGCAGTCACTTGTTAACCCGACTTTTTGCGATGCGATTTAGTCGCGGAGAGGCTGAGCCAATCAACGGCGTTCGGAGCGAGAGTTTTTGAGAAGCGACTCGCCAACGAAGGTGTTGGACTCGCTCATCGCGCACGCCAGATTGACCATCTAATTACTTTTTTTTTGTGATGCGATTTAGTCAGATCGCGTGACTGCTTACATCCCCGTTGTGAATCCGCCTTTACAGAAAGTGCTGCCATAGAGCTAGCACTGCGCGAGACTGATGTGCGCACGTCTCCACAACAGATATCATTATTAGGCTGCACATTGCAAAAGCGAGCGTGGCTCTGTGCGTGTCTTGCATTGTGATTGAGCACTGTCAAATCCTAGCGATAACAAAGAGCGGAAACGACCGGGGCTCCGTGGCGCGGCTCCCGCATCACACTTGGGGAATGAATACGAAATCCCGGAACTTGTACTATTTTAGCGTGTTGGTACTTTTTAATCATTTAGAAAGTTGAGACAGAAAAGGGACGATACAGACAGCACAATCTTTCAACTTCAACAACATTTATTTTCGGCTTCAAGCTCAAAGCCCGCCCGCTCCGTGGGAGTACCGGAAAGGGAAATCTTGGGGGAAGGAGAGGAAGCGGAGGAAGTGTACGCGATCCCCCTGTCCTGCGGGGCCAGGTACATCGGGCAAACGGGGCGATGCTTCAACGACCGACTCCGAGAACTTCAAATGGACGCCGAAAGAGCTGCTTTGGATTCTAAGCACCCGATCGTCATACACGGGAGAAAATGTCCCTGCTGCGCTCTTAATTTCGCCGGCACGACAGCCATGGGAGGCCACTGCGAGCGAGTGACTAGCCCGCAAAACATAAGCACCCCTTCCATTTCGTTCTCAAGAAAGGGGATAATCGTTCTGAGGCCCACAATGGAAGCCGAACGCTGACAGACTAGGCAAAGCGACAAGGTCACCGACAGAAGCGGCCTTTCCTTTTATGCGTTGTTGATACCCCTTCGATCTCGCCTTTTGCAAATCCTCCCCACCTGCTTTTGTGTCTTCGTGGGGCTGTCAGCGAGCGCGACAGCCGCTTTAAGCAACTTAAAAGGGTGGAGAGAAACGCGTGACCCGGCGTGACGTCTCTACGTAGGAAGCGTAGGACAAAAACGTTCGGACGAAAATTTGTCACGTGACTTTTTCTGTCACGCTGATGGGATCTCTGGGGCTGTTGTTTTCGCCGTTTGCCTAGTTATAGAAATAGGCGGGCCCCGTAGGTCCGCTTTTCGAACTGCGCTCTTCAGTGTTCTGTTGCTTTCGTGCGTTGCAGACGCGGCCGTGTTTTTTCGTCGTAACAGCCATGTTTTTCGCCGGAGTTCGTGGAATTCTTGTGATGTGTTTGTTGCACACGCTTCGACAAAAACTGCTCTTCGCCGACGACGAGACGTCAGTTGAATGTGCGCGACCTTCTTTCTTGAGTGTCTTTGTGGTGTGCCTGAGTTGGATTATGCATCTATCAAGGATTACATGATATCGCTCTTTTATTAGTAAGTACACTGCAGGCATGCTTGTGATAGTAGTCCTGCTTTCCTCTCAATCTCCGCGGTTTTTTGTGCGATGAGTTTTGCTTGGCATGAGGACAGTGTTAATTCTATTTTATAATTTGCTTTTCGTTTTACAGAGAAGTGTGACCTTTGCAAATATGTCGACAATACACTGTGTGTAATGATAGTGGTTTAATAAAAATCTGGGAGCGATCGAAACAATTTTGTTTGTCCTTTTATGTGGTTGGATATGCAACAAATGATATGCAACGTGCATACTTGCACGACGTTCGGCCAATACGGAGCAGACGCATCGTAGAGTATTCGCACAATATTGCGCGAGCGCTATGCCGGGGCAAAACAGCTGTACGGCAATACCTGCCGGATATTAAATGGTGGTGCAAAAACTGGACATTTCAGCGATATTGGAACCGACTTTCGGCCGGTACTGGAATGATACAGCAAAATATTGCCGTGCTGCTTGGGAACGGAGGTGATGACATCTAACCATCGAGTTTCCAACGCTTATTTAATTTAATTCTCTTCTTGGACGCGTGTAAGAGCACTTCTGTGACACACCAGAGATATTCAAAACTTGGGCAGGCCTCTCAGCTTTCTTTGCCAGGCACTTATTTGGCACTTCAGTGGGTAGCCAGAGAAGAGCCAAACTTCCGCATGCCCCGAATCGCCAAATTAAGATTTACTGCGGCAGTTATGGCTCAAGTCTGGCACTTACTTTGGCAGAACTGTTGCGCATCAGAGAAACGCCAAACCTGGCATGTCCGAAATTCCCAAATTAATCGTTGCTTTGGCAGTTATGGCTCAAGTCTGGCACTTACTTTGGCACAACTGTGGCGGACCAGAGAAAAGCCAAACTCGGGTTGCCGAAATACCGACATTAGGCGTTGCTTTGGTAGTTATGACTCAAGTATGGCACTACTTCGGCACTCCTGTGGTGGCCCGGAGAAAAGCCAAACTTTGGCATGTCCAAAATACCCAAATTAGGCGTTGCTCTGGCAGTTATGGCTCAAGTATGGCACTACTTCGGCACTCCTATAGCAGACCAGAGAAAAGCCAAACTTTGGCACGTCCCAAATACTGAAATTAGGCGTTGCTCTGGCAGTTATGGCTGAAGTATGGCACCAACTTTGGCGCTCCTCTGGCGGACCAGAGAAATGCCAAACCTGGGCATGCCCCGAATTCCCAGATTAGGATTTACTATGGCAGTTATGGCTCAAGTATGGCACCAACTTTGGCACTCCTCTGGCGTACCAGACAAGAGCCAAACTTTGGCATGCCCTAGGATCGCCCAACTAAGGCTATAGTTAGGCACCGTACTTTGGCACTGATGAGTGCCATGGTGCAAAAACCTAACTGCGCCAAAGTAGGGCCCTTATGTTTGCCAGACCTTTGCCCAAGTTGGGCATTCCTCTGGCGTGCTACCTGGGAATAGTTAATCTTAATCTCTACCTTTTTTGCATGATTATTGTTAGACATATTTTCTACCAGAATAAAGTGTGAGCATTAAATAGCAGAAACTAATTTCTGAGGCGTATGAAGCCGGACAATTTCAGTTTTAATACATCATTTAAATAAACTTTATTTGAATTAGTTTAATTATGTATTTTTATAAGTGACATTATAAGCTCCTGTTGTGGCTGGGGAACTGATATATATATTAATTTTTTCAAAAAATTGAATGACAAAATATAAAATCTGCTTCAAAGACTTGTCTGTTGTGAATGTGCGAGCACAATAGAATCGCCACGGGACGTCTGACAAGTTATATATGAACAAAGGAACATTTCTACATTATTGGTGAGATGTAGCAAGCTTGCCTAATTTTAAGGCGTGAAACTGTATTTTCAGATGTTGTTATATCAAGACCATTGTGTTTTTCTAAAACAGTTGTGCTTTTCCAAGACTATTGTGCTTTTGTATGGCGGGTATGGGAGTTTTGAAGTACTGGCTGGAGCTACAATTTCAATGTACATTTTGAAGCGCGCACTTCCAAAGCGGCGCTTCAATAAAAAAACAAATATCAAAACTTTTTGCAGACTCCATTGCTCTTGACTGGCAAAAAACGCCTGCAGAAAAGCTTCCTTAACCCGTTACCCCCGGAAAACATCCACAGACAAGCGCCTGCATGCGCGTGTTAAGCTAATGACACTAGCCTGCAATATTAAAATTCAGAACACATCGGCGTAATTTAATTAATAAAAATGGTATCATTACATGATCAGTCTACACTGAGAGCTTGCACCCACTGCATAATGTCTGACAACATCACAAATGTTTTTGTTCTTCTTACTATTTCTTACACCTAAATGACACAACTACATCGCATGCTTAGGCCTCACGGTTGTAAAACAATCTGCTAAAACACATTTTGTAAAAAGGCAAGCATCTATAGAGTTCGTGTAGATCCTTCTCTCTTTACTTCGGCCTCATCTCGTGCCAGGTGAGGAGCGGGTTGCCAGCGAATTCAAGTACAACGCCCACTGAGTGAGCCAACGACAACGTTTACAGGGCCGTGACTGGAGACCTCCTAGACGTTTCCCAAGACTGGGTCACCACAGGTCGGGTTACGCCTAGCGTGTCCAAGACAATGAAGCGGAATCGGCAGCATCATGCTTACACCCACTAATTGGAAATCAATGATTCATTGTATTTCTACGTGTTCGTTCTGATATCTGAGTTTGACACTTCACGTAGGCAACCAGTTTTCGTTTTATTTCTTTTCTAATATAAAATCAGACCTATAGCGAATATAGTTATTGTACCTGCAGCTGACTAACGAAGATTTAAGTTTCAGGCCTTCTGAGTAAACATAAATATTAAATAAAATGCGACCGCATGCTTTTCATATATGACCTAACAGATTTAAGGCAATCAGTCACTATATATATTTCACAAAGGCATGATTTAATTTCGGAGAAACGTATCTGAGAACCACTTTGTGGGGAGTAAACATATAATGAAAACAGCTCAAACGAACACAAGGACAAGTAGAAGAAGGGGCACAGACACAACGCTGACTCACGACTTACTTCCTTTTTCGTCTTATTAGAACTCACCAACGTAAAAAGACAAAGAAAAAAAAGAAGAACCCTACATGTTGGACATCTTGACTGCCATGTGTCAATTGAAAAATTTGTAACAGAAGGTACCATTACAAAAAAAAAGAAAAAAAGGAAATAAATAGTAGAGAAATACTTAACCATACATTGTTCCACCTCAGGTCTGAGCGAAGCCCAAACTACGGCGGGAGCCCTAATGCTTTGTGCGTACCTGCCTTGCACGCCGCCGCGTGGTGTGTAGGCACCGTTTTTAGGCTGCTTGTGTGCGCTTGTAGCCATAAGATAGCTCCCACGGAAGTGGAAACAAAGAATTAAACAAACGTGAACAAAAACCGAACAAACTCGAACTTTTCACTGGATAGCGAAACTGACTCTAAACTTCCGCATAGATCGGAACCGTGTTGCCGTATGTAAAATGCTTGATGAATTTCTCTAGACATATGTTTTTAATGTTTAGCCAAAATTTCAATGTTTACCCAAAATTTCAATGGTTAGCCAAAATTTCAAATGCCCCCCCCCCCCCCCCAGTCATCTTTTAAATATCTGACCATTGTCAAAACAAGTCTTTCCCCTTATTTTGTCGGGGATCATTGAGGAAAAGAAACAGGTCATTTTACTTTCGGGTCACGAAGAAACTTACGGTTTTGGTTTCCAGTTTGGGCCATAATATTTGTGCTTCAGAGGAAGAAGAGGTTGTGTTTTTCTAACAGTGTAAGCTATGGACCATAAATATGGCATAACATGGGGAAGAGCTAGGGGCAGTTAAAACTTCTCTATTACATTGCTTACCCCTCCACCGCGCGCGGCCGCGGGTAGTTGATGGAATACCATGGAATGAATACCAGCTTCCCAGTGGCTACCTCCAGGAGTTCATTTATTTTAAGATATCGACGTTTATAGAAGCAACACTTCTGTGCAACATTTGTCGTGGGGCAAATTAGTATTGCCCTTGGCAACGGAACCAACACCAAATCCAGCTGAAGAAATATTAATTGATACAAGCGCGTTTTATTTATTTTTTTATCTAGCATACGTTTATACCAGGATATTATTCAATTATTTTTAATAGGAACACAGCGAAATTAAACCCCGGATTTCGCAGAATTGGAAACCAAACAAAAATAAACTCCAATAAATTCCTTCTCTTCGGTAAAAAATAAACCCCGAAAAACACCCTCAGACTTTGAGGACAAATTAACTCCGACAACACGGAAACCTTGTTATTACACATGTTGAGGTTCAAAAGCGCAATTTCTGCGGACCTCAAGTAATGACCTGTCATCAAAAGGTAGTTCTTTCTTGACAGATAAAACAAATCCCTGTCGATATTTTGCCAAGGAGGCTCTGGAAACTTCGAAGGCCTCAAACTCTCATATCGATTGGGTTCTTCCTTGAAGCACTCTGGACAGCTACGCAGCATACGTTTGATGATGTTGAAAGTCCAAGCCACCATACCGAGTTTTTTTCTCGAACTCTGCACTTCGCGATTCCTTGACGTCCCTGGTGGATTCTCTGTAGAATATTGGGACGTATGGATATTGGGATTATGAGTCTATATCCCCTCAAGAGTAGGCCATCCTGAACTGCAATCTTGATCAGTGTTGCCAGTACTCTTCAACCTCTTTCCGATTGGGCCAGCCTTCTTCGCTGTAACGTGCCAACTGCTTACAAGCAGGGTGCTTGGCCTGTATTTTTTTTTATTTCCAGGAGTCTCTTTTCTGTCATATGAAGATCAGCAGTTACTTCATTGACATATGCAGCCACTTCTTGTTTCAAATCTTTCACTCCTGTTTTTTTTTTAGAAACGGTTAGGACAATCTGTCCGCTGCAATTAGCACTTTTCCGGGAATGCGTTTCATCACATAAGAGAATCTCATAATTCTCTTCTTCATTCTTTGGAGTAGGAGTGTGATGTCAGCTAGGTTCTTAGACTTGAAGATTGGCGCCAGCGGCTTGTGGTTGATTTCAATTTTAATGTGAAAACCAGTGACGAAATCTTGAAACCTTTCTCACGCCCAAACTACCGCTAGGCCTTCCTTCTCCACCTGCGCATACCTCCTTTCTGTTTCTGTGAGTGTGCGTGACACGTATTCAACCGGTTTGTAAGATTCATCATTCTGAATCTGGCGAAGCACAGCTCCCAAGCCATATGATGAAGCATCGGTTGAGATCACTGTGCTTTTGCAGGGTCAAATATCAACAGCACAGGACTTGACTTGTTTCAATCCCACTATTGAGCTGTTCGAAGCTTCTCTGCTGTTCCTGATGTCCACACCCAGTAACTCTTTGAGCTCAATAGAGAGCTAAGTTGGTAGGCGATAGTTGACATATTAGACATAAATTTTGCTAGATAATTTACGATACCGAGGAAACGCCTCAGTTTAGGAACAGTGGAAGGAGGTTTCAGGTCAACAATGACCGTAATTTGTGCTCTGTCTGGGCGTATTTCTTCGCCATCAATGATCTGCCTCATGAACTTGACCCTTTGGGCATGGAATTCGGACTTACCTGGATTCGAAGTAATTTATTTCGCCTGAAGACGACCCAAAACTTGCCTCACTCTCTCGTCATGTTCTTGTTGAGATCTCGCATAGATAACGATATTATCTATGTTTTCCAGAACACCTTTCTGACCGTTCTAGAACTGGGACATCTTCTTTTGAAACAATTATGGAGCGGATGATATTCGAAAGGCAAATCTCTTAAACTTTAACCTTCCGAAGGATGTGATAAATGTTGTTAGAGCTTTACATTAATCCACAAGCTCAAATTGCCAAAATAGTGAATTGGCATCAATCTTTGAAAATTGTCGAGCTCCATCGAGTTTTCCAAGGACGTGTTCTCCCACAGGCAGTGGGTGAACTTTCCTTTCAACGAATTTGTTCAGTTCAATTAAGTCTACGCACATTCGAACCTCGCCATTAGGTTATATCCCAAGCACAATTTTAGAGCACTATTTAGTTGGATCTTTAACTGGACCGATGATACCCATTTTGACCATTTCTTCAAGTTGAGACTTGGTCTCTCCTAGAGGTGGAATGACCCCTATTCTTGGTGTCATTAGTGCCAAAGGTTCAGCATCTGATCAAAGTTTGACCTTGTACAAGATTTTGGTGTGGCCCAACCCTGAAAATAACTTCAGATGCGCTGTTTTTGGGCCACCCGTACCATTAGGTGAGGCAACGACTTGATTAATACGCTGAACGATTCCCAGTTGCTGGCTTGCATCTCTTGAGAGAAGAGGCTCTTCAAGTTTGTCTACAACGTAGAGATCATTCCTGAATATCATGTGCTTGTAGTGAAGGATCTCGTTCATGACACCACAAACGATCAAGAGATTTTGACATGGGCCCTTTAGAACCCTCTTAGAAGTCTGTAACAAGGATCTCTTGTTACTGTGATATCAGCACCCGTGTCCACTTTGAATGTTATGGAAACGTCTCGGATGTCAACCATGACTTTCTATCGCTGTTAATCTGATGACGACATGGTGCCAAGAAATGCTGTCGCCGGCGCCTTATTACTTCAATTAAGGCGGTAGAGCTCCCGCAAACTCGTGAGTAGTGTTCAGGTCTTTTGTGTTTCCTGCACGTTGATTTTCGTGAGGGACACTTGTCTTGTTTATGTTATACATTGCCACACCTTGAACATACGTTCTCAGGAGTTGGTAAACTGAACCGAGCCTTCGTCGGCTATTCACTTATTTTTTTTTCTTTTCGTGGACTTACGTTTTTTTTAAATACTCTATCAAGTTTTACTTCTGTTGATTTGTGGAAAGCAACTTGCCGTTTCTGCACAGCTTCTGACTGCCGTGCAAAGTGTGTAGCCTTTTCGTGTGTAAATTCTGGGTCTAGTTGCATATTATCTGATAGCTAGTGGTTGCGAACCCCGACGACAATGTAGTTTGGAACCATATACCCGTGTAGAACACCGAAGTTGCAAGTCTTCGCGAGGCTATGAAGTTTTGTGATAAATGTTTTGACGCGTTCGCCATCTTGCTGGCTGCTCTTGTGAAACTTCGTTTTCTCATAGATGATGCTCCGACAAACTATAAAGTGTCGTCCGAAGGCCGAAAGGACTTCTTTGTATTTTTGCATCCTAGATGCAGTCAGGTTGAATGACTGTAGAATATCGTCCCCTTTATCACCCATAAAGTGTAAAAGAGCGGTCACCTGTTCTGACTCAAGTTTTGTGGAGAGACAACTGGTAACACAAAAACGTTTGCAAAGGCGCGTCACTTGCGAAATCGAATACCGTGGAAAGTTAGCACCGAAATGAGTTCGCGGTTGGTTTTGCTCTTCATTCGCGTTTAGCCTTTAGTCCTTGAAATTTTGACACCATTTGCTGTTTTCTATTAACAACTCATAAAGCACCAGGTATCCTCCTCTCTCAATGCCATGTTTATTTTCACCAAAATGTAGTCTTCCTTCTCGTCCGTCCCGTCCCAACTGCACAAGCGATATAGTCACCCTTTTCGCAGAATAATACTGCACACTGTGATTTTAACATTATGCTATTTTTAAGAGCTCATTTATGGTGACTGCCACTAAAATTATACTATTTCACGATATTTGCAGTTAAAATGTTTTGCTAAACGAAACTAAAGTTAAAAGAATTCGCTACGACAAACAAGATTGAAAGCTTAATTACAGGTTTCGGTTGAGCTAGTTGATACGTTGTCACTGATGGTGAGGAACAGCTTGAACACTAAACGATTACACAGATACAGGGCGAGACACACACATAAAGTTGACTATCAACTAATCTTTAGTATTTCTTCTTCCTCATCTCTTGGTCTAGTTCCCTTCTTCATCCTCTCGATCACCCCTACATGTTTATGAGATTTGAATTATTGTATATATTTTACACAGACATTGAGTACAACAAGAAGTACATCACAAAAAAGCAACACATAAAAATGCAATAAACTTAAATAAGAAACTCGCATTAGCGAAGAACACATCGCCACCCAGGTAGCACCGAGTTCTGGGCTAAAATGTGGCTTTTGTCTGGGAGTTTAGGGCACTAAAAAGCCCGAAAAAGCCAAAGTAGAGCCAAACCTGACTTTCCTTGGCAAGAGTCTGGGTATTTTGGCCCTAACTCGCCAAACAAGTGCCAAATTTAGGCTTCACTGCCCGGTAGTTCGGCTGATATTTTGCATTTTTGGGCCAAAATTGCCAAAGAAATGCGAAAGTTAGGCTTCACTTTTTGATAGTTCGGCTGTCATCTGGCACCTTTGGGCCAAAATTTGGGGATCTGCCACCAGTCTGATCTTTGGGGCTAACTGCATCGCTGGTTTTATTCAGGCTCCCGCTGGTTTCCACGGCATCCTCGCTTGACGGGCTCTGCTATCGCTTCCTGGCCAGCCTACTATCAAGTTCGTTACCACTACGATGACAAGCTGTTAACGGATGCTTCGAGACTGTTCAGCGACGGCACTGTCATCACTGCAGAGTCACTGTGCTGCTTCGTTTTGATTGGTTCCTGTGCCCACATGTACCCAGGACGCCCTGCTACAAAAGGCAGTCAAGTTCGGCGCTCGGCGGGATCTGCGGTCACTCTGATCTTTGGGGCTAACTGCATCGCTTGTTTTATTCAGGCTCCCGCTGGTTTTCACGGCATCCTCGCTTGACGGGCTCTGCTATCGCTCCCTGGCCAGCCTACTATCAAGTTCTTTACCACTACGATGACAAGCTGTTAACGGATGCTTCGAGACTGTTCAGCGACGGCACTGTCATCACTGCAGAGTCACTGTGCTCCTTCGTTTCGATTGGTGCCTGTGCCCACGTGTGCCCAGGACGCCCTGCTACAAAAGGCAGTCAAGTTCGGCGCTCGGCGGGATCTGCGGCCAGTCTAATCTTTGGGGCTAATTGCATCGCTTGTTTTATTCAGGTAATACCTTACGTCATCTGTTTTTTTTAGTTTTTTTTTTGCTGGCTGCTGATCCTAAGCCATGGGTGTAGATTTTTCTGTGTACCGTGCCCGTATAGGTCTTTTCAGTTGCCGGCGTAAATCAACGACATACACGGTCAACAGAAGGTCGCGACTTTTCGAACCGCTTATATGCCTTGCGCGCTATGTTGGTCCGCTACCCAGTTCTCTGCTCTTATTTTGCCTGGCGTGTATTTTAATGCAGTCTGGTGATGTGGAACTTAATCCTGGACCAGTAAGTGCTGAGTCTGCTAAACTGGATGCTATCATGCAGTCTCTTGATCTTCTGACAAAATCAACTCACGAGTACCAAACTGATAACACTTTGAGATTAAACCGGATTGAGGCAGGTGTTTCGCAGATTCAGCAGAGAGTAAACTCGCTTGAGGGTAAGGTCACTGAACTCTCCAAGGCTACCGAAGATATTCCCTCACTGAAATCGGACCTTGAATTTGTGAAAGCCAAACTTGGGCCAGTCGCGGAACAACAAAAACTTGTTGAAGAATTAACAGCAACCGTAGACGACTTTAACAATCGACTACGACGAAACAATATTATCATCAAAGGGATCGCGGAAGAATCCACTGAAACCCCTGAACAGCTAGAGTCAACCGTCAGAACGTTCCTATCAGATAATCTAAACGTGACGCCTGGCGTTTTTGAACGTATTCACCGCTTAGGGCAGAAGCGTCAGGATTTCCATCGACCTATCATTATAAAGCTCTTGGACTTCCGGGACAAGATGGCTATATTCAGAAACGCGCCCAAGCTAAAAAAACCTTAACATTAAGGTATTGATAGAAAACGACTATTCTCTGAAGATACGCGTCGCACGTGGCAAGCTTTGGGAATACGGTGCTTCGTTTCGAGCGGACAGGATAAGAACCAGACTTGTGCACGACAAATTGTACCTAGGCGATAAGGTGTTTGTTCACGACTTTCAGAGCAAAAGCGTGATTGAAAAACACTATGTCAGCGGCACGCGCCCTTGACTACCTCCCGCAAGGTCAACTGCTCGTGCCTCCCATGCACACCAACTTTCATTTGTGTTCACAAACTTTCGCAGCATTTTTAATAAACAAGATATTTTACTTGAACATGTGCGCATGTGCAATTCTCACATTATTTTAGGCACCGAGACATGGCTGAATAGTGACGTTCCAAGTGAACTGCTTCTTGATTCAGATTTTTCTATATACCGTAAAGATCGTACTCATCGCAGAGGAGGAGGCGTTTTGATTGCTATTAAAGGTTTAGAGTCTGCTGCTCTGACAGTCACTACTAATCTTGAACTTCTATGGGTTGAATTTAAAATATCGTTTCAAAAATTTGTGCTGGGAGTGTGTTATCGTCGCCCCAGCTCTGGAAGAGATTTTGTTGATAAACTTGGCACCAGCTTGGAAGAAGTGTTTTTGACTTATCCTGACAACATTATCATCCTAGCAGGAGATTTGAACTTTCCCGGTATTAACTCGGCGGACAATTCTGTTGTTCCTTCATGTAGTAACCCCTCAGAGTGTTTAGAATTTATGCACCTGCTTTCTGCATTTGGGCTTCATCAACAAATTACTCAGCCAACACGTGGTGATTCAACATTAGACTTGTTTTTTATTACTCATCCTGAACATATCTCTTCCATACATTTCCTATCGCCGATTAGTGATCATGCCCTCATAGCCATCAATCTTTCACTAAAGGTATCGGACAAAGAGAAGTCCTCGAAAATCATTTGGGACTACCCTAAGGCAAATATAGAGGATCTGAATTCCACTCTCCTCCGGGCATTCGCAGACTTCGAAAACTCTTTCAATGACCGTTCAGTCGAGGTCAATTGGACTATTTTCATGGACACACTGCTTAGCTCCGCGAACCAGTTTATTCCTAAAAATATACTTACCTCAGACTCATCTCCCCCCTGGTTCTCAGTAAAAATAAAGCGCATTTTAAATAAGAAAAAACGTTTTTACCGCAAGGCTGTAAAGTTAAACACTGATGAAATTTGGCTTCATTTTCACGCTTTTTCCAAAGAGTGCAAACGCGTAATCCAGTCAGCGAAACATACGTTTTTTAATGTTGACCTAAAAAAGGTACTAATTGAAAATCCCAAAAAGTTTGGTTTATAATTAATCCTACACCCAGGGGCGCCAAACTTCCTACCGCAGACCCACAAGATAGCCCATTATCATCAGCGGTAATTGCTTCCAATTTTAACGCGTATTTTGGTGAGATATTTACACGCGAAACTTTTCCAGAACCTTGCCTATATTGCTCCGAAAGCCCAATGGTCATGCAGGATATTTACCTCTCCATAGACGGAATTTCGAATGTTATTGATCGATTCCCTGTGAACTCTTCACCTGGCTTTGACGGAATTAACTCCAGACTCTTCAAAATAACGAAATATACATCCGCCAAATTTCTGCTCCTTATTTTCGAGCAATCCCTAGCTTTCTTCCAATTGCCGTCTGATTGGCTAAATGCTAACGTAGTACCCATCTTCAAATCAGGTAACCCGAATGAGCTAAAAAATTACAGGCCCATCTCACTGACCAGTGTGTCATGCAGAAGTTTAGAGCACATCGTCTTTAGCAGCATAATGTCACATTTCGATAGTAACGATTTGTTGTTCTCTAATCAGCATGGCTTCCGCAAAAAAACTGTCTTGTGTTACCCAATTATTCGAACTCACCCACGATCTTCATAGCAACATGCACTCTTCAAAACAAACTGATGCAATATTCATAGACTTCTCAAAAGCTTTTGATCGTGTTCGCCATAACAGATTAATACTTAAGCTTCTCCATCTAAACGTCAGTAGTAACCTTGTCTCGTGGATTCGGGCCTTCCTGTCTCATCGCACTCAATCTGTGATTGTCGATAATGTCACCTCCTCTCCACTGAATGTCATCTCCGGCGTTCCTCAGGGTTCAGTTCTTGGCCCACATATTTTCCTAATTTATATAAACGACATTGCTTCTTCCCTCTCTTCCACCGTGAGATTGTATGCTGACGACCTTGTGCTCTATCGCAAAATTTCTTCCATCAATGATTGCATAATTCTACAAAACGATCTAGAAAAATTAACAACCTGGTGTGAATCTTGGCTCATGACGATTAATCTGGATAAATCTAAAATTTTGTCGTTCTCCAGATCAAAAAATAAAGCCACTTACACTTACTCTGTTTCATCTTGTGAACTAGAACGTGTAGCCACATTTAAATATCTAGGAGTGTTCCTTTCTGCAGACTTATCATGGAAGTGCCACGTCGACTATATCTGCTCTATAGCAAATAGAACATTAGGATTTTTAAGACGACATCTTTATCTCGCAGACCCATATGTCAAACTTTTAGCATACACTACGTTAGTTCGGACGAAACTGGAATACGCGTCCATCATATGGAATCCTCATCAATTGTATCTAATTAACCAACTCGAAGCTGTCCAAAATCGCGCCACTCGTTTTATTACTCGCGATTATTCTCGAAAAAGCATTTCCTGTCTAAAACAGTCCATATCTCTCCATATACTCGACACTCGTAGAAAACTCGAACGGCTCTCTTTTATGCACAGACTATACTACAACCCATGGTCACCAAAAACATTTATTTTCCCGGCTCATCATATTTCTTCTCGCCTAGATCATCCATGTAAAGTCGAACCCATTTTCTCTAGAACTAACGCCTACAAATGCTCACCTCTCCCTCTATGCATTTCTGAATGGAATAGCATGCCCTCAAGCCTAGTGACGATACGTGACCATAACCATTTTACGCAGGAGCTTGTTAAGTTGTTTGAGAAATATCTGTATAGTGATGCTTTCTCATTGTTCTCATTCAATGTTTTCCCCAATTTTTGTGAATTTTGTGAATTTGATGTACCCCCCCTTATGCAATGCCTGACATAGAGACCCTTAAGGTAATAAAATGAAATGAAATTAAATGAAAATCGTCACAGATGTGCCAGAGTTAGGCTTAGTGGCTTGTAGTTCGGCTGACATCTGGCATCTTAGGGCCAAAATCGCCAAACAAGTGCCAAAGTTAGGCTTCACTTTCCTATAGTTCGGCAGTCATCTGGCACCTTTGGACCAAAATTGCCACAGATGTGCCTGAGTTAGGCTTACTTCCTTGTGGTTCGGCTGAGATCTGGCATTTTGGGGGCAAAATCGCCAAACAAGTGCCAAAGTTAGGCTTCATTTTCTGATAGTTTGGCTCTCATCTGGCATCTTTGAGCAAAAACCAGAGAAAAGCCAAACTTTGGCACGTCCCAAATACCGAAATTAGGCGTTGCTCTGGCAGTTATGGCTGAAGTATTGCACCAACTTTGGCGCTCCTCTGGCGGACCAGAGAAACGCAAAACCTTGGCATGCCCCGAATTCCTAGATTAGGACTTAGTATGGCAGTTATGGCTCAAGTATGGCACCAACTTTGGCACTCCTCTGGCGTACCAGAGAAGAGCCAAACTTTGGCATGCCCTAGGATCGCCCAACTAAGGCTATAGTTAGGCACCGTACTTTGGCACTGATGAGTACCATGGTGCAAAAACCTAACTGCGCCAAAGTTGGGCCCTTATGTTTGCCAGACCTTTGCCCAAGTTGGGCATTCCTCTGGCGTGCTACCTGGGCATACGAATCCAGTACGAGTCTCTTGCATGATAACTTCACCATACACTCCCACTACGAGTCATCGGGCCTCCACCCGTTGTAGACGTTGTTTTCCTTTTTAGAGCGCAGCTTTTAGGTGCCCGTGTCCGCGTTGAGCGGCGTCGCCGTTACCGTCGCCGTCGTCGTCGCCGTCGGCGTCGCTGTCGGTGTAACCGCGCGCGTTGCATTATGGGACGTAACAATTTCCCCGCTAAATTTGGCGGGGAAACTGAATGCGCAGTGTTGTATTATGGGACGTCACAGACCTGCACACAAATTCAGTTTCCCCACTAAATTTAGTGGGGAATTGAATTGGTGTTGAGGTCACGTGACGTAAACTTTTCCGCTAAGTCTAGCGGAGGAACTGAATTGTTTTCTTAGGTGGCATGACACAAAGTCATGTGACGTCATTTTCCCTGCTAAATTTAACGGGGAAACTGAATTGGTTTTTAGATCACGTGGCCTCAATTTGCTTGCAAAATTTAGCGAAGAAGCTGTGGGAGGTGCTGAAGGTACGGAGGAGGAGGAGAGGGTACGCAGGTGGAGGAGGGTAGGGTACAGAGGAAGAGGAGGGTAATGTATGAAAAAGGGAAGAGGAGGGTAATGTATGAAAAAGGAGGAGGTGAGGCTACGGAGGAG
Source organism: Ixodes persulcatus (assembly GCA_013358835.2). Lineage (NCBI taxonomy): Eukaryota > Metazoa > Arthropoda > Arachnida > Ixodida > Ixodidae > Ixodes > Ixodes persulcatus. Next base: position 361,916 of record JABSTQ010009494.1, on the reverse strand, counting down.
GAGGCGGGGAAGGTACGGAAGAGAAGGAGGGGAGGATACGGAGGAGGATGGTACGATGGAGGAATAGGACACGGAAGAGGAGGAGGGTGCAGAACCAATATGTAAGGAGAGTGATATATATATGTATATATATATACGAGGGGCGTTCATAAAGTTCGTATTATTGTCACGAAGGAATAGAGATTCAGCAATCAAACCCGAGTAGGAGTTGAGGCTTTCTCTACATGTTCGCCACCAAAAGTTACCCACTTTTTCCAGCGATGCACCACATGCCGGAGGCCATTGTTATAGAACTCCTCGTCTTGAGTGTTCAGGAATCGCTCCACTTCTGCAATCACTTGGTCGCCATCCTTGAAATGCTTTCCTCTTATTTGGCCACACTAGAAGCGTCTGTGCCATTTAACCAAAAGTTTCGTAAACTGGGACGTTGTCCCCGAACAACGCTCCCAGATTGGAATGAATATCTGGCATTGCTTCCCTTCGAATGAAAAAAAAAAAAAAAAACGGATCAGTGCATGTGCTTGGCACCGTCGGGCGGTGCCATTTTTGTTTCGTCTCCCTAGCGGCGTTCCGAGCTACTATAGCATGCGATGTTTATACTGTGCGGAAACTAGACGGACGCGCTCTGATGTTGATGCCTGTTTTGTTCCGTTTCCTTTAATTTCTTGTGCCGATAATGCGAACTTTATGAACGCCCCTCGTGTATATATATATATATATATATATATATATATATATATATATATATATATATAATCTTTCCCAAATTATCTGGCATGGTACACCGCAAAGCAAAATCAAAATACCTCAAGAGCTGCGCTCTAACTTCGCACTGAAGATATTTGTAAATGTCTCATTTTTTTTTTGTGAACCACGCTCAAAGGACTGTTTCTATAAGTCGCTAAGTCGCAGCCAGACTTGTGCCTATCTTATATAGTCTGCTCAAGATACTGTATTTTAAATACATTTGGTTGTTTTTCGGTTCGTATAGAGTTTTCCCTATTCTAATTTAATTATATTTCTCAGTATCTTGTACTGAGTATATTATTTGTTTTTCTAACTTCGAAAATATTTGTCGCAGGAACAATCTAAGGCAACTAGGGAACATCAGACTCCAGGGCAAAGCTGAACTAATTGCACACATGGAGGCAAACCAAACACAAGAAAGAAAGCAAGGCATGAGCAAAACGTAGCCATGTATAGCCCCAATTACGGCCGCCTTCATGTGTCCTCCTGTCCGCTTTTTTTTCTCTTCAAGTTATTTTTAAATGGCACGTTGCGCCTGGGGCCAGCAAAATGCTGGTAACGTCATTGGGATCTTACAGATTTGTCTGAAGCTAGAGTGGCTCCGTCAACGGAAGATTGTCACGTCAACGCTTGGTAGGTGACAATGAACCATTTTTGGTAATCGCCGGTTCAGGCGGTTCTGGTATGGAAATGCGCGGGCACGTTTTCAAGTGAGTGCAAACACTCCCTCGGCTAAGAAAGCTAGATCCTGCTGGTTTTATTAAGCTGCACTGACCTTGACTCGGCTTCCCCAAAGCCGCTTGTGCGCTTATTGTGGCTTAACTTTGGATCCCAAGCTCGTTCAAAAGAGTTTCCTTTATCTCCTCTTGAATACGCACATTGTTTCATCCTCAGAATCCTCCAACCCAGTTTTCCGCCTGGTCGAGCCAGAGATTGAAAGCGGTTTTGTGGACACCCTCTTGTTTTACTTATGTTTCCCTCTTGACCTTCCTAATATATTTTCTGACAATTTGAAGGTACAGGCGCTCCTACTCCTTGGCTGGGGAGGCAAAATACTCGCTCTTGGTTGTTGGTCAGCGACAGTGGCTGCTGTCCTCTAGCCGATGTTTCTCCTGTACGTGCACCCTTGTCATTCATTCGCCTACTCATCTTCAAGTCTGGTTGCCTGGTCAACTTCTACTTCGAATTTTAGGGATATGCATTGCCGGACTATGTTTCAAGTCCGCCGAATCGCGTCAAGGCATATTACGAACTTATTGCGGACAGCGTCATGGGCGGAGCCTACCGCCTATCTAAAGCACACCGGTTGCCATGCCATTATGTAGCATCTCCCGAATTATTTGAAAATAAACTTTGATTGCAGCAGCTAAGTCATTTCTTGATAGTCATAATTATCACAGCAGAATGTATCTTTCAGCGAAATCATCACAAGTAGAGCACCCCTATTGACTTCTTTTGTTCCTATATTACAAGCTTAATCCTTCTTGCCAAGCTGTTTTAAATGTAATTATATTACTTTTTTAATTTTTTTTACTCTACTCAAGATTGCTTCTAGTAGAAGTAACTTAAATTCTACTATAAATGCATTTCTAATGGGTATTTGTACTTACCTAAAAACTTTTGTTGAGTATGTTCCACAACGCTGGTTGCAGCACACCGTAGATATCGTTTTTCTTTGTTGTAAAGCGTGATCGAAGGACTGTTGACACAGTTGTCGGCATTTTGTTCGATAGCTGGTGCCTCGAGAATCTCGCGTGCGTACGAATTTTTGTTCTTTGCAAGAATGCTGGTGCTGGTAAAGACTGGACTACACTCCCATGTGACAGCTTTCCTCCTGATGTTCACCACCGCTGCGTGTTTGTTTTGTTTTTTCACTGTTAAACCAGCCCGTTTGGCCAACGCATGATAGAAAAATACGATAGACGAATCCTTTAACACACTGGGCATATCCTGTGCTGTGAGCATTGGTGCATTTCAAATTATGGTTGGTTGTCTTATTTATTCAGCGGCACATGGAGTAGGTCTTGTTTGAGGCATACCATACCACCTGCACGTTCTTTAGTCCACCTATCATTTTTAAACTATGAGTGATCCCCTTAATATATGAATCACGGCTATATTTATTTGAATCTTTTCTGCCTTTTTTTTGCTGCTTGGTGGCGTGCGCTTTAATTCCATGGAATTGTTATTTCACACACCTACTAGGAAATGGTCCAATATCCTGATTCTCTTAGCCGAGACATTTGCCTTGCAAAACTTAGCCTAATCTGATGTTTACAAGATCTGTTTACCGCAGACATAAATGCTGTGAGGACAAGACTGCGTTTTATAATCTTTAAACGCCCTGAGTCATATAACACAAACCATTTGCTTAAGCGGGGCTTATGCCTCTAGGATGTGTGATCTTGTTTGAATTCCAGGGCAAGGTGAAGGAACGGAGTTTCCCTTTGGTAGCTCACGCATAAAAACCAGTTCCGTACAACTCTCTTGAAAAACGTTCAGTACCATATATATATATATACATTCATTCCGGTTGTATTAAACTTCTTTGGTGCATATAACTGTGAAATTATCAACGTACACAAAGCCCACCTTGAGATTTATGCCTCTCAGGTTCTCTTGGATGACTCTGCCGAGCGCTGACAAGTATACGCGACACAGTTGTGAAGCCACCTTAGCGCCAATACACACTCCACTCTTTTGTACATTGTCGGCCTTCATGGTCTACCACTGTCGCATTTAAATACACGCCAAGTAAATCTAAGAAGGTGGCCGCACTTTTCCCCGCTCGGTTTTAATTGTTGTGATGCATGGTTCTTCTATGTTCGTTCGTAGAATTGACTTCAAGATGCTGTGCGGAATAGAATAATACATATCCTATACGCCTGCAAAAAGCCAGAAGCGACGCTACCTCCCTTTTTCTGAAGATATGTGATGAGATCTTCTGAGTTCTGGATTCTGTAGGAATCTCTTAACTGTACCAAGAACAAGACCTTCGTCAAGGAGGTGGATCGATGAACTTGCCATGTGTCTCTTTCAGATGGAATTACCCGATTTGGTACCTCGTTTTTTTGTGTAGTTAAGCTGAAAAAAAAACACACCTCCAACATCATTTCTTATTTTCTGCGATTTTGTTACATAGGCTGTTTAAGGTTTGCTCGAGGAGCCTCATAGCACCCAGTTTTGTATCTCGGATTCATTTTGCTTCTAATGTAATGAAATGTTTTTGCAATTGGAGCGGCAGCTTTGTCCCCGTAGTGTCCAAAGTGAAGGAGAGCAAGATCACCCTTTTTATCAGAGATACACAGCTTCCAATCTTTGGTTCGTAGTTCATGCATGGTGAAACGAAAGCTCATCCTTAGTGATGTTTAATTAATTAATTTATTTATTTATTTATACATACTGCAGGCCAGAAATGCCCCAAGCAGGTAGGGCAACACACAGGTGAAAACACACTGATCATAAACACAAAAGCTGCTATAACTGATCACGCATATGATTCAGACAGATTGCGCGCATGAGCGCGCTTGGCACTCGCACTCTACCATTTGTGCCACTATGAACACACACATTTACACTTCGCATGAACACTATACGTCACACACTCACATCATTTATCAAAGATAACTATCTAGCGCGGCTGGAAAGTTACTTAAACAAAAAAAAAGAAAAACATCGCTCGGAAGTTTGTTCCAGTCTGATATAGAACGCACAAAAAAAATTTTGAAGGTGTTAGTCCGGGCAAATATGGGAGTTAAAGAGAACTTATGACGGTGTCGAGTAGGTCTGAATCAGAGTATTTTAGGAAGGGATCGATTCTTTGACTTGTAAGGAAATCAATGCCATCTCTCATTATTTCTGATGCCTTTTCATGTCGCGCCCTTGGTGCTATAGTGCTGACTATAGCAGCCTTATCAATGGGCTTGAACCGTGGTGGTAGAGCAAAATTCGGCCATTTGTGAAGTAATCTCTTGCCCTTTCTAATAAGTTAACCTCACCGATGAGCTCGAAAGTGTACTCTTTTGGGTTTGCTTTTTTTATTTTCCAAGTGCTGTTTTAGGGTAGGAAAATACCAGTTATTCCACACGGTTTCAGTCGAGTTTCTTGTCATGTTCATCTGATTTAAGAAGGTGCATTGGTTCGGACATTTTACACGCATGATGTCTGTGAGAAGATGTTTTTGACGCTACTTTTCTGCAGACTTGTACACGTTACTGAAAAAAGTAACCGATTACAATTACAATTACTTCACTGTACAAAGTAACCGATTACAACTACAATTAAAGCCTCAAAAAGCAATCGAAAAATTACTCTAAAGTAATCGATTACTTCCCTCGTTACTTTTCATTTAACTTTTTTTTTATTACGGTAGCATAATCCTTGAGGTCTCGCTCTTAGTTGTTTGAAAAACAAAAAAAAAGAAGAAAAGGAAGCCTTGACCGTTTTTGCTTACAGCTGAGGGAGTGAAGCCAACACACCCAAACCCTCTCGTGAAAAATAAACAAAATAAAATAAAAAGAGCGCTGTTTAAATGCATTACTCACAAGAGGCTGGATAAGACGCCAGTTTTCAAACACGGTAGTAGTCTCATGTGTACCAAAAAATGGACAAAGGAAACGAAGCCTAGTGAAGTGGCCTACTAATCTTCGGAGTACTGAACTTAATAATTTCGAAAAAAAAAAATTGACCGTTGCTTGAAGTTGAGTGACTCCACCACATCTAATACCTCCCACCCGCCGCCCCCCCCCCCCCCCCCCTCAAAAAAAAAGAAAAAAAGAGAAAAATTGTGATGGGTAATTTGGTAATTGATTACAGCAAAAAAGTAATTCAATTAAAAGGATCTTTACTCCTTAAAGAAAGTAATTGAAGCGTTAAAAATTACAGTAAAATGTAATCGATTACAAGTAATCCATTACTTGTAACGCGTTACGTACAAGTCTGCTTTTCTGACCGGAGGATCTTAGATATCCGTTTGGTGTGTCCTTGTGATGATACTATTAAGCGAAGCATTTGTCTGACGCCTTCCAGAAGAATATTTTTGTGCGATGTCTCTTGAAACTAACCTGCTCTGACAAGAGTTCGTTGCAATCCAAAGACCGAGGATACAAAGGGTGAGGTCTTAAAAACATAAAAAAATATGAGCTGCTCTAACTACCAAGGAATTGAATTACCAGTTTGAGTTGAGCTAGTTGGTACATTGTCATTGATGGTGGGAAACAGCTTGAACACTAACCGATTACACAGAGACAGGACAAGACACACACACAAAGCTGACTATAAGCTTTTATTTCTCTTGTTATGTTCGTCACCCGTCGGTCTAATTTTCTTCCTTATCCCCTCGGCCACTACATGTTTATGATATCTGAGTAAATAAACACATTTTACACACGGATCTATTATAACAACAAATACGTCACATTAACAAAAAAGAAATACATAAAATTATATAAAAAAAGAAAGAAATTGACCTAAGAAACTAACACATCACTATTAACTTTAACTACAAGTCACTGACTTCCGCACATTTTCCATTCACTTCAACCATGAGTCATTGATTCTACGTACGTTTGAGACATTGTTTTTCGTTTTTGTAAGCTGTGCTCAAAGGACTGTCACTATGCGTCACTGTGGCACAAAACGCATTAATTTTTTTTTTTGTGAAGCGTAATTGAAGGATTGCTGACACAGTCGTCTACATTTTTCTTTCGATAGCTAGAGGGTTTTACTAACATGAAATGCGTGTGATCCAAATCTGTGCACATGAGTAAAACACGAAATATCTGCTGCATGAAATGTCGGACTAGAATAAAATATCAAATAGTAAACAGAGCGCGATACACCAAACCGGATTGCAATAAATCATAACTTTATTTTTATTCATAAATCTTTAATCTATTATGACTCCACAGGAATGTCACAAAAAATCGAAAATACAACACAGCTGATGGTTAGCTTGCACACAATTTAAACACGCCAGTACAGAAAAGTACAGGCAGTTTCCGAGAAACGACCAACATGTTTTCCTGCTCGGGTAAATATACTTTGCACCAAAGAAAGCTCAAACTCCGTGAGAATGTGCCGCTGGTGGTTGAGATAGAACGTGAATGTTTGAAAACCTGACGTTATTTTGATCAGAAGATGATTGAGAAAAAACTATTTCTTTACGAGCCGGCGTCCACCTAGCCTAATATCGTTAAAAGAAGAAATGACACTGTGGGAGCATGCAGCATTAAGTTGAGTGAAATAAATTTTTCAGCGAGAAAGAAACCAATGTCCTCTTTCTTGCTGCGAAGTTGTTTTCAATGACATAGATGCTACAGGCTGCCCAGTGTCCATTCTTCTTTTTTAACAATATTAGGCTTAGGTGGACCTCGGCTCAAAGAGACATTTCGCTTTCTTAATTATCTTTTGTGCTAGATGACGTTGTGTTCTCAAACTTTCGTGTTCTATCCGAACCGCTAGCGTCACATTCTCACGAAGTTCGAGCTTTCTGCGATAATATAGTTTATTTACCCGAACCGAAAAACGGGGTTCTCGTTTTTCGGGAACTCCCTGTAAATCTGTCAACATCGCGAATAAAAGTTATACAGAACAGTAAAGCAAAAGCGTTGAATCCCGACCCAGAAAAGAAAGTAATTAAAGTACTATCTATATTCAAAAGTTCTTCAATAACAAGCTTTTTTGTTGTATGGAAAATGTATTGTCCGAGATTGTTGGAATGTTTTGAGATCGTTTATTTTATGATAATCTGAAAATAAGGATGACATTTTAAAAGTTGTCATATATGCTTATCAAGCTTAAACTTTATTAATGACTTTATTGTGTCGTCCAACATGTTGCAGGAAATGTTTAATTGAATGTAGAAACAATTAAATTAAAATATTGGGTGTCTTAAAATGAGTAAGCTCTAAGCTTTTTGTTTTCTGGCCGTTACCCAGATAGCACAGATTTCTGGCCCAAAATTTGGCAAATGTCTCATAGTTGTGGACATTGAAAAGCCCGAAGAAGCCAAAATAGTGCCAAATCTGATCTTCTTTGGCAAGAGTCAGGGTATATTGGCCCTAATTCACCAAAGAAGTGCCAGAGTTATGCTTCACTCCTTAGTCGTTCGGCTGTTATCTGTCATCTTTGGGCCAAAATCTCCAAACGAGTGCCAGAGTTAGGTTTACTGCGTGGTAGTTCGGCTGTCAGCTCACATCTTTGGGCTCCAGTTGCCAAACAAGTGGCAAAAGTAGGCTTCGCTTCCTGATAGTTTGGCTGTCATCTAGCAGCTATTGACCAAAGTCGCCAAACAAGCGCCATAGCAAGTCTTACTGCCTGGGAGATCGGCTGATAAAATATTGGTGGTACGCGGGTTGTCCACAACTTAATTAAATATAAATGAAATATAATTCTGCTCGCAACATGTTATTTTATTTTGGGAGTCTCGTGATTTTTCCAGTCAAAGGTGGTCTGAATGGTTTGCGGTGGTTGGACAAGGCAACGGTGATTTGGCATACACAGATTGCTCCCGATAATTGTACACGCGCGTAGGCACACACGCCAATTTCAGAACGCGCCGTGAGACTGGTTCAACGTTACTGCAACTGCTGCCATCGAGCAAACTCTGCACGAGACTGATGAGCTCACGTCTCTTCAACAGATACCATTACTATTCGGCGCAATGCAAAAGCGAGCTTAGCTGTGTGCGTGTCTTGAATTGTGATTGAACACATTCAAAGCCTAGCGATAACAAAAATTTTGAAGCGACCGTGGCTCTGTGGTACCGCACCCGCTTCACGCTGAAGGAAATTAAAATGAAATCCTGGCGGCGACGATCTTTTAACGTTCATTTGAAGCATATGACAGCATCAGCCCAGGCACTCCTTTTCTCTCACTATCTTTTCTCCCTACCCAAAGGTGACATTCCAAGCATCGGCTACAAAACCCTACCTTTGTCAGTAAAAACTGCGGAGGGAGCTTAGCTGCATTGTTCATCCCGCTTCGACCTCGCCTTTTGTTAAGCCTCCCCACCTACTTTTGTGTCTTCGTGTGGCTGTGAGCGAGCACGACTGCCGCTTTAAGCAAATCAGAGGGGTGGAGCCAAAACGCGTGACCTCTCTCCGTAGGACGTGTAGGACAAAAACGATTGGAGGAAAATTAGTCACGTGACTCTCTGTCGAGCTGATGCGATTACTGAGGCTGTAGTCCTCGCGGTTTGCCAAGTTATAGAAATAGGCAGGCCACGAAGGCCCGTTTTCCGAAATGCGCTCTTCGATGTTCTGCTTCTTTCGCGGGTTGCAGACGCGGCCATGGTCCTACGTCGTAATCGGCTAGAATTCGACCATGCCAATTATTCGGCAGTGGCCGTTTTTTTCGTCGGAGTCCGTGGAATTGTTGTGCTGTGTTTCTTGGACGTGCTTCAATAAAAAAACTGCATCTTGTAAACCCTAAATGGGGAACAAAAAAAAAAAATGGACGAAGACATCAACATCGTAGGGTTTACAAGGTGTCGATTCATTACCAGCTCGCCTCCACTATATCACTTCTTAAAAAACCGCTCTTCGCCGACGACGAGATTTCAGTTTCATGCGGGCAACCTTCTTTTTCGAGTTTGTGTTTGTGTTGCTCTGCGATGAACGAGTCGGACTATGCATCCATCAAAGATTACATGATATCGCTCTAGTGAAGTGGTAATTTGAGCTAGTTGGTACATCACTAAAATAAACAGCGCACAAAACGTCGGCGGAAGTGTGGGACCCCCTTTTGTGCTGCACAAAAGGGGGTCCCACGGAGGCACAGACTGTCCTTCTTTGATTTGAACAGGTCAGTGGGCCAGGTAGCCGAGTTTTTGTGGCAGCAGGTTAGATGGAGGTTGCCAACAAGAAAGAAGGTTCCACCTCAAACATGCAGTTTTTCCTCCTCCGGGGGCATACAAACTCCACCTTCAATAGGCATGGTCCTCAGTCTTGGTCCCAAGTTCTGCACGCCGTCTAATCTCCAGCCTCCTCAGCTTCTGAAGTTATCTAGAAGTGTGTCCAACAGAGTGGATGAAGATTTTCGACCACGGTGTGTTTCGGAATGCGTAGACGCTCTTCGTAGCATGCCAACCCGCACCACACGTCTTCATAATCCCCGTCAAGTGGTCAGATATGCATTGGACAATCAGATACGCATACTACAAGCGGACAAGGAAGGTTCCTTTGTGCTCATCGCAGAGGGAATGTTCCAAGACAGGGCTAATGCGGCCGTGTACAAGAACTTTCGGCCAGAGCCTGTTTCCCTCAAAGAGGCCAAATGTAGGGCAATGGACCTCTGTACTACGATATCGTTGCCTCAACTGGCCGCCAACATCAAGAAAGCGGAAGGGTTGCACCTTCAGGTGTTCTTCTCTGCCAAGACACATAAGGAGGCCTGCCCATTCCGGGCAATTGTTACGGAGCGAGGTACCTGGCAGCGCCAAGTGGCTGCCTATCTCCAGAAGCACCTTTCCAGCTTAAGCCTCTTAAACCATTTCTGGTCCGCAATTCTGAGGCAGTGGTGCGGTCACTGCGGTTTGAGAAATATGGTCATCATGAGATTTTCAGTGTGGATGTTCAAGATCTCTTTTATTCCATCCCACATCCACCTCTGCTTGCTGCGGTTCAATCGTGTATTGAAAGCAACGGAGAGCTTGCATTTCGAAATGCTACCGGCATCTCCATCGAGGACTTCCTAGAGATGTTAATTTACTACCTTAAGTCTACGTACATCGGGTGGAAGGACGACCTATACCTACAGAAGTCCGGTGTATGTATTGGGTCGTGCGTTGCCCCTGTTCTCAGCGACATCTTCCTGTCCGGGGTTGATCGAAGTATCCATGATTTCTTCAATACCCTGCCTGTACGAAACGTGTTTCGATATGTGGATGATTTTTTGATTGTGTACGAGAAAGGGGTGGAAGGCCATGGTGTACATCAGGTTGTCGAAACCTTCGTCAAGTGCTGTTCGGGACTAAAGTTCACGTTTGAGGAACCCAAGGATGGGACCCTGCAATTTTTGAATCTATCGCTATCGGCCCAAGCCAACCACTTGTGCTGGTCCTACTCTCCCCGCTCAAAGAAAACCATTCTGCCCTACACATCCTCCCACTCTAAGATTGTGAAAAGGGGCATAGCCATGTCCATTTTAGGCTCGGCCTTGGAAAAATCATGTTTTCATACCGTGAAGGACAGTTGTCGCTCTCAACTTGAACGCCTTAAGGCATCCGGTTACCCTCACGCAGTTTTAATAGAAGTTATGGGGTCTTTGTTGAAGAAGGTTAAAGGGGAGAGTAGCAGCAGGAAAAATATACCAAAGAAGCGCCCAGTCGTAGTATCGTACCTGCATAAATTGTCTCACAATTTAAAGCAGATCGCCAGCAGGTATGATGTCTCCGTGGTGTTTTCGGCCCCGCTAAGGTTATCCAAGATCTGCGCAAAAGTGGGGTCCGTCCTTGACAACCGTTTACGAGCCGTATGCAACAAGAGGCACAAGAACAAGTTCGTTACCTGCACGGACGGTGTGGCCTACAAGATCCCTCTGACCTGTGGTAGATGCTATATAGGACAGACTGAACGATGCGTCAACGACCGGCTTAGAGAACATTTCTATTCACTTCAAGCCACAGTCGGCGGGCACTTGCCTACACACTGTCGCTCCTGCCAGTGCACGCCGTCTTTTGGTGAAACAACTGTTCTGGGGAGATTTCAAGACCGGACTACTCGAGAGATCTTCGAGGCTTTTCAAATTCAAAAACTAGGACAGCAATGCGTCAGCCAACCATGGTCCATGCCTATGCGCAGTAACTTTGGCCGGCCAAGAGTGTAATTACCGTTTTCTAATTTTTCCATTTATTTTTTAGCTTTTGTCATTTCTTTCCTTCTTTTTCTCAAGATTATAGGTTTAGTCTGTACATATTTTCTTCCTTTTCATCTTCTTCGTTTTCTTTTATCCTGTGTTCACTTCACGTGTGGTTCAATTTTCGTGACTTCTTTTTCCTTCTTTTTAAATAAATCAGTTGGGAGTCAGCGCTCTTTCGTTCTACTGTCCTTTTCTCTTCCGCCGACGTTTTGTGCGCTGTTTATTTTTAGTGATATCGCTCTTTGATTAGTAAGTACACTGCAAGCATGCTTATGATAGTAGTCCTGCTTCCCTCTCAATCTCCACAATTTCTTGTGTTTTAATTTATGAGCTTCCATTGGCGTGAAAACAGTGTTAACTCCATTTAATAATTTGGTTTTAGTTTTACAGAGAAATATACGTTTTGTAATTGTATCTAGAATAAACTGTGTGTAATGATACAGGTTTAATAAACTTATGGGAGCGATTGAAAGCAATTTTGTTCATCCGTGTATGGGATTGATATGCACCGGCCTACACAACGCAGATTTGCACGACGTCCGGCCAATACAGAGCAGATGCATCGTAGAGCATTTGCCCGACATTGCGCCAAAATTAGGTCGGGGCAAAACGACGGTACGCCAATACCTGCCGGATATCAAGAGATGGTGCAAAACTGGATATTTGGGCGATATTGGAACCAATTTTCGGCCAGTACTGGCACGACACTGTCAAGTATCGTCGCTCTGCTTGGGGACAGAGATGATGATATCTGACCATTGTGCTGTGAGCGCTTATTTAAAATTTATTTTGTTCTGCATCGCGTAAAAGAGAGCTTTTGTGGCACACCAGAGATGTGTCAAACTTCGGCAGGTTTTTGGGCTTTCTTTGACAGTTTTGGCACTCCAGTGGCTAGCCAGAGAAAAGCGAAACTTTGGTATGCCCCGAATCTCCCAATAAGGATTTACTTTGGCAGTTATGGCTTAAGTCTGGCACTTACGTCGCCCCTCCTGTGGCGGACCAGCGAAAAGCTAAACGTTGACATGTCCGGAATCGTCAAATTAGGCGTTACTTTGGCAGTTATGGCTCAAGTATGGCACTTACTTTGGCACTCCTGTGGCGGACCAGAACAAATTTTAGACTTTGGCATATCCGGGACCTCCAAATTAGGCGTTACTTTGCCAGCTATGGCTCAAGTGTGGAACTCACTTTGGCATTCGTGTGGCGAACCAGAAAAAAGGCAAACTTTGGTATGCCCGGAGTACCCAAATTAGGCGTTCCCTTGGCAGTTATGGCTCGAGTATGGCACTTTGCCGCTCCTCTTGCGGACAAGAAAAAATCCGATTTTTGGCATGTCATAGGTTAGGGCTATAGTTAGGCAACGTACTCTATCACTGACAAGCGCCATGGAGCAAAACCTAACTGAGCCCAAGTTAGGCCCTTAAGTTTGCCAAGTTGTACGTTTCTCTAGCGTGCTACCTGGGTAGATTCAGTTCTAAATAGTTTTATTATGTAAACGAATACAAAACGTTTACAGCGGAGCTGTTAAGGGCTAGATTCCCCATTTTCGGGTCCGGTACCAAAGAAATGCCGACACAAAACTACATAAAACTCTGGACAGCTACCGCCATCTATGAGCGACGGCGGCAACCAGACGACCAATCTGGCTTGCCGTCGTCGCTCATAGATTGCGGCAACCTTTCCAGCCTTTCTGTCAAGGTGCGCGATGGTCTGCTGGTCGCCGTCGTGTACGCCCCCCCCCCCCCCCCCCCCGACGCCCAAGAGAGACATTGAAGCATTCCTGATGGACGTCTTCGGCTGGGTCATGCTCGGCGACGACACGTCTGCCGTAGTGACTGGTGACATTAACGTTGACATTGCACGCCAGGAGGGAAAATTGTTAACTTCGTTTATGCTCAAGCGCTTTGGGCTTGCATGTGTGAACGAACCTACGGTGCCCTCGACCAGGCATCGGGCGTGTATGCAGCTCGTCTTGACTGAAGAACGTGCCTGCCGTCAGCGTACACCCTATGGCGGTGTACCACAGCGATCACAAGGCCATGGTCACTGTAGTTACGAAATAAATAACAACCCCATATCGTTGTATATACGTCTGATTCTTTAATCGTTCACATAACCAACTACCCAATCACACCTTAATCTTTACGTTTATAAATACTTCATTCCCACCATAGTACAGGTTCGCTGGTCTTCGCTGTTCCCCAGAGTGAAAAGGCTGACAGTTTTTTTTTTTTAACTCAATATCCGCAAGCCCACTTACTACGTTGATTGCGTCAATAAAAAATAGAGTTGTATACAAACACAAAATGGTCTCTCGATAATAAACTTATATTTAGTGCGGTTTCTGAAGTACGAGTTCCTTTCAGAATTCGCTCGTCCCAGGCAGATTGTGAATTTATTTGTTTATCAAAGGCCAACTCTGTTGAAGGTACCCATATTTGATTCCCCTCTAAACCCCCCCCCCCCCCCAATTAAAATAATGCAGGAACAAAAACTAAATATTGTATGACAAATATTATTCCTTGCATCGTCAAGAGGTATATGCCATGTTGATAAAGTTTGTTTGTGCATTGAAAAAATCAAAGCCTCAGGATGCAGTGGGCATGTGTGTATTCTTGCACCAAGCATAAGAACTTAGTCCTTGTCTCTCGTCGTCTTCGTTTCGTTGGGTACCAGGCCAAATAAGTTTGAAGCAGCAGCATTATAGGTAGGCACCAAGACGAGAACCTACATAAAAGAGGCACACATCACCGTTCGAGACGGAATTGTATGTCTCATGATTTTAATGATTTCCTTTGTCTGGCGGTTTGAGCGTAATATTGCTTGAACCTCTAGCCTGCTGGACTAGTTAAAACATTTTTGTTGAAACTTCCTGAAAAGTGTTATTTAAAAAAAATTGGAGACCGTTCTTCGTTTTCAGGGGCCTGAAACTGCATCCAAATTCTACGCACGAGCATGGTTTTCTAGCTTTTATCATCCGCATTTTGGCTCTGCCAGTCTTGCTCTGTAGCTCATGCTGTACCTTTGGCGCACCACCACTCTTCTCGCGTGCTCCGAGGGTTTGTAAACTTTAGTGAATTAGTAGGTTCTGATCTCGCCAGCAAGTATCTATTTGGAGTTAAATCTGTTTCTTTACTAACGAGTTAATTAGTGATTTAATTAAGAGCCTCATTATCCGACACGCTATGCACCTCGCTAAATCGACCCCCCAACAGGGACTACACGGCACCAAGTGTTTTTTTTTTTTTTCTGTTTGACGTGCTTTTTTCGCAGGAGCAGTTTTGCCGGTGTTCGCGAAGACATCCCGTATAACCTACCCTTTGTGACTGGAAATATGTTGATCTCGCTTATATTATTTGAGATATTTCTAAATGAGGTGCAAATAAGACTATTGTTATTATAAGTTCGTCACAGCTCGTCCTCATAGAGTGAGCGTTGTGTTAATAATTTACGAGGCGCACGAAAAGCGTCTTTTGATTTTTATAAATCTGCTGCCTGGTTGACGTAGACCTACGAAAAAAAGTAAAGCGAGAGTTACTTTCCGAATAAAAGGGGATTAATAACGACATTTCATCGCACATAGAAAATACAATATTGCTTGTTTGCGATATGTTAAAAGCCAGTCTTATAAATGTAAGATAATGCAGAAAGTATATTTCACGCGTCAGATCTCAGTAACGAATTGATGTATGCTAAAATAGTTAAACATTTGTTTTTAATTGAAGTATAAAAGGACCAAAAATATCTCATGTCTTCACCAATCTCTTAAAAAAAAGACCAATACAAATACATTTTAAACTTAATATAGACGAGCATATTTTTATAGCTGAACGGTTTCTGAGCAATGAGCGCACGTTTATTTTATAAATCCCGTTTACAATCCTAGAACACACAGCAATGCATATAGTTACTTTAAGCTTCAATTTCTATCATAAGGGCAAATTTGTTTTCTTGATTTACTTACCTCATTAGCATTCTCATACATGGCAATTTTGTTTTTTAGCCTGAAAGATAATTTATGGATTTATCAACTACCCGGGCACATGAATGTTAGGTTACGCACGTGAACGGGCGATAAAATAAGAACATTTTAGACACAGCCCGCTTGTTGTCGCGTATGAGCGAGTTTTCCATGTTGAATCAGCGTTAAGCAACACAGTATTTCGCTTGCGGTAGCTTCTTTTTGACTCCGGAACATTAAAGTAAATATTAAATGCTAAACAAAATCTCTAACAACAAGCGTGTGTATTGAGTATAGGACTATAGCAATACCGTAAAAAAAAGTAACAGAACGTTTATAAATTTGATTTTTTATACGTCCGCAGTATGTTTGACATCCAAAGTGATATGTTCATTTCAGGATAATAAACTGCGTGTGAACACTATGGACTAACCACCAACGCAATGCTATTTATAGCTTTGTTGGGCTTCTGACGTTGTGCGATATTGTAAATAAAGATATCAAGTGCGAGTCAAATATTGTAAAGAAATGTATCCGCCGAGAACTAAACTACACGTCACTGAAAAACGTAGAGCCTATTGGGTTAGAATTCTAGCGATAAGTTCATACGTTTATAACTCGAAGCTATCTGATCGAAGAGTTAGAACTTAGAAGCGCTCTTCGGGAAGCTTCAATGAGAAAATTGGCTTTGTTTTGGCAGAGACCTCTATTCATCCCTTCATCTATGTAGCCGCGGGCTAATTGGCCGCTATTTTCCCATTGAACATTTCCGAAATTGGGCTCCAAGTTTAGACTTTGTATAGGTTAGGTTCTGAACCTTTCATTTCCAAAGCCAACTGGTCTCGCTACAGTTGAACGGATCTTGCGTATTTGTGGGATACATAGGTAATTTATCTTTCAGGCGGCGTAAAACTCTGCTTTGCTTTGCTCGGCTGACACCCTGTGGATTTAGTATTTGAAATAGGCAGAAAAAAGTTTAAAATAAATGAAGTTCTAAGTTTTTAATTTTGTAAAGTCAATCTAACACGCGTTAAATTCCAGGAAAACATTTTTTTTTCGCCAGTTGAATACTGTTTGAACTCCGGATTATAATTAGATTGCAAACGAGCTATTTTTTTTATAGGACGTCAGTTCGAAGCAATATTGCAGATAAGCTCAGTTAAAAAAATATTAAAATTAACTGTTGGGCTAGTTGGTTAAAGATCTTAATTACAAAAGCGCAAAGGACAAGGACAGAACAAAGAATGAACAGGACAAGCGCTTACTAACAACTGGCATTTTAATTTAGTAATTTTCCTCTCATTTTCGTCTTTCTCTTATCATGCATTAAACAATCAGTTGCTAGTAAGCGCTTATCCTCTCCATTCTTTCTTCTGTCCTTGTCTTTTGCACTTTTGTAGTTAAGATAAAAAGATATTCAATTTTTGATCGAAAATGTTCTCACCTTTGAATGATAACAATGGCGACCGCCAAGCAAAGAACAATTAAAATGCCGAAGACGACTCCCACTATCACCGTATTTCTTATGGTAGCTGGAAGTTGTGAACAAGAAAATTTATTTTAAGCCATCATGTTGAAATATTGATAAAATCATTGGGACTGTTTAAATTATCAATCCAATGATCTCACATATTTTTTTCCACACCAAGTCACTAGGAGCGAGATTAAAACGAACGACCGAGATATTATTGTTCTGTTAATATAATGAATCTAGAGGAAAAGATTCACAACCTTCCCATGCATTTCGACCGCACCAAAAATGCGAGGCATAGGCGCGGATAGAGGGGGTCTCATTGGGTCTATATTGCTGCCGATTCTTTAATGTACACAAAGAAGAAGCAAAACACCACTTCAAAGGTCTTTACGCAAATTTGTTTCTACGAAAGTGCTGACGTCGTGTCGTGCCTAGTAAATAAATGTGACAAGCGCTAGATCACCTCAACTCCTCGCGGCAAGAGCGAAGGCGCATATCCTTTGATCTTCTTTATCCCTTTTTTGTCGCTTTTTTACTGCGAAAGCATTAACTGTCCGATGGAGCGAGCCGACGTCACCAGTTTTGAAGCCGCGCCAAACCGCACCTCAAATCCTTTCTCCAAATGATCCAGCTCCCAGCTATGGAACCACGCGAAAGGCCTAGCCAAACGGCACCTAGTTTCCCCAATCCCAAAAAAGCGGAGTAAAGCTGGTGGATATCGGCTTCGGTCTCATTGACTGGCGCGGGTCGACGAGGCTCCCATTGGCCGCTGCGCGTCAGTCTCAACGACCGCCACCCCATGGCGCTGCGTGTCCGCGAAGCAGCGGCTCCTCCGCTCCACGTCCAAGGTTAGCGCGCCGAAAACAGCGCGCGCGCTCGACCGTCGACGCAAGTACGCCCCAGATGAAAGAAGGGAGCGGAAGAGCGGCGGCATGCTTTCGCATTCACAACTCATACGAAGTGCTTAGGTGTACCTCGAGCCTTTTTTGTCCTTAGTGCTAACAATTTTCCGTGGTCCGCTCGCGTCCTTACCCTGTGACTATAATAGAGTAGAGCTTTGGTAGCGGCGGTAAGCGAACGGTAGCGATCGCTTTATAAATAATGTTTTGCGCCGTACGTGTCAGTTGTACTAACAAGCTATCGGTCGTAGTTTTAAATGCATTGCACATCAGATATTACTTTTTGATCATTTACTGTTCTTAAAGGGGTCATGAAACGATTTTCCTACTTCTTCCTCCTTAGCTTTAATCCTCAACTCAAACGCGAATTGTGAAATCACGTCGTCGTGATATTCTTCGGCACCGATGCGATGACTCCTAGCTTCCACTGTGCTTTTTATGCACACCATAGAACTTGTCATTCACCATTGACGATAAGTTCCGTCAGGGCACTCATTGGTCACGAACGATCCAAATATTTGTCGACGGTTTGATTGTTGACGAGCGCATACGTCCGAGTGACGCAGTTTTCGTGTCCAGTGCGTGAGCTGGGCTCGGCTGACGTCAGGTTGGCACCGCTGACGCGCTTTGGGAATCGCGGATGTATCATAGTGAAAAGGCGGAGAGCTTTCGAAGGAAAGAAGGTACAAAATAGTCCGCTATGTTTTCAAATGTTCGTACCGAAAAGCTGGCTTTTGACTTTCTACCCTCTTCCTTTTGGCGAACTAAACGATATGCGATTTAGTAAAGTCCCAATTTAAAATCATTTATTCTAGCCCAAAATTCGTTTCATGTCCCATTTAAACTGTATGTTTCATAATAGCACCAACCGCGCAAAAAAAAGAGAGAGACAAAAACGGAGACACTCAGAACTGGAATTATGAATCACAAACTCGCCTAAGCTTCCTTTCAACAATGCCTGATGCAATAATATTCTTCGTATTCCGCACTTAAAATTTTTTTAATACGACAGTAGAAGCTAAGTACCGTCTAGATCGTCTCGTGGATGCGGTTTACTTGAACAGTGATTTTTGCATGGGAATCCATGATTATTGAACGAGCGGAAGCTCACAGATTTGGCCTAAAGTATGTGGTGGACAAATATATACAGCGCTGAGTTTTTGTTTTTTTAACTAGGCTTATAAGAGGAGCGGCATAGCACTGCTACCCACGCGTTTGTGCGTAAGATTGCCGCTGTCGGTTACAACCTTGCTCACAACGCTTAACGTGGTTTAACACTACTTCTGAATTGTTTACCACCTGTCTGTTTGGCGCTTTGTTCAACCAGTTGACTAAAGGTTACAGAACTGAGTAGGTAATGAAGTCGTTTATAAAACGTAATGTTTTGCGATATTTTCTTCTATATACTGCATACGTTCATCCTACTTGGTACATGCCAAAAGAGAAGGTTAATTTGGTCAGCAACCATTTGGCATCCGTATAGCCTCTAATGATACTCGTTTCAAATAAGCTTGAAGTGAGGAAACGATTTTTATACATTTATACTTAAAGCAACATCCGGATGCTCCGAGGTGCAACTGTTAAATGTGATGGTTAACTTCCTTATTTTATAGTTCAAATGACCTTTGCATGGCTTGATAATCTCTAAGAATGCTTATGTTTTGAGAATATAGCTTTTTCAGAAGGAATGAATTTCAGGATGATAACCTCATGAAGGCTGCCTTGTGTAAGTTCTGGGTTTAAAGAGCGTGATGTTTTGAGTACAGATTTCAGTTAAACATTTGTCTCATGCGAGTCTGAAAACAGTCACAATATAGAAAAAAACATAACTGGTAATATATAATTATGTCGAATAAATAAACAAAATTACTTACTCGCCATTATGACGTCTTCAAGTTCACACAAAGGTCCTTTAAATCCGGGTTTGCACCTTAAAAAGAAAAACAAATAATCAAGAATGGATTTTGCACGATTCTATAAAGAACAGAGTTACATTGAACTCAAAAATAACGTAAACCAGGTAGTTAGAAATATGTCTCACTGATCTCGAAATAATTTATTTATGTGTAAATAAAGTGATTATACACTACGCATGTAATTAACAAAAAACAAACATTGAGTCCATTTGTCCTGGTCAGCAAGAATAGTAATTCTATGCAGGATACTCGCACCTGTGAAGCATTCGTTCCGAACGATTTAGTGGAATAGCTCAGACGACATTCTTAGGATATTCGTACGATATATAAAACTTTCTCCGCAGACTCTAAGCAATGTATCAAAACAAACACTAAACAATTTAAAACAATTATCGCAAGGACTTGAAGGAAGCAAGATTGCAATACGTTAGACCTACTTGCAATGAAAAGGTGCCTTTTCGCTTAGTGTGCACTTGCCGCCGTTTTGACAGGGATCTTTTTTTATGCAGTAGGCTGAAAAAAAAAAACATATCAAACGTATAATTTTTGCAGATGTTAATTTACGTAGGGCTCTACTTCCTCGACTTTCACGCATTCGAAAGTGATGAGTACAGACAGCGATAGGTATGCTGTCATACATTATGTCCTCACCTATTTTATGAAGTTTGCAATCAAGAGCATTTTGCGACAAGGTATATACCGGTGTGATATACGATTGTGTATAAACATTCCGTATAATTAAAAAGGTTGGTTAGTTTTCAAGGTACAACTTTGCGCCAATTAGAACACCGCATTCACATTTGTACATTTTTGCTGTAAAAATTGACAACACAATTCCTACTCAAATGTAAAGGAGCTATTGCATTTTTTTTTCAGTATTGCTAAGGTAGAATAGCAACCTTAAAAACCAATACATTTTGACACAAATTCATTTCCTAGCTTAGCAAAGACTCTACAAGCACATAGAAGTTAATTTCATTAAGTAAAACAATTTATGAGAAAGTAAACGTACTGACCACGACACGATCATCGCAAACAAACCTCAGTCGGTTTTTAATTTTTTTTTTTTTTTTACTGTTGAAAGACTGTAATCAAAACTACGGTATATGGTATGTGGTAAATTTTGATGTCCTCTAGTACCCTTCCAAAGTAAATCACATAAAACCGAAGAAGTCGTGTTCGCGCTAACAGTGTTCCGCAGTGTACACATAAAAAAGCTTTTGATTTTTTAAAGCCTACTCACAACTAGTTATTAACAATCATTTCGACTTGGAGGAAATGTAGAATTATTCCTTACGAATGCATTTGCCGCCTTCGCTAACGAAGTGCGACTTTTCGCAGACGCATTCGTTTTCCAGACACTCTTCTCCCTCTTCTGTGCAATATTCTTGACACTCTTTCACTGGAAAATAGAAAAGCAAATATGTTTGAGCTTATGGTATTAAAATAATAATTACAACTTTTCAGACTTGTTCTTTTAAAATAAATTTTTTCTTTCTACGATGTCGTAGTAAACCTTTTGAAAACAGATAAAAAGGTCTGGTTTTGTGGTCCTATATAATGATAGGTTCTTCTGTTAACCTTTTTTTACAATACATGATATAAATGCATAAACTATATTGAAAGCGAGATGGCGAGTTACAATTACCCATTGTAATAAGGTACAATTTTAGAACTAAAGTTTATAACAAATTATATTATCATTTACAATCAAGAAACTCCAACAATATTAAAACAACATAATTTAGATGCAGACTTTTTAGTGTATATTCAAAAATATGCAGATGAATGAACCGTGCTTGATTTAATGAAACAGTCTACAAAGCCGCCGCAAGAAAAAATCTTTAACGGAGACGGAATTTGAACTACGGGGACTGCCACTATCCGGTCGAATATGCTAACCACTCCACCATTCCATCGTATTTCAGGTGTTTCCTATCTGTATTACTAATGCACTGAAACGAAATGTATTCAATCGGGGGTATTCTGGAAGCACACGACACCGCGTGGGCCACGGTACGACGCGTGCTGGCCCGAGGTTCGTTGTCGTTGTGCTCCAGACTTCCTACCACTCTTTGTATTGTCGGTGCACATGCATTGGTTCCTATTTATGAACTTTAGAGACGCTGTATCAACATCTGCTAGAATCCAGAGGCAATTTTGAATATATCACGGGAAGTGTCATCCCCGTGAGCGATGAAAGTGATAGCATGAAGACTATAAGAAGGTGTAAACTGAAAGACGATAAATCAATGAAAGACCTGACCTTGCATTTTTGTTTTTTAAACACTAAAAATAACAACACTACCTGCTAGAACGTAGTAAAAATTTGACCAAACGCCGAGAGAACACGTTTGAAGGAATCTTCGGAGTTGTGTGCCTGAAGTGGAGAAAATTATATACAGCATCTCTATGGTTCATTATTGCTATAGATTCCTTTACCCAACGTTTTTGTTAATCTTTTTTTGTCAGGACTATTGAGCTTTAGTGCCGCAAAGGTAGGCAATTATTTCACTCAAATATATATTTTGATACTTCAGAGTACGGAACTTGATTTTTGATAAAACGTTTGTGTTCGGTGAAACGATAGTTGAGACAGTGCTTGGTCTCGCCTATGTAGCATAAACCGAAATCGAACGGGATCTTGTATACTACTCCTCACTCGCAATTGAATTTTTTTCTTTCTGTGTTGATTAGTGCAGCCGGCTCTGGCGGAGGCAAAAGGAAGCATTCAACTCAGTTTGTAATAATTTCTGAACACAGTGCTAACACCATACGTGTTGCCAATGAATCCTAGATTACGAGAAATCAAATAAAAACGTAAGAACTACGCTCTTCGCGGGAAGAATGCCCTGTCACTTTTTTCTTAACGGAAATGACACACAACTGTTTGTTGCTCCTCATCCTCGTTAGGAAAAAATTCCATTATATTCCTAAACCAACGACGCGCGTGGTTTTCTTGTTTTTTAGCCAGAATTTTTAAAACATTGGATCTATTGGCAAAAGGTATGGTATTAGCACTGTCCACAGCAATGGGTATAAATAGAGTCGAATGACTCCATGTGCTTCCGCCAAAGCCGGCTGCACTAAGACACATTGAAAAAAAAGAAAAGTCAGTTGTGTTGGGCACAGGATGCAAGATCCTGTTCGATTTCGGTTTATGCTACATAGGACAGATTAAGCGTTGTCCGAACGATCGTCTCACCGAACACAAACGCTCTGTCGAATAGTCCTAACAGAAAACGACGATGGAAAACGTTTGGTAAATGAATTTGTAACTATCATGAAGTATGGAAATTCCCTAAATGAGCCCTCTCACTTTAGAAACAGAACTGAGAAGATCCTTTCAAGTTTGATTCATCGGCGTTCGGTAAAACGTATCCCTACGTCCTAGCTGGTATTGTTGGTAATTACTTGGTTAAAAATTTGTTTTCAAGGTCAGATTGTTTTTCTGTATTATGATCTTTTAGCTTTATTTTTCTTATATTGTTTGTTCCGGCAGCCAACCATACACTGTGCGTGTTTGAGTGCTTCCAGATCAAACTCCGAGACGTGTTTTATATTTTGTCACTGCCCTTGTGAACATTTCTGTGAAAGAAGTTCGTGAAATGTGCTGTTCAGCGGAGGTCACTGCTTCTCAGTTCTTTTGTAGAAAGGTTTCTTTTTTGTTTTGTTTCCAAACGGTGGTCACTGCCTCTTTGCTTATTGTGGGGAAAAAAAAATGTGTTATATTCTCCTTTCCCCCCTCTCTTTTTCTCTTTCACTTCCAATTTTTTTTTTTTTTGGAGCTTCAAAACTATGTAAGGAAAATCGTTTGTAGACAAAATAATCATCTATATTTCAGGGTTTGTTTTTGTCCGTCCTTTCTCGTCCCAGTCTGGGGGTTTTAGCCAATAATGTTCAACCAGCACCGGGTCGTTTGCGCCCTAACGGTCTTCTTGTCAAAAGCATTTTTATTCCAGAATTGCGACGCACTTTTAAAAACTGATATTCATCGGGGTAATTATATGCCCTAGCTCGGACCTTCCTAGCATTACTGTGCAGAGTATCTGAAACAAAATGTGCGAAAGTTATTTTTGTTTTTTTAGGAAATGGGGAAATGGGGTTTGCTTGCGATTCCATTGGTTTCGCATCTCTCGCGGGAAACGTTTATATATAACAAAAGTGAAAGCGAATATACCGAGAGTACAGCTCTTAGACTGGCAGGAGAAAACAATATACTAACTCGATCCTACTTCTCGTGAGAACACATTGGATACATCAAGCCTTTTAAGCGAGAACGCGAGTCTTGAGACGTGCCCATAAAACATCCTATCAAGACAGAAAAGAAAAAAGATACACGGAACTGGT
This sequence comes from Ixodes persulcatus, assembly GCA_013358835.2. NCBI lineage: Eukaryota > Metazoa > Arthropoda > Arachnida > Ixodida > Ixodidae > Ixodes > Ixodes persulcatus. The sequence goes on along the minus strand of JABSTQ010009494.1, from coordinate 337,709 downwards.
TGGGTTATGTTAGGACTACACCTAGATGATCAAGACGAAATAGATATAAAACTACGTAAAACATGCTAATTACAACCGTGTCAATAAAAAATAAATATAATTTTCAATTGATTGCAAAATAATTTGCCAAGTAGACAATCTAGTAGATTTAAAAAATGCGCCAGGGAAACTCTTTGTATGACGTAAAATGTGAAGAGAAAGTCATTTACTGAATGTATTCTTTTATTAAAAAAATTGAGGGAGCTTTCTTTGCTGACTGCTAGTAAGGTCAGCCAGCATAATACGCGTACGCACTAAACTCAGTGACATCAAATGCTTAATGCGAACTACAAAAGGCTAGAGCTTCGTTATGCGATCGTTTGTCTACTCTACTCCGCGACAACTTTCCTTGGCATTTCCGGGGAGAGAAGGAGAGCCCGCTCACAGCTTTATTCAGCGCTCAAAATGGGAGAGGGGCACGCGTGCTTCTACCTTCCACTGCATTGCCAAGAAAATTCGCCACAGAGTATACCCGATTATTGCTTAGAAAAAGACAACTAATATGTAACATTATTGGTCAAAACGACCAACTAACCCCAACCCCCAAGTCAGTTACAATTTTTGAACGTTGCTTCAATCATAAACATGCTCTAGGTTTCCCCAAACGATGCAAAGAGCCGTTTACTACAATCAATGGCGCGAGCTCGGCGAATGGCGTAGTCTGAAATATTAGGGACGGGCGAATCGCGGTTCGAATCGAACAGCACCGCGTCATTCATGGCCTTCACAGTGCTGGGAAAGCCACCGACACGCGGAGTCTCTCTCTGCAGTGTTGAAGCACAGAATGTCGTAGCGCTATGCAATTGGAACCGCTATTCGCCCACCCCTATAAATTATGTACAAAACTTGCTTTCCTTAAATTTAGAGGGCAGTCGGCATCCCAGCGTTCTTCATCATTTTTGTGCGTACCCTATCATCCGTTAACCCCATTATAAAGCACAGTAAATATGCCTTGAACCCGAGGGTTTTGTTTGTGATCGTACGCTAATACTGTTCCTAACAACATTTAAAAAAAACAAAAAAACAACATAGGGCGTGGCCTCTTATGTTCACGCTTCGTGATTGGTTCTTGGACGTTGTCATCGGCTAAAGCCGCAGTCTGATTGGCTGCTGAGCGATAATGATATAATTATTAAAAATTGCCATGCTCTGCGTTTCTTTCAGCAGTCAGTGACCGTTAGCGAGGTACGGGATCTAAAGCGTCGCTGTGGTCGCAATTCGGGATTGGCCAAACGCTTACTCTGACGTCTTTGTTTGGATTAATGTTTCCTTCTTTTATCGATGGAAATTAGCATACTTTTAGCGTGTTAACCGTGACGATGTTGGTTGAAAAGTGGTGACCAACATCGGCACAGTTGGTTGAGGAGTGTTGACCAACATCGTCCCTTTGTTGACGGCTGTTGCCAACAGGCAAAAAGCTACATAATAATTTTCTGTTTGTTCAAGAGCTACAAGTTCCATCGCGTTTGTTTTTTACCTAGTAGTTTGACAAAAATCTTGGAGCTCGAAACTACGGGGCCATCTAATGAAAAGACGAGCCAAAGGAAAAACAAAAAGAAGTTTGGCGCGCAAATTCGTGACGACAGAGACGACGTTTCACCCAGGTTTTTGGGTGAAAAATACGAATGAGTGTTTTGCTTTTGCCACTAATATTTTGCGACAGGTAATTGTTTTACTCGAGGTTTTCGTGTGTGCAGATATTACTGACATTTCAAAGGGATCTGTAGAGGTTACGCAAGGAAGCCAGCGCTTCGGACTTTTGCCTGGTGTTGCTCACAAGCAGCAGAGCTATAACTTGAAATTTTACCTCACAATTTGTTATTTTTTCAGCTCTGTTCTTTTAATCGATCTTGTTAAACATTATTAAAATATGCTTTATGTATTTTTTGTATATCTCGTCAATAAAGTGTTAAGAATGTAATCAATCCAAGCTTCCATCGTTATTTTACACACACCATCAAACTGTAGTTTGTAACTGAGGATAGATGGGCAATATGTAAATATTATACCACTCATGACGTAACTGTGAGGCAAATTCTAATCGTCATGTAACGAGCGAAAACCACAAGGGGGCGTACCTGAAAATATTTCGGCGCTAATGGCCTTTGACTTATGTTGAAAAAGGAAGTGTATAAAACATCAAGTCTAACACCTGAAACTAGACATGACGTTTCACATGCTTAGGACATAACGTTTCACATGCTTAATTTTTAGGTATAAAATATTTTATCACTTTTTATTGTGTCGCGCACGCACAATAGAGCACAAAATCTGACTCTTCGAGTGGTTTAGTGAAAACGCAGGCGCACAAGAAATAACCGAAGTTTCAAAGAAAAAATCTCCCACTGTTTTCTCAATAATATCTTTTCAAAGAGAAAACAATGGTTAGTCTAGTAACCTAGGGGAGTGTGAGGATTATTAAAAATATAAGAGGAATAATTTTATTAAAAGACACAGAGGAAAAGGCAACACATTATTTTACTGACATTCTTTCCCATATGGTTTGTGAAGAACCAATACCAATGTCACGTGGTATTGAGTCTGCTAAGATTTTCTCTATATCAGTCTATCAGGTAGTTGTTTCAATAAACACGCACTGCGACATCACGATGAACGATTTCTTTTTCTTCGGTTGATCACGTGAATCGTAATGCTTAAAACAGCTGCGTCGGTTTTAACATAAATTTACACGGAGGTAAATTGGACGTATATTAAATCGTTATCGGGATGATAATGTTATCTTCTTAGTTTACAAATTCTGAATTTGTCATTTAAAATTCTGTTCACACCAGACTAGACGTTACTCATTATTGCCGTCTGTAAATTAGAAAACCTAATTCAAAGAGCACTCACTGCTAGAAGCGGGGAAGATAAAATATATGTTGAACTTGGTTGCGTGTATGCTTTAGAGTGGCTGATAAAGACGTAAACAATTATTGGAATCTTCTTATGATGGAACACGCCATTTACAGCGTGACAAATAATTCGTTCAAAAATCTTTTTCTAAGATAAAATTTGACAAATTCAATATCCGACTGGGAGAGGGATGGCATAATAAAAGCGCCACTACTGCACTCCTCAAATAAAATATTTGGTTATAAAAAACTTAAAACCTTAAAATTTAATGTGACACTAATATATCTTTTCAATTCTTAGTGAGAAAAAAAAGGCACTGGTTTAGATCGAAAGCGAGGCTCTTAACGGCAAATTCACGCAGAAGGCAAGCGCGCTATATCATGTTGTGACATTTTGCTTCATAATACGTCTTCAACATTTGCTCGATGTGCCAATACCGTTTTCTTGTCTTGGAACATTCTGCCTCATTCTTCACAACAAACAAGGCGTGTGATTGAGTATCTTGATTGTCGTTGTGGCCGTTACAAATATTGCGAATCAAACATTGCCACAAATCACGTTGATCTTCGATGAATTCACAATTTCGCTTACAGTTTATATATTTTGAAGACAATGAGAGTAAAGAGCGAGATGTATTCATACTGTACTTACGCTCACATATCTCTATTGTTAGATCTCCTTTTTTGTAGCTCATATACTGTTTATATTTTCCCACACACGCCATTTTATAGCCATTTTCACTGTCCTTTTGGCATTCGAGTTTTCCTTCAAATTTTTCAGCCTCATCCTTGAAGTCGGTTAAACATCGATCTTCCTCTGGAATAAAAACACACAAACAAAATGATAAACACAATGAAAACTATGAAGAGAGAACCTGAGACTGGGGAAGAAACGACACATCAATACGTAGAGGGCACAGGAAATAGACAGTACGACGTCTCACCGACGTCGTCCTGTCTATTTTTTGTTCCTTCTACGTATTTATGTTTCTCTTGTTCCCCATTTTAAGGTCAATTCAACATGATTAATATTGACCAGCTCGCCTGCACCCTTAATATAATTACAAACAATGAATAACACCATAGGGTAAATTTAATAAGTAACTCTTTTATTTTAAGGTTTGCGTTTATCATAGTTTGATCAATTGTGTAGAGCCACTAACAAAATTAAATATAAAAAAATACAGGAAGTTCAATTGATAGATTCTTAGGGAATACGTTAGCATGACTCTTGGATACGCAACACCTGTCCCCTGGGGAAGGCTGATGTTGAACGCTTTACTTTTTTCTTTTGGCTTTTGTCTTGCTTCCTCTATTTTTTTGCAGCCTGTTTTTGGCCTCGTAACGGGGTCAGTGTTATCATTTAGCAAAGGGGGACGTGTGTGGCGTTTCCCAAGGGTCATGCTAACGTACTCCTCAAGAATCCACCAAGGGACCTTTCTGTAATTTTTTCCACCCTTTTTTGTACTCTTCATGTCAGAGTACGTCGACGTCCTTGAATACGGTCATCCATATCACTCGCGGAAAGGACCACATCCATACCACTAGTGGAAGGAACCGCATCCATATTACTCGTGGAGTGAACCGGATCTATCGTTTTAACTACACGCACATATCCTAGCCCACACACCGCTACTACGGAAACCCAGAGCAAAGAACAACGCACAAAAGCAGATCGGCAACTGAGCTCGTCCGCCTTCTACCGCGCCGCGGCGCAACACCTTTTAGATAACACAACCATAGTGTTGAATGACATGGCGTCACCAGAGAAGGCCAACGGTGGCACAAATTAGGCACGACGATTGCGTCGACGTTCGGCTCAAACGTGACTCGAAGTCGAGCGCTGACGCAGCACTTGTTTTCAATCTGTGTCCAGCGTTGGCCTTCTCTGATTAAGCCATGTCATTCAGCACTACGGCTTTGTCATCTAGGAGGTGTTGCGCGGCGCCTCCTTTCTGACTCCGCTCCAGCTGTGCGCATGACTATTGCGAAGACGAAAGGGCTCGTTTTGATGAAAACCCGGAGGTGTCTGTCAGTTCGTCAGCGCCAGGGTGAGAGAGAGATGTTGACGCGTGCTGACGTCAGCGCTTCAGAACAATGGGAGCGTCGCAGGCGACAACTGACAAACGAAAGAAGCTGCCGCGTTTTCGTCAAAACGAGCGTTCTAATGCTAACGCATCAAAATAGTTATTTCCTTCAACCCAGGTAAAGCCGGAACAAAGTATTGGTTTCCATGTGTAGTAATGGAAATGAGGGGTTCTTTTTTCATTATGGGAAGTTCTCATAAAAAAATTGGCGGTGAACACAACCCCCACTACGTGAAATCGAATAGTGTTTTCAGCCGGAAGCGGGGCAGAATTTTGATTATTTTTGACATGAATATCTTTGAAAATTAGACATAACTTGAGAAATATATAACTCCACATTGATATCTTGTCCCAACCGCTAGTCCTTAGTTCTGGCAGAGACTGGGATTTCGGTTATTTGTAGTCTGTTTTTGCGATATAAAAACCCTAAAAACACTGATTCCTTTCCCCCTTAATAACCGTTACAGTATAACCCTCGGTCCTGAGTGCGAGATACGAGCAATAGTCGGCAAAACTCTGGCACTGTTTGCAGTCATTAAAAAAGCTGTCGTGAATCGCCTGTCACTGGGATGACCTATCTGCCTCTCGCTACCCACAAGGTTTTCTGTGGCACATCCCACCCGAGTATTCCCATTTTTTTCCCAGATAGACCTGCACTCTAAGAATAATAAAAAAAGACTCTTAGTCTCTATCTCTGAATACACAGACAGGGGAATCGATGTGATGTACGAAAGTGCGCCCAGCGCAGTATGAGGATATAAAGACGACGGATCGGTGTGTGTGTGCGTGTATGTGGGTGGGAGGGGGGAGCTCGAGAAGGTCACCTCCACAAGAACAATGCGAATCATATTTTGCCCGCTCATTTTCCTGGAACAATAAGTGTTTTTCTTTAATCCTCTCGTTCGCTGGATGTGCCGCATAGATCGTACTGCTTGATTACAATTGTGTTCTGCAGGTAAAGAGAGACGCAGTTGTCTTTTTTAAGTTGTAATTATTCCACAAATCCCAGACTGGATGGCAGGCACTCGTAAACTGTGATAAAATTAGAAACAAAAGTTTCTCACCATTCAAATCGGTGTTCTTATCTTCGAGTTGGGCTTGTGGCACTTGAGGCGGTAAGTCTGAAGAAACCCTTACGTTCACTACACCAACGATGCAAATTATTAACAATAGTGGGGTCATATTCTGCTAGCTTTTGTGAGCGTTTCTTTCTAAATCAAGTATAGGGAATAGTGTGGCGTGCTTAGCCGCAGTCGGTTATCGCTAGCCGTCTCACGGTCTTGTCTGTTGGCGGACGACAATGCGGGCGTCGCTTATCGGGGATATCGTTGAGAGTCTATACGAAGGTAGCTGCGCGTTACGGTGACAGATAATTCTCGGAAACGAGCAACACGCCAAAGAAGAAGAAAAGAAAAACATTATTTTTTATCCAGGTTGTGGTTCATTAGCAAAAAGTCATGATTTTCTTATCGTTAGCCACTTTTGATAAAAAGAGACAATCCTGGTATGTATGACTGCATATCTTGCAGTCAAAAAGCTTCACAGAGAAAACTGTACTGCATAAACTCCCTTGCAAACAAACAAAGAAATAATAAAATAATATTAAAATAATTTCTACAGGGTGAGTGCTTCTGATGTGGCCTACAACACTTTACGTCGAAATGAGCTACCTTTGCTTTTCTTCAATGAAGGATATCTTCCTCCGATTAAATTGTGACAAACCCTAAAGCGAGTAACTAAGTACGGTCCTTTGTCGCCTTCTCCGTTCTCTCACGACCTTCCGTCGTAGCAGAAAGAGCCCCGCCTTGCTTCTCTATTCGTAGTTAAAGGTTGGTTTCTCTCTCTCTCTCTCAGGTGTTTCTTTGGAACGTTGAGCACAGGTCGTACGCCGAACGTCGCCGCTCCTGTACAGCTATCTTCCCTTCAGTCAGTTCCTTTTTCTTGCGAGGCAGTATGAAAAGTGCGGCACACCCTGTGAGCACCTCGTTCGACAGCCACCGAATGTGTGATAAGGAAAGAAGGACAGCATGTACGCGTGATTCCCCATACGCAAACGCTTCGATGTGGCCACCGGAACTTTTTTTTTTTTTCAAATAACAAAATAAAAAAACAATGTCACCTAAAAAAAAAATATTCGCAAACTTTGGTTTAGTGAGTCCTGGGGTGGTGCTATCGCATTTTATAACTCGGTGATAACGTTTTAGCTATTGAAGCAAAAAAGAGAACAGGCGTACTAAAAATCGCCGCCATGGCTTCGACGTCGAACGCCGCTCAAGGGATGGCTATTTAGCGCCCTCCCGTCCAAAATGTCAGAAAATTGAAGACAGGCAATCGAGGTATTTGCGGAGTTTAGAAGATGTTTTATTCGTGTGTTAATACATGCGGGTGTTCTACGTTACTCCCATTTTCAGATACTCTTCCTTTGTAGTGCGCAGAAAACAGAACATTTATTTGAAATGCTCGAAGACCTCTTTGTTCTCATTAACCAAACTTCTTTGGTAGTGCGGTCGTTTCCAAGCGGAAATGTTGACAGTATATGTATAGCAATGCTCGCAAAAAGAAAAAGAAAATCTGTATTTCTATTTATATTCGCTTATCATTCACAAGCTCACTGCCTAGATGCAAAAAAATTATCCGCCAAAGATGAGCATTGTAAAACCCGCTGCCGCTTGTTTGAGGGGAAGCACCAATCCTTAAATAAAACTGAAAAAAAAAAATCCGCGTACACTCTAGAAAAAAAAAGGGTCTGGTCTTACACCTTTTTGCGCCGTATAACGCACCCGAAAACTTCAGTTCAATGCAGGGCGCACTGACGTCGAACAGACGGCCCCATCTTTTACGAGGGGCTTGATAACGATGCGATATGACTTATTCAACAACTAAAGTACGTATCAAAGACTACAGAAAGAAAGCAATGAGGTTTTGCTGAAAGGCCAAGAAAACCCCGATTATTGTTTTGGGCAGTAATACGTATATTAGCTATTTTATGAAGTTGTACCGCTAGGCAATTAAGCCGCCCGTGAAAGTTGGTAGCGTCGATTCGATGTCAGCGCGCTGCACGTCGAAGTAAACTTTTGGGGGGTCTTATATGGGACAAAAGATGTGAGACTACGCCCTTTTTTTCTGAGAGTCTCGGCACATTCACATTTCTCGTACCGATCTTCACGTTAAAAATTGCGAATGAAATAGTGTTGGATTCTGTAGTCGCATAGGGGTAGGGGAGTAGGATTTGGGCAGCTGAGCAACGGATTAGCTTTTTTTTTTTTTTTACCTCTTCATCTCTGGTTCAGCATTGCTCTTTTTAAGCACACAATATTTCTTAAGGACTTTTACATGTCCAGCCATCATGTTTACTTTGAAGCAATGCTGATTTAAGTGCAAATATCTACTACTTTCTGTTACACTAAGAAGTCAAGCATCTACAAGCTCTGCGTTGCACTGCTGGTGTCGGCTAAATATTGCAACCTGTTTATGAAAGTTATATAACACACTAAAAACAGCTATTTACGTTTTTAAGGTTTGTCATTAGTTTAATTCAGACGCATATGGTATTTGATGGCACGCGGATAAACTCCGAAATACGACGCAAAATTACTCAGCATTTTCAATGCTCGGCAGCCAATTCTCAGCAAAAAAAGAAGATAACGGCGTGTTTCATAGAAACTGAAAGAAAACGAAAACACAAATCCAGCCACTTCGCGGATGGGACGAGAGATTTCTTACAATACTAAGTTCATCACTACAGAGAATAAATAGATTTTTCGCTGCAATAAGTGTAAACAGAAAGGGCACGCGAAAGTGGAATGATTTTTTATTACCTCCTCTTTGGCATTAAAGAAGTACGGAGAGTTTTTATTTAAAGGGAAGTGTGCGTTGTGAGCAAAAGTTTTCCTCAACAACAGTTTGCAAACAATTGGACTGAGCTATAGTCCACTGTTCGTCTCTGCTTCCTGCATACAAAAGAAGCAACAAAAAAAATGACACTAGCCCAATATATATGTCTGAGCAACCAATGAGTCATGATGCACGAACGAAACCAACACTCATCGTAACAAAAACAATACCGATTCATTAAAAAAGAAAATTACGACGCAAAAAACTAAAGCACCTTGCAGAAAAAGACGTCCATGTAAAATCATTTTATTCTGGAAGTGCTTACAATGCTTTGAAACCGCCTTTATGCACCTTACAGGAACATCAAACAACCATGCCACAAAAGCCATCCCGACGATGTATTACGTCGTACCGAGCAAGATCACTGGAATCTTTTTAAATTGAAACGCAATTTAAAGAAAATTACTAAGAGATGTTGAAAAAATATCACGGAGTAATATTGATTCAGGGTGGGCGAGAAGGATGACGAGAAAATCAAACGCTGTGGACACTGCTTCTTCGTTGTAATACTGGCATATGTTGGTCTTGAAATTGGTATGGAGCTTTGGATTGATTTGAATCATCAAAAAATAACGATAATAGCATGCGTTTTGAAGGATACTGTAAATATCTTACTAAGTGAAAAACATTGCGGCCATGACAAAGGGGCGTTACTGCAAATCATTGTTATACATAACTATTCGTATTAGCTTTATATATGACAACGAAAGAGTCAGATATAACAGGAATAACTTACACACAACTTCTGACAATTACAATACTTCATGCTATATAAAGGTGAACTCAGAACAGCTACTGCTATAAAAAATTAGATTCGGGCAAATATTCAGGCACTGAATAGGAAAATGACGAAATGACCTTTGTCAAGCCGAAGGTCAGCATAACAACACGCAAAGACATAATGCCTCCAGAGTTTCTATGGCGAAAATTGACCTAGTTCTCCTTATATCTTCACCGTAATTGGCAAATTATCTCATAGCGGTCGGTGACGATATCTCCCGCTCTTTTAGGGTCGTGGTATCTCTAAATGTCAAGTGATGACAGCATTGCCAGCCAATGTGATACACAAACTGATATGTATTAGGGGCTGGCAAATCTTTATTGCTCGACAACCGGTTGCAACTTGGCCAGGCAAGGAAATGTTCCTTACACAACGGACGTAAAATGTGCGGCATTTGTCTTCGACAGCAGTGCACTTCATAATTAACCGTAACATCCTCAACACCGTGAACCTCTTCTGATCATAAAGAGACAAGATGACACGTCTTAATGATAAAGACAAAAACAGTTTTTATTGACTTAGCTAAGTGCGATGATACTGGAAGAGTGCACAGTTATCAAGTTCTTTTACTTCATTGTCCGCAGCCGTAGTTAAAAATAAAGTTATTTGAAATATTTTACTTTGTCCGACATACACATTCCCGAGAATTGAGAAGGGACGTTTATACAAGGTACGGCTATTAAATTACGAGGCTAGTGGCGAAAGTATGCTTTATTATTAAAATGTTACAACTTTAATGCTATCCCTTCCAAAGCACTCCGCTCCTCTGGCTATACAACATTGCATGCGAATTTGATATTGTTGGAAACTGCGATGCAAGTCATCATTTGTCAACTCCTTCAGCACCACCGTCGCCTTAATTTTTTTTTTTATCTCGTTCACTGTTTTTTTGTCTTAACTGTTACATTCTCGGTGATATCGGGATTTTTGACTGTATTGATTGTCTCTTCGTTTTCAGATTGCTCCGAAAAGCCCAGGGCTTTTCATATATGATGATGTTTTTGGGACAGTCGGGTTTCGGTGCGAGTACGGTTTCATGAAGTGAGTGCAAGTGTGCTTTCGGTCGTATTTCTGCTCCTGACGGAGGTTTCTAGGTACCGTTTAGCGCAAACTATGCACATGTTTAATTGGTGATGTATCTTTTGACGCATAGAGTTTTTATTAATATGCACTATGTCTGCCCACATGCGAGTGCCTTACTGCCGATCGTTTTAAAATGTGTTAATAAGTTTACCAACATTTTGTACATTCAGAAACAGAAAGTCGCCCGGACACATACTTGCACTCACCTCACTGAACGACTCGCCATGGTAACTTACTTGCTGGGGAATATCGTCCCCTGTGACGAGACGTGAAATTTTTAGTACAACCTGGGAAAAAAGAAAGACACAATATATGCCATTAAAACCACCCACGTGACGGAGAATAAAACGAAGCACTGTGGACGAGGTAAAGGAGAAAACGCTGGCGCTGCTCAGAGGATTGGCCCGTGATAACCCACAGCACTGTTTCCATCCATAGGATATTTGTATAGGATTATAGAAATAGGCAGGGAAGTGTATGAATAAATAAGTAAGCAAATAAATAACTAGAAGTTACGAATGCTTCTGCCTCGCTTTTATGACAGACGGCTACGGAAACTTTGAAAAAAAAAAGAGAAAAACAACGAGCCTAGATAAGCATAACGCGATTAAAGTTCTGAAGATTAACCTAAGAAACCTTGCTCGTTGCTTGTAAACTTTCTACAAAAAAAAACAACAACAAAAGGACGTACCTGCAGTAAAAGTACCCACAAAAGCTATCCGCTTAGCGCTTGCGAAGAGGTACACATGACTGTGGCCACCACGATTAGTAACATAGAATTCCGTAACTTTTTAGGCACTTATCGCAATCGTATTCCCCAAAGAGTAATCGAAGTAAGCTACAGTCACTGAAAGTGCAAAAACTGCAGGGCGTGGCGAGTCCCGAACAGCATTTGATTATCGCTCAGTAGCCAATGAAATACCACCCTTAACCGGTAATAACGTCCAAGAACGAATCACCCACCAAATAGCGTTAGAATAATAGTTAGTCACGCCATGCTTCTTTTAAGCTATCAGACACGAGGAAAGAATCACGTAACTTCGGAAGGTAATCGGAAAAGTAGGGGTACAAGGTGAAATATGTTTACATTAAAAATCTCAATTGCTCAACGTTTTGCAGTCGAGTAATCGAGACGCAACGCAAGAAGAAGCCAATTAGGCGTTTTGTTTTAAATTTTTCTTCGAACTTTTTTATCGGCTGATGCCTCAATATGATCAAATTCGGAGCGACCTGTACCTCTTAAGCTGTTAATGACGATAGTCAAATATCTTCACCTGGTAGCAGGTGAAATTATAATCGATGATTAGTTTTGGTGGCGTGCATGTGTATGACGCGAACTGTTCCTTTAGCACGTAAATATGATCAGCAAAATTAATGATTATTGTGGGATTCTCCAATTAGGACTTGTGCAAAGGGAGTCCCATACTCCATGTCGTGATGCTCGACCTGGGAAGCGGGCTCGGCGTCGCGACGCTTGCTATTCTCTGGGAAAGCAAATCAAATGACAGAAACGTTAAAAACAGCAACAACTTTTATTCCGACAATAACTGGCGACCGCTTCCCATACGCAAACGTCCGGCGTTTGGACGGTGGGTCACAAAGAAGTTTGATCACGATGTGTTCGCTCACTGGATAACTGGTTGTGTTCGCTCACTGGATAACTGGTTGTGTTCCCTCGGAACGTTCTCCAAGGTGCGACAAGCCGCGTTCTTTGCTCGCATTAGCAAAAGAAATCATAAATGAACAGTATCTTGTTTCGCTGCGATTGAGGCAAATCAAATCTTGGTCTCGCTCTATCGGTTTCCAAAATAGAACCCCACGGGTCCCAAACTCAAGAGCATTTTTCCAGCGGTTCTTGCTGGTTTTGTTGAGATACCGGGGCTAAGTTGCCAATAGGAGCGAAGTTGTGGAAACTTATTGCGTGGGGGTCGGAGGATGTCTAGCTGTAGGTGAAGAGGGTGGGCCATCCCATCGGGGGTACGGCGTTCTCCTCTCACTTGCGACTCCGCGTGTTCTCATTGGCGAACAGAGGCGAGAGCCATGCCAAGTGTTCGGAACGTGGGTTCCCACACTCTACATCTATCGTCCCAGGTCAGGGTGCGTTCGGACCTCCGAACGCATTAAAACACGGACACATATTAAAAGTTAAAGTCACGTATCATTTATTGCGCTTGAATATTTTTGACCAATTATTAAACTCCTACATAAAGATGGGGAATTTTGATTTTTTTGTTTGATTCTTAGTACCACTTGCGTTTTGACTAAACAGGAATTGGAAACTAATCACGAATGGTGGTTCTAAAGTTAATTTAGCTGATGGTGAACACAAATATCGGCCAAATATGCGTTGCAGTGCAATCCTACATTCATGTAGTCTTAGCCTTATCGTGCTGAAAAGGTTCCACCCACAGTGCAAACATATTCGCACACAAACACTGATTTCCACATGATGAAGGTAGCCACTCGCTGGATTCAGCGGATGCTCACGCCCATACAAAAAGAGCGACGAAAGGAATTTGAAACAGAAATCTTTCAGCTTTGGCAAGCAGACCTTGACGACATGAATGTTTAAAGAAAATAATTGAATCACTAGGATTCGAAAATAAGGAAGAAGATTGCTGGTCAATTATGTTGCATACGTGAAATGTTCTAATATAATAATAAAAGTTTATATTATGCCGGCTCCAGACGCCAATGAGATAGCTGCCAGACGCGCGCCGCAATGTGATGCGGACCGAGCCGTCAACAACAAGCAGCCACCGTAGGGGCGAAACCTGACGCCTAGACATTCATCAGTTGGGTGTTTTCGGAGTCCCCCGTGCTCGTGCAAACGAGTCTGTCCAGTCGCCAGACGGCTAAATGGTTCCCTATCGCCCAAGCAGCCGGTGGCACGTCGAAAGATAATTCTCATGTGGTGCCCGAAGTAAGACCACGTCTTTCGGTCTTGTCTCTTGTCTTTAAAATACATTTAGGTAGACTAAAGTTGACGATGCCCTTGTTGCTCCACGGCATCTCTCTCGAGATTTCCTTCAAGACAGTTACAATATAATCGTTTCGCAACACGTATAGCCTGTTCAGTCAGATGTCTACGTCTACACCGCTCTTTTCGTCACTCCACCCCTGGTCACATGACCTCCCTATTAACCCATCAGCGCCAAGCACCTCACTCCTCTTCTTCCTGCGAACCAATCAGCGTCGAGTCTCACGGCTACGCTTTTATCGAGGCTTCACTTTAGGGGTTCACGAAATGACGAACACCTAGCCAAAGAACGTTTCACGTTAAAACCCAAAAACTCAGTTTACGCCGAGAAAGGCGAAGATCAAAATTTTTTGGGACTGCCCTGTTTTGCTCCTGAGTAATCATGACTCCAAGGCCCAAAAAGTCTGAAGAAATTATTACCGGAACCTCCGGGCGTGGTAGTGGAATGTCATAAAGCGCGACGGGAAGCTGACCAGGGGAGTGAGTTTTCTTCATTACACTCATCTTTGACATTACTCATCTTTGAGGTGTAGACGGTGACTCATACGGCTCCCATTTCACCCTAACATGCGCACATTGACTTCCTATTTTTTCCTCAAATAAAGCGCCCATTTCGGGACATGTCTCCAGTATGATGACTTGGCGATTATCGAGGGAAAATAAAATGAGAAGAGCCAGGGTATTCCCCAGCCCATCCATTGTTGGGAAAATTGTCACTTCGAGTAAGGCGAATGGAGGGGACTAACCCCTCCCTGACGCTCGTGTTGGTAGCTCTGTTTATTCTTGATAGTAATTCATAACCTTTATGGCCAACCCTCATAGCGTGAGTTAGAGCTTGGCAGATTTCTACGTGTGCCGCCAGTGCCACTAAATAAGCTACGTTTCAGAGTAACGACACTTACCCATCTTGTGGTTCAAAAGCATAATTGCTAGTTATCTGAAGCTTTATCTTAAATGACAGGAAACGCATTCCGGTCTTCCACAGATGTTTAAAAAGTTTGCGAAAAGGGAAAGCTATATTATATGAGCTTTCCAACACGGACTCTAATGCTGAGGAAGTCGCTCTTTTGATTCATGGTGATCGGCAGTTGAGTCTGCCCTGCACACGTACTAAGGTGGTGGCGACCACAACAATATCGAGGAACAGAGTGCCGATACTCTAAGCGCCGCTCATTTAGTGTCTCTATATTCCGTCTCATCCACGATGGACTAAAGTCTTAAGCCCAATGCTACTGGCAGCCGGGTCCAATCACCAGCCTGTTGGAAACCATATGGTATATGTGCTCCGTCGTACTTATCAGTGCGCCAAGACGCCTCATGAGGGGGCGAGTTTTTCGTCTGCTTACCGAGCGCTCGCGGCGGCACCGTCTGCATGCTACTACTGAACACTACTAAAACGAGCCTTCTTAAATACCGTCTGGAAGCGATGTGCTGAAGAGAGCTTGGGATCAGAACCAGTGACAATTAAGAAATTAAAATTCGTCTGGTGGAGTGTTCGATACGGGAGTGTATCCACGAACCACGTGCGGAAAGGAGATACGGTTTGGGGTACGTACACAAAGATTGGATTGAATTGTTCTGGCTAAGTTGAAGCGACTTTATGTCCCTGTTACCTGCGAGCAATTGAACTTCTCAAAACAGTTGACATGTTTGCGAGATATGGCATGAATATTTATGAAACTAAATATCATCTACTTTTACTTCACCAATATAAATAGCGCGCTATCGCAACAAAGAATCATATGCGTAAGGTTGGTGCTCATCGTACTCTGCGTATCGGAATTCCTTTAGCGAGCACTTTTGAAATGCGGACGCAATCTTTCCTGAGGTAGTGCTCTGCCCGCCAGCCTTCGGGCCTTACTTCATCGCAGAGTGAGACGTAGTATGGGTGCCGCTATCTGTTGGCAATGTGCCACGGGCCCAGAGTTTCAGCCTTATCGAAGCACGGAACTGTCTAATGCAAACAGGCCCTTATCGTAAAGTGGTGCCAAAGATCGATCCTTCCAAAGCGAGGAACCGACCGTTCGAGCCTATAAAGGAGGTGACGCAAATTCAGCTGGTTATTTCACTTACACTCTTCCTCAAAAAGAATGCGATCGCGCTTTTTGTTTGTGTGGAGCGCGCATTTCGCGTGTTGCGTCATCGTCACCTGTTCGCCACAAACTGGGATTATGAGGGCAAGGGAAAAGCAGAATAACCGATTTCAAGATGACGACTTCAATGGTGAGCATATTTACCGGCATGCGAAGGAATAGCCGCGGTAGAACAAGTGTTTAGCCATCTTTGTTTGGATTCAACTTTTCTTTTCTGACCCCAATTTTGCCAATATTTTACGCATTATATATATATATATATATATATATATAACGGGCATGGTGGCGGGAGGCCGAAGGCGAGGGTATATAACTGGTAAGAAAAAACCCTTGGTGGAAACAGCAAGAGCGGACGGTTTAGTCTTCGACGTTTCGGCCGGAGTCCGGCCTTCGTCAGGAAGAACTTTTACAGATGAACGCGAGTGGTATTTATACAATGCTACGGTCGAGTCCAAATTTCGGCGGGATGACGATTGGAGCTTTCGTGAGAGAGAAGCTGTAGGGTACACGGTCACACAGTGCCAATGTACCGTACAGCCAAGCCCACCGTTTCAAACGAATTTGCACGAAAGAGGAAGATTTCGATGCGAGCGCCCAGAACCTAAAAACTAAGCTGGGAAAACAAAAATATTCATTACGTGTAATAGACGACGCAATTCAGAAAGCCAGACATTTGAACCGCGAGGGCTTAATTGCAAACCGCTCCCCCCCCCCCCCCCCCCCAAACTCGACCTACAACACACACCTCTATGTCTCTTACAGCATGAACTTTACTAATGTAAACATTATACTAAGACAACACTGTAATATTCTAGAACAAAGCGAACGTCTTAAACGTGCGTTTTCGTCCGTTCCCGGTGTGGTCTACAGACGATCATGTAACCTAAGAGACTCACTTACAAACTCTCGACGGAAATTGTCATGGTCAAATCACAAATGCAGGCCGTGCACGAAACTGGAATGTCGGGTCTGCGAACAAATGCAACATACTAGCAGCGCTAGCAGCACACAATCGCAATACTCCTTAAAAATTCGAGGGAACCTGACGTGTGACTCTTCAAATGTGATTTATTTACTTGAGTGCAGTGTCTGCCAAATGTAATATATTGAGCAAACGAAGACAGCACTCAGAAAACGCTTTAACTATCACAAATCTTATTCAAAATCGCTCCCAAGCCTACCTCTTTCAAAACCCCTTAGCTTCCCACATCATTCGTTTGACAAACTATCGGTAACGATCCTTGAAATTAGATTTAAATCAGACCGCGAACGGGAATCGTATCTCATATACCGATTCAACACGATTGATAAAGGAATGAATGAAAATCCAGAAACACTTGCAGCGATTAAAGCGTTGTCTAAGAATTAACAATAAATAGGGTAACATCAATACTCACCCTGACCAAGTGGCACTGTATTTGCAGTTAGAATTGAACCCTTTCTTTTTGTGTGTGTGTACGAAACAGTGAGCCTTTCACACGCGCTTCTGTACCCGCTGGTTCAATTTTTTTTCTCATTTTACCCACTCACATGCGAGATCCGTTAATATTATTTTTTTCATTGAAATGCGATGCAAATCTGCCTTCCGCAGCATGCTGTCCTGCTGCACGCAACGTTACTCGGTCTTGATCCTAGGCATCGGAATTTATTTTTATTTTGTTGTGTCACTTTTTGAATTTGCATTTTTAATTCACTGTCCGGTCCGGTACGACGACGTCTTGACAACTATCCAGTGACGATTCCTCCTCCTCCCCCCCCCCCTCTCCCGCGCGGCCATGCCCCACGAACCGCTCCTTGCACCCCTCTCCCCTCTCTTCCATGGCGTGCCGCACCCGAGGGGAGGCGGGATGACCGTCCCGGAGAGCGGACGCCCACATCCGCTTAGCCGTTCCAGAGCCTGTGCCGTCCGTTTACGCCCTATTGTACCCACCGCAGTGTCGGAGATCTCATATACGCTTTTTTAGCTTTGAAACCCGCCACCCTACGGTGGGAGCGCGCTAGAGTCATTCCACCCCCCCCCCCCCCTCCCACCCCCCCTATATTGTGAGCTTGATTTAGCTTCAATATGTTTGCTTTCTTTTGTATAAATTTTCACTTTTATTATTTTTCCTGATGTCACGTCCTTCTCGCCCAATTGGCGGCTTACTGCTCTGCGCAGTCTGATGTCATGACATGTATGCCATCTCCTGACGAAGCCGAGCCTCTCGACGAAACTGTCGTAATATATACAGTAAACTTCCTAGCATAGCAACTCCGAAAGAACGGATATTTGACTTACACATGTAAAGATATATTCCACCTATTGTACATACCCAGGCTGTGTCGAGTCTTGTTCATTTTATTACCGCTCCGCACCCAATGAGACTGTGGTGTTAACCGATAACACTTCCGAATAACTAACGATTCATGAAGCTTGAAGATGATAGGACGCGCCCTCGGTTTTTGAAGCTCTCAGTGACCTTTGTGTATAGTGACTATAGTCTATAGTCCATAGTCTGTAGGACAGCTCCAGTTAAGAATTTATCGGTTTTCCCCGATTTTGATAAAATTAGTAACTACCGAAAACACGGAATCCTACCTATATGTTCCGAAATTATAGGTTAGATGCTCACCGGTTAGAAATTATATTATTAACCAGAGGCTTATTCGGTTCTCATAAACTTAAAAGAACAAATTATTTAGCTGTGAGTCAAACACGAAAGTGTAATTTCCTATTCAGAAAAACATTTGTTCAATAATTTGCACGAAATACTAACTTTTTATTTTGGAACTGTTAGGAATAAGTCGCCCTTAAGTGTATAGTAAATCAATATTTCTTGTTGAATAAGATATACGCTAATATATGTATCTTCTAACGTTGAATATTAAAAGGATAAACTTTTGCTTTTGCAGATATCTGCACTGAAGGAAGCGTCGGTTATAAAGCATGTAACGAAAATGGAGCGTACTGCTCACCAATTCCAGCCAAAAAAACATTTCAATGTGACTGTTGGCGCGACGATCTCTACTACGACGCAAATGAAACGATGTGCAAGCGTAAGTGCCATTTTTCCTACACATAGTTACAGCATGATTGTTGAACCTTAGTAATTTTGCGACTAATTTGAGATGTTCAGGAACTGACGACGCAATGCAAGCATATAACAATGGCGTAAAAGTGAGCTGGCTATTAAAGCGCACGATGATGTATATTGACTGTACCAGTACCGCCAGTGCACTGGACTATCAAAAGGACTTTAGCCAAAAAGGTTGGAGTGTCTAAGGGACGTCCCCGCGAAGCGTGGTTAGTCAGCCACCACAGATCAATAGGAGCGGGTTGGAAAAAGCCCGGTGAGTCGCCGGCAGCCTCGGTAGACTAAATAATGGGAGAGTGCAACTGGGATGTGGGATCTGTGGAGGTGAAAAAACTTTAACGCGTCGAAAACGTTGAATAAGAGCGCCCGCTGCACGGTCAAATAGTTGTGTTAGTTGGGCCAATAGGCATAAACAGCTGTTCAACGGTCATATGGAATGCTGGCCGGAGAGGTAAAACACCCTATAGCGGTACTCTTTCCAAGCTGAGAGCTGAAGCCGTCGGGAGCAAAATGAGGGCCATTAGTGCTGCTGACAGGAAGAAAAAAAAAAGAAATGTACAAATCCCGTAAGAGTGTTACGTATGCATAGCATGTGAAACGACATTACAGTTAACTTCAGAGGTGCGGATTTTAAATGACACAAAATACGTTGGTAAGGGATTCGATCTCCCTCCGCGAAAAGACCATTTTCTTAGCGCGGATAGGACTCGCGTTGTCGGAACGGCAGCACGCGCCGCACCCTCAGGGTTCGCCCCCTTGCATTGGGAGAAATAGCTGCCTCCACCTATAAGATGGCACAAGCAGATTTTCCGCTCTATAACGAGCCCGAAAAATCAGCGACCGCTGATTGAAAGCTCAAGCGATCATCGAATGAGCATTGATGTGGTCAGTTTTATCATGTAAAACTGGTTGGCTGGTCTGGTCTCTTTCTCCGACAGCCGTGACAAATTGGCGAGTCTGCCATGACTGAAGTAGCCACCGTGGCCGTCCGTCGCAGATCGTGGGTCAGCTCCGTACCTCTTCTCGTTCTCCCGTGCCCACATTCTTCCTGCATCTTTTTCTTCTCTTACTAGCGTTATCATTGTCATCAAAACATGACATTCAAATTCTCGCGGTTGCCGGGAAGAGAGAAAGAGAGCAAATCAGCCAACCAGTTTGGAAATTAAAAAACAAAAACCAAAAAAAAAACTATATACTTACACAGAAGAAAATAAATGCGAAAAGATATGACCAAACGAAAGAAAGACGATAGTAACTTCAGAGTTATTGGCGCAAACGAAAAACATAGTTTAAATTGCCTTCTCATTTGAGAGGTGCTTGTGGTTACTCGGATGCAGTTGAGGGACGCCTCTGGTTTAGCGCCTCGGGACTTCGGAGCGATGCCGGGCTGTATAGTACATGAAGAGCAGGCTTGTCAGGAGTCAGCACCATGGCACCATGACGTGGACGGGCGAGGGTTCAAGTAGTAGCCGCCGCGGCCGTTCGTCGCGGCTCGTTGGTCAGCTCCCAATCTCTTCTCGTCCTCCCGTGCCTGCATTCATCGCGCATCTTCTTCAATTATCTTACTGGGGCTATCATTGTCATCAAAACATGACAAAGAGAGACAAACTTGGCAAAGCCTACGTTGGTCGCGCTAGCAGACAGCCGAGTTGTTAGCGACGCTATCAACTGGTGGCGCCATCTCCCGATAGATGCAGCGAGCAGACGCAGCACACTGTTGTCTTCTCACTGTGCCTATCGGGAGGTGGTGCCACCAGTTAATAACGTCTCTAACTTCGTCTTCTGTGGACGCGTGCAGCGTGAACATTGACAAGTTTGTTGCTATAATTAATAGGTGGAAAACTACGCCCTGAGATTTCCCAAGAAAAAACTAACTCCCCCAACGCACATTCGGTGAAAGTTTGAGCTTTTTATCGGGATATACATGGATTACTCTACAGAATCTCTGCGGCATGGTGCTTTCCCACGCTTCCTGGAAACTGCTGTTGCAGTAAGCTAAACAATAAACAGCGGTGAACGGGAATATGTAATCGCATTTGCCACAACGAAAGGCGGATGTAGAGGACAAAGTGCTGGATGTCGCCTTAACATTAAAAAGATGCATCACTGGAAGCCCCAACTGGTACTAGAGAGCAAGGATGCGGAGAAGACCAAAGTCCTGAATAAAAATAAATATATATTTCGTAGTACATTTAGTGTGAACATACCTGTTTTAAAGCGCAAGTTCATCTTTTGTTTACAGCTATATTATAACTAGTGATACATAATCTCAGAAATATTGCGAGAGACTTCTCCATAAGCCGTTTGTCCTCCTCTTACAATGTGAACAGTATTCGATTTGTTTGTTAGATGACTAATTAAAATATATAATACACAACGAAGAAAATCTTACTGTTTTGAGTTTACCTTATATTTATTGGGCTTGGAAATGGTACATTGCGTATAACATTTTCTTATTATGCTATTGATGTGAAGATTGGCAGTCGTGTGAACCGAACCCATGTCGGTATGGAAAATGCAACGATCAAGAAGGAAAGGAGCCAAGGAGATGTTCCTGTCGTAGTATGAAGGACCTATACGAAAACTGCCAGAGTGAGTAATTTATATTTGAAATTCAACCAAGAAAACGGGATTTATACGACTTTATCTCGCATAAACATCTTAACATTATCGCTTCATGTCATGTGGAAATGTTACTAGTCCTTGAAAAAAAAGAGCGCCGTGTGACATGCACAATAATTTACCATATTTACTCGATTCTAAGCACCCCCTTTTTTCACACCCGAGACGTTCAAAGAGGCTGGAGGTTGCTTAGATTTGGAACATGCCTCGAAAATACGAAATTTGCAGAAGAAATATGAATTTATTATAATCAAAATGAAAGAATTAATGTTCTAGAGGAAATAAATAAAGTAAAGACTGGAGAGTAGCCCGCTTGCCATCAGTTTGCACCACGGTCGACTAGTCGCTCTCGCGACTAGTATTTTGAGGATGATGTAGGGCGCAAGTTTCCGACCGTCGGCTGTGATGCACAGCATTACGGTCACCCTTTGCTTCCGATAGCCAGTCGTACGCACTTTTACTTCTCGGGCGCCTACTTCGTTCACGGTGCATGTCCTTGGCATGTTGATGTACACAGGGGTCTCATCGGCATTGTCGATCATCTGCCCGAGTCCGTAGCGAGATTCGCGACGCAGCTTCATCACATAACGTTGGAAGTTGACAAGCGTGTCCTCGAAGTCCCCCCGGTAGCTTCTGGCAGATAGTGGTGCGGCGTCTCAAAGAGAAACCGTTCCTCTTCATCATCCGCTCCACCCAGCGTCGGCTTCTGCGGAACGCCGCACTCCGAAGTGTTCAGCAGCGCCGTGATTTCCGTTGTATTCCGCGTAAGAAATAACCGTTCTCTTGAACTTCATTTTGTATGAAGTTCTCTTTTCACTCATGATGGACGACTTCCGCAAAACCACGTGCACACAGTAAACAGAATGCGATTGTGATGCCAACGGGGACGAATAGGCTTAACAGACTAAACAACCGACAGCAACAAGCGCAAGGAGACCAAACAGACATAACATCTTCGATAGAGGGTACGGCAACGCACCCTCTTTCGCAACCAGCACAGATGCGAAAGTGGAAAACGGCGATATGTGCTGCCATCTATTAACTGACGTTGAAACTAAGCGCCAGCGGCCGTTCGCGACTCCGGCGCTCGGCGATACCGGCGTCTCCGATCTCACATTTCTTGTTGGGAGGGGGGTGCTTACATTCGCATCGGGGGTGCTAAGAATCGCGATGATACGGTATGTATACTATTCACATCTATGCCGTTTTTATTTTGCTTGGTTGCACCCACCTTTTATAGGAGATCTGCTTTAAAGAATAATTTGTCTAGTTGGCATTTAACAGGATACCAATGTTTCAAAGCGCAAACACCGTTGTCAACAACAGGATACGTTCCAGATATTCCTGGAGATGATTGATGCAGACTCCAATTAACAGCATCAATGATTGTTGATTGATCACTGTTCGCGAGAAGGTACAATCTGCGGTTTCAATAAGATAGAAAAGTTGCAATATTAGTGCTACCGAAGTAGAAATTGACAGGAAAAAATTACTTCGGCCACAAGAATGATCATGTGGTGACGCACGCACCGACATGCAGCGGCCCCCGAGAATATTTATCCGCTTGACCGGCTCCTGGGAGCACCGGATTACGATACACGATTCAAGTGCCGCGTCGTCGGCGGAACATTGCCGCACGCTTGCATCAGCTCCGCCGATGACGCGGCACTTGAATCGGGTATCGTAATCCGATGCTCTGCTAGTGCACACCCCGGAAACTAAGTCAGTCCTCCTTGATAAGGCAGGACCGTGCAGCCTGCACAGATGTCTTTCTGCGAAATGACGCCTTGCGGATGCCCCTGCAAGCGCCTTACGACGGTCCACACAAGGTGTTAAGGCGAGGTTCAAAGATTTCTCTTGAAATCCGTGGCCGTACCGAGGTCGTCGCATTAGACCGCGTTAAGCTGGAGTCAAGTGGTGAAATCGCAAAGCAATACGGCAACCAGATGATAGAGCAGTATCCGTGGTGCGATGGTGAGCCATGAGGTTATTATCCAGTATTAGGCAATCTGGATATTGCGTTGAACTGATGCAAGCATGCGAAATGTTCCGCTAACGACGGGGCACTTGAATCGGGTATCGTAATCCGATGTTCTTTCGGGAGACGCTGTATGTCGGTGCGTGCGTCACCGTGATAACTTAAACTGTAGGCGTATGCTGTGATCATCATGTCTGCCTGTAACTGCGCCCTAGCGTGGTGAGTCTGGAGCGTAGTGTTATCCCCCCGCTAACAATAAAATTACGTTTTCGTTTCTGAAGCTCTCATTGGCTATAGGCCATTTTATTAATCGCCCTTTGCGCACTTTCATTTGTTTCTACTGGGATGTGAAACGCGTTTGAAATGTGCCCTGAGAAGGTTTTTTAGATCGCCTAAATATGTCGATAACCAAGGCTGGCTCTAAGCATCCTAGAAATCCATTAATCATAACGATGCGCGACCGATTTCCTTGTTAAAAAGCAATCAAAGATCGAACACACACAGTGGTTATCTCCGGCGATGGAGCCAGGACGACATGTGACCAATGAAAACGTCATATTTCGTTGAGATTGAAAATGCTGTTACCACAAATTGTGTAAGCTTTTATAGATGATAAATGCAAATCAGGGTAGTCTTTCGCGCAGAGGGAACATACTGCAGCAATAATAGTCTCAAAAACTACGCACTATGCTTTGACTTTTTTTTTTTTTTTTTTGTGGGAGTGATGTGTTTGGTTGTCAGCTCTCCAGAGCGCGCTCGCTAGGTTGACTCGTAGTTAGGACTGCATGGGCAACGAGCCTCGCGCATTCGAGATATCGCTGCGCGGTTTTACCGATCAGAGGCGTGAAGATCCTTCGCTTGCGATTGGCTGACAGTGGTCCTGGTTTCGGAAGATGATCCTCCAATCGCCGGAGACGACCTCGGTGTGTCGCGATCTTCGACTGCTTTTAAAGCGCAACTCTTAAGCGCCCGTTCCGGCTTCAGCGGCGTCGCCGTCGGCGGAACCGCGCGGTGCATAATGGGAACCGTCCCATAACGCCACGCGCGGGTCTCACTCATGACCTGCGCGTTACGTCATGGGACGTTTCCGATAGTGACGTCACGGGTTACGTCACGAGGGTCTCGAGTGACGTCACGAGGGTCCCGCGCGTTGCATTATGGGAAACGCCCCATGATGCAACGTGCGGGAAGAGAGGAGAAGGAGGAGGAGAGGAGGAGGAGGAGGGGAGGATAAGGGTGAGGGGAGGAGGAGGGAGGAGAAGAGGAGGGAGGAGGAGAGAAGGAGAAGGGAGGAGGAGAAGGGGGGAGATGTCAGTTACCCTTGTGCTTGCAAGTGATATCACCATTCATAAATCACAGAGGCACGTACGAAAACATGGTGTACTCGTTATCCAAGTGGCCACCATCATGGGTACGGGTCTGTGCAGTACCCATCGATCTCTAGCACGTCAGACGAAGTTGGTAAATTTTGTGCCGCCAAGGTCGACAACAGCTTGCTCGGGGTAGCTCTGAATCTCTCGCCTACGGCACTCGCCGAATATTTTGTGCAGGACAAAGAATAACTACATACCAGTCATGTAGGAAAACATCTCATTGGCCGCGAGAGACGTGCACTTGCTGTTCTGCTGTGCCAGCTCCAGGGAGCATGCTGAAGACTAATGCTGAGGAAATCAAAAACACCGAGCAGTCTTCGACAGAGCCGACAGCAAGTAGGATGACATTGACAGTATCACGTGGTTCGTCAAAGTGTTGACTTTAACGCTATCTCGTTCTCCCGCCTTGATCCTGCTGTTCTGTTTCTTGGCACCGGCAGAACTTAGACAGAGTGGAGCTTCCAGATGTGAGAACTTTATTTCCTTTCTCCGGACAAGCGGTGAGCGAGAATACCAGAATATATATATATATATTCATATATCTCAGAATGTTTAGCATGGTGTATCCCAAAATCAAAATACCTCAAGGGAGGAGCAGGAGGAGGAGGAGGAGGAAAGTAGGGGAGGATGAGGGGAGGAGCCGGGAAGGAGGAGAGGGTACGGAGGAGGAGGGCCATACCCTCCCCTCAGTACCCTCCTCTTCTCCACCTCAAGAGCTGCGCTCTAATTCGATGTTACAGGGAGTTGTAAACGTAGTTATTTTTTTTTAAATAAGGAAATCAACCGCGTATCGTTATATCTAGGAATTTCTAGAATGCTGACAGCCAGCAGAATAAGTTAGCGCCACAATTAGGCGATCTCAGTTACCTACTCAGGGCACCTTTAAAGGCCGACGTATAACTTTGGTTTTCTGCGAGGAAATAATCCTCTTAGCGCTCCCCTCTCCTAAGCTGCTAGGGGAGCCAAGTTTGGGGCATGGTAAGAAGTAGGAGGGGATATTGGAAAGAAGGAGGCCGGCAAAAGTGGAAAGCGTGAAGTATACGTTGGCCTTTGAGCATGCCGCAGAAGCTGTATTTGGTGAAATATCAGACGCCGCGTATGTGTTCATAAACTAGTGACACGACAATTTTCACCTGGGTTATAAGCTCTAGAAAAAGTGCATACGTCAAATAGGTTCGCCGACGTTTTGCCGGGAGGCAACGATGCCATCGCAGTCCCGAGCTATGATTAGAGGGTAATAGTTGGGAAACACAGAGGCTGAACTAACCTGATCATTGCATGGAGTATGTCGCGGTGTCCAGGCAGCGAGCCGCCAAGCTCCGGCGTCGTCTGCGATTTGTAGCAGCAGGCAAACAGTCTTGATCCATAGGAAGGCGAATACCCGATCGTCTATCACTCAGTACTGGCAGCTTCATGAAACGAGGGACGTGGTGGCTAGCACGCCTTATGTCGCACCTTGCAACTATAAGCAAAGCGTAGATGTTGCCATGGTCAACGCTTCATGACGTTGTTAGTACGGAGCAGTCGACTGTCGTGCATACTTCATGTGCATGATCGCGACTGTTCGTTGTTTTGTTGCGTAAGATCTAGCAGATGAGCAGCAACAAATGAAAAAATGACGGTCTATACGTTTTCGGCTGTTCCCCTTAGAGCATGAAGTCTCTCTAGGTGGGCCTTCGTCGCACAGATGATCACTCCCTTTAACCGTTTGCGCCTCCTCGTGTGATGCGCGCAGAGACCCCTCACCTTTTTGGGTTGCTTTCTACTCGTGGGCGAATAGACGCCTTTTGGTCGCCTTGCACGCCTTATAGATCGTAGACCGTAAAGGAGCGAGTCAAACAAGGGAGGAAGCTTAGAATTGAATGACAGCGCTCAAGGAAAGGGATGAAAAGTTAAAACAACAAATTGCAAACACCTCCCGAACAAATTGGTTGCTCGTGCGAGTGCGTCAGTTGTTACATGGTTGGCTCGAGGGACGTTGGGCGGAATGTTAGGTGAAACAGACGTTTCACCGCATCCTCGCTCCTTTTATTATAAATGTCAGATCTGGTAAACTACGTTACCTTGATTGAGAAATCGGTCATATACTATTTAAAACCGCTGCCAAATCTATGCAAATAGCTGCGCGCTATCGATGGTTGCGCGATTTCAAAGATGCGACAGAAGAAAATATCTACTTGGTGTATGACCTGTGCAAAACAGAATAATTTTTTTCCTTCATTTTCACTTTTGTAAAACTTCGTTTAAAAAAAAAATTGAATTTTATTCCTAACGCTGGCGGTATGTTCAGTAGTAGTCCGAGTTTTTGGCAATGCCTAGTTTATTCTTGTGGCGCGAAACACCCGGTTTGATTTCACTTGAATGCCCCAGAAGACTTCGAAACATTATTTCACGCATGCCATTGCTTTTCCCATAATAGAAGTTTTTTTTTTTTATATAGCCTAAAAAAACAAAACAAAAGCAAGTTGTGAAGGCTACACAGCGCGAGTTTCGCAGCTGAGATACACTGCTAGGGGGACATAATACAAGGGGACGATAGTCACAATAAGTCGGTTAATTAACAAAATTGTGCTAGTCTACTTTCCAATTCGTGAAAATAAACATATGGTTACAGCGACAAACTAACTGAGCGTCATCAAAAATCAGTAAATCAGTCAACTTTAGAAAAAAAAAAAAACACTTGGAGCACGTGGGAAGCTCGGTGGAACGCTAAAGGTATCACTCCTGAAGCAGGAGCTAGGCCATCAATGCGATAAGGCACCTGCGCTGTTTTTCCGTCTCTTATCATCCCCGTTTACTCACTGCCAGCCTTCTGTCCATTGCGTGAGTTGTATCTTGAGAGCACTACTGCGATTCCCACAAGCTCAAAGTTGTTATAAAGATGACTGAGTTAGTGGTCTTCTATGACTCTCATGAAGTTATCAAGTATAACAATATACTTAGTTTTACTAATTAAAACGTTAATGAACGAAATTCAGGTACTTACTCGACTTAGCCTGATAGCTAGCCCTCTATATTATACATTTTGAAGTAACCCGAGACTGAGGAATACGAAAGTTCTTCCCCTTCTTGTTTCTTGGTGTGAACTTCTCTTGGCGTCAACGAAAGTTGACACCAAAAGACGTTTACACAAAGGGAAAATAAGTAGACGTTCCCTTTCTCTTGTTATGATGTCAACTTTTGTATGCCACGTCTCTGGTTGCTTTAAAATGATCAGTATACACCAGTTCACTTGCTTCTTAAAGCTATGTTCTATATTATGTTTACCTGGCCGTATAACGCATCTGCACCGACCGTATAAGTGTCACATTCACAGTTTTTTAAAAACAAAACTGTAATGGCTAGCAAAGCATCATGTGCAATAGGAACTAATGTAAAACCTTTTATTTTCGTGGCCCCAACGTTTCGAGAAATGGGCAGAGGGGCCATATTCATAACCGATAAAGTCCACAAATTTTAAACCCTGGAATTTGAGTCTCTAGACCACGGAAATGTTCACACGCCTTCAAACGCAGCGAAGTTTCCAGTTCGCATAATTTACGAAACGTTATGGCTTGCGAAGGTTAAGGTTTATACATAATTCAAATAACGTCAGCAATTAAAACGAACACGCTTCCGACAAGTAAAACGAACTGTCTGTCACCATCTGGATTTTTATTTTCTAAATAACATAATTACAACTCTAAGCTAGAGGAGTCTAAACTTTATCGTGTGTCACACACAATGTTCGATTTGTTGATTTTGCTGTATAGATAATCATAAATGATGCATATTTTGAGAAGAGCGATGCTTAAACAAGAAAGAGTTAATAGATTAGTTAAGACTGCTTCTTTGGGTATTTCAATTCATTATTAATTTACCAGTGTTTCTCTAGTTTTCCATGATGAAATGAAATGATTGGGATGAATTGCCGTGTTGAAGAAATCGTAGCAAACTAAAACTTTGTCTATTATGATAGTAATAGTTTGCACATTTGTAACATATGTTTCGCAAAATAATATTCAGAATCTGAACATAGAATTAGAGAGTCTGTAAAAACTATTATTTGACATTATGTCCTTTATTGTCTAAAGTAGTGCTTCGTTCTGTGTTCGTTAAGCAAACATGTGTATTAAAAGTAAAAAAATCGCAGCCCCAAAGTTAAGTTCTTGGTGTGGTGGTTGCCGCAGATGGGATGATGGCAACCCCGGATTGCGCCTTGTCTGTCGGAGGTAGTGGAGAAGCATAGAGACACCCCGGGTGAAGATAACGAACTGATACATTCATATGCAGTTTATTTACATATTATGTTCAAACCGGATCTCAACATCTTAGGAGCAACGCGAGACCTCTCGGAGTGTGGTAACGCGTGGCACTCTCCGGTGCTCAGCGTAGACTCTTCTCCTGCGCGCTGCCAAGTTTCCCGGAATCCTCTCCCGTGTTCGAATCCCCCGAAGCGTAAGCGCGCGTCCGTAGCGGCGATGCGATCTAGTCGCGCCATAACTTTCATCGCAAAAGCGACCATCGCGGGCAAAAAGCGACGCGATTTGAGCAGTCGTTTGCTGACCCGACTTTTTGCGATGCGATCTAGTTGCGGAGCGGCTTAGCCAATCAACGGCGTTCGGAGCGAGAGTTTTCGAGAAACGACTCGCCACCGAAGGCGTTGGAGTCGCTCATCGCGCACGCCGTGTGACCATCGATCTAGTCCCATCGCGCGACTGCTTACATCGCCGGTGTGAATGCGCCATTTAAGGTGAAACACGAAAGAAAACACGAAACAAACGAAACACAAGTCGCATACCAAGAGGTCTTTGAAGCGAACTCACAAATAGCTTAATTTGTTTTTCTTATGCCTGTGGCAAAAAATTTCAAAGGTGCAAAAGAAAGTTTATCAAAAATTACATTCGCATCAGTTAACATTATTTAGGGCGAATGCGTTGCTACAGGTTTCACTCGAAAACTTGAACCGCAGTAATATATATTAATCACATTTTGAGGGCAGGAACTCCTACACTTTTCACTTCAGTTTACCCATTGTTATACTTTTATTCTGAGGACGGATCTGGGTAATATTGCAATTAATCTTTTTAATGAATCCAGCAGGGAAATGATTAAATTACATCATTCTAGATATAAAAATAGCAGTATTTATTATCTGCGACCTTCGTCTCCTTTGAGAAAAACCTATTGAGCTGAAATAAAATGCTTTTAAAAATATCAAAAATGTATACCTTTGGCTGAGTAAAGAGAACATTATGAGCGTAAGTTTCATTGGTCTTGAAAATGCTAAATTCATAAGAGCATGATTATCTTTTCTAATATTTTTCACTTTTCAGTAAACACGGAGACGGAGCTCAGTTGTGAAACTGCTGAGGCGAAAGCAAGAATTGATCCAAACGGAAGAGTTTACTGTGATTGCGGGCCAGCCAAGACATACAATAACGGAAAATGTGAACGTACGTAGTAAAACTCATTTTCCGATAAAGTGTTAAAATAATCTCTTGAAAAACAATTGGTTAAAGTGTCGAAATAATTGTACATCATCTCGGCTCACACTCTCATTTTTTTGTTATATATAATGAGTTCTACCGAATGAAATTAAGCGATATTTTATAAGTACACTAATATTGAAGGTGAGATGTTTATTTTAGGAATTGTGATCTATTCATAATTGTCTACAATGAGAAGCTGCATGAAATTCATTTCACTTAATGCCTGGCTATAAAACACGGAAACAAATTTATTGTTTTATTTGTTAGCGGAAGCCAATCTGTGCATTTGATTTTGAAATTGATCAAAGATTGGGCGATACATTTTGAAGCGTGCCATCTGTACAAATAAAAGGTATATGTATTTAAAAATTTAAAATGTATTAATAGATCGGTACTGGAAATTCCACCATAAATAATTTTACCAAATTCTTTCTTATGCACACGATAAACGTGCTTCTTCCAGGGACAGGGTGCCTAAACTACAGTAAGACCTGTCAAGAGCTGTGCAATGAAAACATCTTGGACAAAGACGACCGTTGCTGCGAGGGGTGGAATGTATCAAACTGTTCAAGTACGTTTGTTGGTATCGGCTCTAGTGTCTGAGGTCACTAAACACGGTCTACTTTACCAAACCATATATGTCGCTTTATATATCAGATAATGGTTATTTGAGAAGCATGCACACAGGGATATACCAAGATAATGATTAATACACAACCATCTGTCAACTTCTCAGAAGAGAGAACTAGTCAAGTCCAGGTTCTCAAAACTGGAAAATGTTCTTATCAATTTACACCCTTTAAATAATTGCCTTCCGACATCGATTAAAATATTTTGTTTACTTTTTAAAACCCTCATGTAAAATTACGAGTGGAGGACATGGGATCCAATAACTGCTGTTGATTGCCAGACACCTGCGGATAGCGAGGTGTAGACCGTACTTCACCTAAACATATATGCAGTACGGGAGCCACGTTGAACCTCTACAATGCTCGTGGGTGTTTGTTCCCACGGAGCATGCCGAGATTTAATCACTGTCTTTACAGAAGTAGACTAGCGGATAACGAGGAACGGAAGTTGAACCTCAAAAGTGGCCTGAGATTCGATACTGTGCATTTCGACTATGTGCTATGAATCGGAAGATGAAAAATAATTTCCCAGCCTCAACCTAAAGAATCGCCAACATCTTGAAAACCCGAGACTGAGTAACACAAAGTGGACAGCACACACTCAGGTCCAGTTTAGCGATTTTAAGAATGAAGTTCACCAGTTCGCCTGCATGCTCTGTCTTAGTTCTATTAAATAATTCTTTTTATTTGTGTCGTTTTTTTGCTTATTTTTGCTTATTGCTACGACTGACTTCCTGTGCTTTGATAATAAATAGTAAGTCCACTTGTGTATTGCAAATTAAACGTTGTTTCTAATAAATACGGCAAAGTAAGCTGCATTTGAAGACTCGGAATCATGGGCGGCAGTCCTAATCTTCTCACGGAGGTTCATTTTCTGGTTTTTCAAAATATTTCATTCACTTAAGTGTCAGTGTCTGAATCGCAGCAAACAGTTGGGCAGGCCGTGTGAAGGATGATTCAAGTGGTTTTTTATTGTGAAGTTTGATGTATTCAACTGAAGAAATTAATATATTTAGCTTTGAATGTAGCGCTGTACCAATATTTGGGTTTCCTTTTGTATCATGTAACTCTGAATTATTTATAATAAAATGATTTTGCTTATGCATGATGCATCCTTTTCAATGGACTTAATCTGAAATGCTGGTTATTGACATTAAAACAATGAAGTTATGATTAATTTACTGTTTGATAGGCCATATGAGTTAGCTTCAAAAAGCTTGCTCGAACGATTTATATTTTGTTTAGAGCCTCCGATTGCGTCAACGTTCTGCCCCACTGGATATGTACGTGTTCATGGCCAATGCCAAGGTAAGACTTTTATAGTATATAAACGTCTGACACTAAATATTTGTACTGGTTAAATTAGAGCGTGCTGGTAATGTTACAAGAATACATATATAAAAATGATAGACATTGACAGGGCAATGTTTGTTAATTTTCGCGTCTTTTTTAACTTTTTTATTCTTGTAAAAAGTTGCTTGGTTAACAAGTCTGAAAATCAATCAAGATGAACAGATTGAAATTCAACAAGAAAAAAACAACAACATAGCAGTAGAAATTTTCAGAAGATCCTTTGTTGCGAGGGTTTTTGCATTCCGAAAGGTTCCAGCATTTGCTTCAGTAAATTATTTGTCTCAAAGATGGCTTTTGAAGAAGTACTGCTTTACCTGCGAATAAAAATACTTGAGTTAATTCTGGGTGTGCTTGTTGATTTCATAGCATTACTGTTAAAAAAAAAAGTTGAATTCACGTACTTTTTTAAGAAACTATTGTATGAGAAAAAAAATCTAGGACTCTCCTTGTTAATGTTTAGGGTACCAAAGATGAACATATAAACTTTGTCAATATAAGATGGGCATACCATATTGAAGTGGAGGAAATTTTCGTTTTGATTCTTTAAAATCAAACGGTCCATTTTTTCTCTTGACCCAATCGAAGGCGCTGACTAAGCTTCGTTTACTTTGCTCTAAATTGTTTTGTCTTTTTAAAAAATTTGTTAATGGGCACTTATTAGTTTTGATAAGAAGTTAAGGTACGCGCATTTTAAAAATGCGATTTTCTGAAATCTCAATTTTGTATTAATTGCTTAATCAAGTGAAGATAAGGTGGATGTTGCTATAGCATTTTATTATTTCCCCTTGAAAATGTATCAATACATGGTAGGTCACTTACTTTCCACATTCAATTATACATTCTTGACAGTCACAAGAACTGCAACTTTTCCGGAAGGAAAGATAGGAAGATTCCGATATAATGATAAGCAAAGGTATACTGTAATTACTCCATACGTTGAGCTGAGATTTGCAAGATTTTATGTCAATGTGTTAGTACTTCTGCTCTGTAATACACCAGAAAGGTAGTGATCTGAGTATACAATCAGTGTATCTTAAAAGGTTCTCCCACGAATTCAAAAGTTTCAAGAAGCTGAGTACCTCGTCAAAACTGTCAACAGAATGTCCTGGTGTTTTGTTTACTGGCTGGCACCTTAGATTTTACTATTATACTTTGGGACACCCATGTTGACATCTTCATGTAACTTCCGATAAAATAATAAGTAGGAAAAGTAAGGATGATATTGTGTACTCATTAGAGTGATTACATTTAGGGTCTTCGTGAGGCCCTCGGGCGGATTACAAGAAATTTGTAAAGGTGTGTTTTTACTTAGGTATATCACACAATATATTTTGCAACATGACATCTCCAGTATCCTGGGGCTTGTGCCGGAAAGAGTTTTTTTTTATAGAAATGGCGAGGGGAGTTATTCTGCTTTAAAGCAACGTTCAGAGCGATGCAACTGCCATTGCTTGCCAATATTTACCTTTTAATGCTCTTTTGTTTTCCAGATGCATGCACGGCAAACTTAACTTCACCAATTTGTCCTGAGGGATGTACCCCAATGACGAATGCCCAACGACCGTTCCATTGCAAGTGCAAATCGGGATTTCAGCTCGCGGAGGATGGACTGACATGCAGGGGTAGGTGATAATCGAGAAAAACGAAAAAAGTGTATAACAAATACACATAATTGTCGGTACGAAACTTTACCTATTCAAATTTGTATATATTTCCAATTTATCGTTATTTG
Source organism: Ixodes persulcatus (assembly GCA_013358835.2). Classification (NCBI taxonomy): domain Eukaryota; kingdom Metazoa; phylum Arthropoda; class Arachnida; order Ixodida; family Ixodidae; genus Ixodes; species Ixodes persulcatus. The sequence continues at coordinate 303,665 of JABSTQ010009494.1, read as the reverse complement.
TTGCGAGAAGAGCCCAGCACTCCTAAGAGCCTGGCTCAATATTTTTATGCAGATAATATAGTCCTCAATGAAGCCATGAAAGAGAAAGAAATAATAGTAATGATACTAATTTATTCACAATCTCAAATATCTATAAAAATAAATATATACACTGATCGGTTATAATACGATTGCCGCAGAAAATCCCTTAGGGAAAAACAACATAGTTTAATATATTTATGAGGAAATTAATATGGATATTTTCCGCGAATATTTCGTAACTATAATTAGCCCATCCCGAATATACTACCGGTGTACTTCTACTCTATACCTTGCGCATTTTTGTCATACTTCTTAAAAACCTCAAACCGCAAGGGTAGCACACTTTGAATATACCTATAGTCTTTTTAAAGGTAGTTAGAATTTTATGAAATCAATGTGTTAAAAGTGCGTTTTAAGGAGAATTGAGTTTACAATGCGCGGAAATTCAAATTCAAAGTGAAAAACCAGATTAAGCAAAAGTTACAACTAGAAGCTTATGGAAACCAAACTGCCAGCAGAGGAACGAAAACCCAAGACTTCATGATCACGGAAATCATGGAAAGTTATATGGGGCCGACAGTCTGGTTTACAGGCTTCCTATTTTAATTTTTGACCTAATATGGTTATTTCATCAATAAAGGTGCACTGAAGGCAATCGTCCTAAAGATCACAGACGCATCTTTAAACTATCCGTGGCACAGGGAGAAATGTATGTGCCGGTTTATAGATGCAGTTGTCGGTAATGCAAGGAGGATGGACAACCAAAAAATGACTTTATTCAAGAACACGAAGATATCCACCAGAAAATGTTCAAAATGTGAGCTTCCAGTCTACCTTGAACTTTATACAGTGTCTAAAACCTGTGTCACGAGGAAATATATATAAAGAACGTAGTACACCTCTTGAAGCTTCATAGAACTTTGAGAGGAGCTCTCGGGTTCCAGCCTGTAGAGTACGCCAGTTGTCCTTCTGTTTCTTCAGTTGCGGGGCTAGTTTTAAAAATTTAGCCTGCAAAAAAAAAAAAAAAATCGAAACACACATTGCAGTGCCATAGACCCAGCATTTTTTAAATGTTGTGAGGTCACTCAGAGAATCGGGTGCGAAAGTGAAAAAAAAAAAAACAGGAGCAGAGGCGTCACAAATT